>VZTF01000808.1:79937-134594 GCA_013397755.1 Cnemophilus loriae
CTGGGCAAGGGAGGAGGTGATTGGTCCAGGGAGAAGGTGATTGAGCTGGGGAGAGGGCAGTGAAGGTTGGGAGGGGTCAGCAGGGCAGGGGAGGGGGCAATAGGGCAGGGGATCAGAAGATGGAGTTGGGGAGCAGGCAGTGGATTTGGGAAGGGGGTGGTGGAGCTGTGGCAGGACTGTGGGTGCTGCTCTGCCCAGCCTTGGCCAGGGCAGCAGGACTTGTTGCAGGGAGGTGAGGGGCTCCATGCCAGCAATGCCTTTGCCTCTGCCCTGCTGAGCCCCCAGATCCCTAGTGGTCCCAGTTCCCACCAGTGCCTGGCTCGTAGAGAGAGGCAGGGGCTGGGGCAGGGAAAGGAATCCACCTCGTGAGGACAGGCCGTGTCCAGGGTGAGCCAGGGCTCCAGGCACCCTGTGCCCTCCCTGCCAGCTCGGAGGCGGGAGATGGCAGAGTCCTGCAGGGATCTGGAAGGGATAATTTTCCCTTCCTGAAGAATTTCACAGGAATAGCTGAGCAAAAGGCCAGTGGCTTCAGTTTCAAAGGGATGCCAGTGCCAGGCCGGATGGGCTGGTGAGCAGGTGGAGGGGTCCATCCTGCGAGCAACCCATGGGGCTGTGGGCTGGCACCCACCCAGCCAGAGGGGCAGATTACCCCTGTCCCAGCCACCATCTCCTTGGAGACACCAGGAGCACCATCATGAGTGATCTGTAAGGCCGAGCTCCTCCTACCCTTGGGCACAAATCCTGTGTGATGCCAATGCACACACATGTGCAACAGACTGTGCCCACCACAGGGCAACTGATCTCTATGGGCAGGTTCTGTGCCATGGGCAGGTGCAGTAGCGGAGGAAGATGGGGGTTTTGGGGTCTGGTCCCCAAACAAGCAGGTGGAGCACAAACAGTGTCCCCAGGCAGTGTTTCCACGCAGTGTCCCAGTCACCTCCTGGCCTCTGGTTCCCTACAGGTGTTTGTGTTACAACCCAGCCCATGGTGCAAGGACACTGTGGCCAGGACTCAGGGACACAGGCTGACAAGTGTGACATTACCAGGGATGCTCACTGCAGCCTTGTCACCCCATCACCCCACAGCTGGGGAGCTGTGGGTCCTGCTGCCAGCCAGCCACCCCTCCCCAGCCCTGGCCACAGGATCCCTGGGCCGTGCCATCCCCATTCACACAGCAGTGACATGAAGCAGGCAGGAGACACACGGCTCAGGGCATGACCCTAACCCCAGGATCCCTGGGAGCCTGAGGGACCGGCACAGAGATGGGGACCACATGCAGCTGTGGGACAGGGGATGGGGCAGGAGGACAGCAGTGTGTCCCAGGGGAGCCCTGGTTGGGAGAATGAGGGATGAGAAAGGACAACATCCCCACCTCACCCACAGTATTTCAGCTGGTGACTGTGGTGGCAGCACAAGGAGCTGCTTTCAGCTTCTGGCCGCACTGAGACACTTGTCCCCAGCAGTGGGGACCTGTCCCATCAAAGGGGAACCTGGATTGAGCCCTGTCCCACCCTCAGCCACCTTGCTCACCTCTGCAGACCCCTTCTAGGGGGATAGGAGCCAGGTGAGCCCTGGCAGCAGCCATTCACTCTGAACCCTACTGATGGCAGCAGCTGCAGATCAGAGCAGCTGCCTGAGAGAGGCAGGTGAAGGGTTGGAACTCCCTCCCAGCTGGCTCAGCCCCAGGAAGAGCTGCTCATACAGCCCCATGCTGGGCCATGGGGCCACCGTGTGCCCCCCCAGCTGATCTTCAGTGCCCACTTTTGTTTCCTAGCAGCCCCAGGATGGGCCGAGGAGGTTCCTTGTGCTGGAAGCAGGCTCCGAGGTGCTCCCAGACAACATCCCAAGCCAGTACAGGAGCCCTTTCACACCTAGCCCTGCTTGCCCCTGAAGTGAAGTTTCTTCCCCAGGATGCCCCATCCTGAGGCGGGTGCCGGCACCAGGTCTTGGTGCTCACATACACACTCAGCCCTTTCTTCAGCCTCAGCCACAAGCTCGATGCTGGCAGGAGGCTCCATGCTGCACAATGCGCCTCCTTGTTCGTCCGGCCCAGGGCTGGCTTGTGGGGAATGGCAGGGAATCGCCTCCGTTTCCTGCTGGAGTTTTATTACATTCACTGTATAAATAAATAAATATGATCCAGAGGAGAAGGGGAGAAGCACGGGGCAGGCTGGAGCCAGGCAGGACGTGGGCTGGGGCTCAGCCCCACAGCACCAGGGCTGGGGGCACTTTGGGAGGGGGCAGGGGATGCCCCATAGCAGCTGTGTCCTGGGTTGTCCATGCTCCTTGGACCCTCATGCCTTTCCAAGGAGCAGCAAAATCCAGGAGGCCACCAGCCCTGCTACTTGACTGGAGGAGAAACCTTCTCCCAAGCAATTTGGGAAGAGTGGGAGCCTCCTCAAGCCCTGCCACCCCCTGATGAATTGCTGTGTCACACTGAATGATGCTATGGACGGAGAACCTCTGCACAGGTTCAGGCTTTTGTGGGCTTACAGGCTGGAAACAGTCAAAGGATTCCCTGGGAAGAAGGAACATCCTTACAGAGCTGAGCCCCAGCCCACCGTACGCTACAGGAGCAGGGAGGGCTCTTGGAACCTGCTGGAAATGGTTTTATCACACTATTGACTTGGCCAAGCTGCCCAATTGGTTGCCAAGAGCAACCACATGTCTCCAATGCAACCCCAAGGCTCTGTCACGTGCCACTTCCACGGGGTGCCCCACAGCCATGGAGGGCTTTCTCCAGCCCTCACCTGCTGGCAGTGGTTCTCCAGCTGCATGGACCAAGAGGAAGAATCCTGGCTTTTCCAGGGCTCTTGGGTTGGGTTGGTGTCAGCTCCCCCAGCACAGGCGGGCCCAAGTGCAGGGAGAAGGTGGGAGCAGCCCCAACTGATGCTCTCCTGTCTCTGATACTTCTGGGTGAGCATTCCTCCTCCCAGTTACTGGACAGAGTTATCAGTGCTGGGAAGCCCCATACTGCATTTCTCCCTTTCTTCCCAGGCCCCAAACACCTTCTAGAGAGTGGCATCCCAGTCTATGTCAGGAGGTTGGAAAAAGAGGATCTTTAAGGTCTCTTCCAATCCAAACTACTCTCTGATTCCATGGAAGCAGCCCATGTTCAGGCATCATCCTGATGGTTCCTACCCAGGGCTGGGTCACTCCTTGCTCTGGACAAACCATCTGGCACCAGCATCCTCCTCCCTGTGCTGGTTCCTCCTTGAGTACTACCTCTTCTCCTCCTCTCCATGTGGAGAACACTAGGAGATCCTCACCTCTCACCTGGCCAGAGGAGAAAGGAGAAAGTTCCTCAGACATGTCTAACCTGTTCACTAGAGAGCTGCCACAGTGCAACAATTCCATCCCCACCTTCCCTGGGCCTTCTCTGGAGAGGAGCTGCTGTGGATGAGCTGTGGCTCAAGGACCTGAGTTCCCCAGAGCCTTATTTCTCAAAGAACAGAGCCTGATGTTCTGGCAGGGCCAGCTCAAGGGACACAGAATTTTGACAAGTTTAGGGCAAAGAATTTTCTGCTCTGCTGGAGATGGACCCAGAACCCTTCTGCCCCTCTGCCTCCCATCACCCATAGGGTTTGGGTTCATGTCCAAATGAGAGGTTCCTGATGGGTCACTCTGCTCTTCATTGTGGCTAGCTGGTCAGATGGGCTCTGACATCCCTCAGGGACCAGAAAACGCCTCACCTGCCTGGCCCCCCTAAACACTCCACTGGGAAGTTCAGAGCCGATCCTGGTCTCCCTGGGGGAGATGGGATTTAGGCACAGGGAATCCAAACCAGCAAAGAATTACACCCTAGATGACCCAAGTGTGTTCCAGACAAGCAAAGTGACCTCTTGCCATTCCCTGCAGCCCCATTCAGACCAGACAGGAGCATGTCAACCCTCCCAGCTCCCCAGGGCACCCATCCCTTGGGGCAGCACTAGCGGGTGCAGGCAGGGAGCCGGAGGGGTGCATTCCACCAGGGAAGGACTTTGTATTGGAGCGGCACCAGCGTGACCTACTTCTATCTCAAAAATACCCTAATACACCAGTATCTCTGAAAATATTCAAAAAAAACAAAGTTCAACAAAGAAAGAAAGCAGCACCATGGTGGGTGAGCCAGCTGCTCCTTTTCTTTTCCAAAAAATATCTTCATGAGATGGGGCAGTGCCTTGTCAGGTCTATCATCATCAGCACAGCACCAGGAGCTCAAAACAGCAACTTGGAGTGGAAACCCTCAGGTATGTCAAACAAAAACATGATTCCCCATTCACTGGCTAATCCTGTTCTCCTCGAGGGGAAAAAAACACAAAGCTCCCAGATTTATTCAGCCAAACTCAGCACTTTTGGGATTTGCTGATGGTGTTTAAATATAGTTTGTGAGAAACAAATAATCTTTCAGGGATTTCTGCTACCTCCATCTCTCCAACCACCTTGTTTAAAGGTCAGTGGCTGCGGTGAGGGCTCACTGGCATCATTGGGCAGGAGCCTGGAGGTGAGGAAATGAGCTTTTTGATGTGTCACCAAGGCTGTGAGCTGGGTCACCCATTCCTGGGCTCCTCCAGCAGTGCTAAGGTGGACTCTGGGCTGGCTCTGCTCTGTCCCCATCCCCAAATTCAGCCTGTCCTCCTCCCGACCCTGCAAATAGCACCAATTTCCTTGGCATGTGCTGGTTACTGGAGGGGATGTGGAGGGCAAAAGCTGTTACTGGGGAGGCCAACAGCTGGAGGTGACATCTCTGGAAGTGTTCAAAGTCAGGCTGGATGGGGCTTGGACCAACCTGGTCTAGTGGAAGGTGTCCCTGCGCATGGCAGGAAGTTGGAACTGGATCATTGTTAAAGTCCTTTCCAACTCAAACCATTCTGTGATTCCATGATCTCATCCCAGAGCAGCACCAGATGACAGATCCCAGTTCCCTGAGTGCCCTGCTGAGCCTCTTCCCCTGATGTTCAACCTGCATGTTCCTACTTTTGCCCTGCCCCAGGGAAACCTGAGTTATCTTTCTCCTCTCTCCATCCCTAATCCTGCCCTGTTCCATGGGAAGAGAGCCACGGGCAGGGAGTTGGTGCTGGCTGACAGAGCTGAAGGTCACACCAGCTCTCCATGCTCCCAAAATCCTGGGCTGGAAAACAAACATGCCTCCAGGTCTGCAGCAGAGCCTGGCCTGAGGGAACACCACACCCCGTGGCCCGAGGAAATGTCACATCCTATCACCCTGCTGTGGCTGCCTGAGGCAGCACTCAGGGCAGAACCTATCTGCCTTCTTAGGTGAGTCCAAGTGTCTCAGCACCAGCTCACAGCTCCCAGTAATACAGGTTTGCTGCAAACACCCCTGGAGCAGCAGTGAGGTGTTTGAGTGGGATTTGGGATATCTGTGTGCCACGGGGGATGGCCTTGGGTGGTGGGAGGGAGCTGCAGCACTGCAGCAAATCTGCATCCAGCCCTGTGCTCTATGTTCTGGTGGGTCCCCTGGCACCTTTGTAGCATTCCCATCGCATGTCAGGCTGGGGGGTGCCAGCCCATCCCATGGGAGCTGAAAGCCAGGCAGCCTATCGTGCTGCCCTGCTTCCCACCAAACTCCTGTCCCCAACCACCCTGAGTGGGGACACTTCCCAGATCCTTTGGGGTTTCGTGTGTGCCGTGTCCATGTCCCTGCCATGGGCTCTGCTCTGGCAGGCCAGTCATATCCCAAAGTCCCCAGTGGCCCCACTCCCCTCCCTTCCCACCACATTTTCCACCCTCACTGCAAACCTCCAGTGAAGGAAAATGTGAGGCCATGGAAAACCAAGCCTGTCCCTGTCAGCCAGGCCACATTCCTCTTCCTCTTCCTCCTCCTCCTCCTCAGCCCCTTGACTCTCAAACCACAGGTTGTCCAGCTCCAAGACCTTCAGTGCCCCACCCCAGCTGGTTGCCCACTCCCCCTGTGCAGGACCTGGAGCACCCCAAGCTGCAGGGAGCCTGTTTTGGGAGGCAACTGAGGGTTTTGTGGAGCAGACAGAGCTCCAAGGGTGAGAGTGCTGCTGGTGAAGCCTCAGTGGTTTCCCCATTCCCCGTGTTGCTCCAAGCCCAGGTCCTGCATCAGCTCCAGCCTTCCTGACCCCACATTTGGGACTGGTCCCTCCAGCATCTGACACATGAGGCCAGGGAGACACCAGTGTCCCTCTCCTCTGGCCTCACCAAAGGGAGCAGAGCTGGGAATCACCATGTTCCTGACTCTCGTGGGTTGACAAAGTATCAAACCACTACACTGACCCTTCCACACTGGAATGACCGCAACCTTTCCCCCAGCACTTCTCATTCCTGACCCAGGTCAGTATTCCACCCTCAGCTTTCAGATGTATGTGCAAAATCTGAAGTCTTCCTTTGCTCACACAACTCCAGAACCTTCTCTACTACCTTTTCCAGAATCACCCCCCACAGTCTGTCAGGCACAGTTCCTGCCTGGCTTTACACAAGAGGATGCTCCGTACTGTGCGAGAGGCAGGAGAAGCACTGGGATACACTGAACACAAGACATGCGTGGGAAGGGGTGGACAATTAGAGAAAACAGCTCAAATCTGATTTTTTTTCCCCCAAAACCTGGAAAAAGAAGTGCAGGAACATCAGGGAGGTCCCACTTCCCTGCCAATGTCAGGACCAGGTGAGGGGTTGAGGATGCATAAGCTGGACCCCTCCCAAGAGCATCCTTACCTGGGAGCTGCATCATCTCTGGGAACTCCCTTGGGCCCTGCTCGGATGGGAATGCTTCTGTCACCTCTGGAGCCACAGCTGCATCCTGAAACAGAGGTATCCTGAAACAAATGCTAATTGTTCCCAGTTAAGGACAGACATTGGATACTCATCAGCGCACGGTACAGCCCTAATGATTTTCACAGGATGGCTGGGAATGGGGGCAGTGGAGCTGGGGAAGGCTCCTGCTGCTGGTGTCTGCCCCAAGAGGGGAGATTTGTGTCTATACCGCTTTCAGGGAAAGGGAAAACTTGCTTTGGGTTCCCCCTGGGCTTTCATAGCAGCTCCTCGAGGGATGGAGCAGGTGTGCAGGGGGTTCCCAGGGATCCCAGTGCCCCATAGCAGTAGTGCAAGGGCCAGTCCAGGGGACCCTTCTGCCCCGGCCAGTGTCCCCCCACTGTGATTGGCTGTCTTAGGGCATCCCAAAAGTTCCTGGGGTCAGGGCTGGGATAGCACAACCCCACAGGCAGCCCCAGCCTGGGATATTCCCAGGTGGGCTGGGCTGAGGACATCGAGTGAGGGCACCAGGGGCTGCACGGCCCTGCAAGACCACCCAAATATGGCAAACAACTGAACCCAGAGCTTGGCTGGGTTGTGGATGCCCTTCAAGGAACTCAGGCAAGAAGGAAGCAGAGCTGTTTCCCCTGGATCCCAAAGGCTGAGCCAGGCTGGATGCTCTGGTTTTGATACTACCCTCACTGCTTCTGCAGCTCACAGGGATTTTCCCAAAGTTGGAGGAAAAAACCCTATGGAAGCTGCAAAGTCATCAAGAGCAGCAACCCAAGATGGCAATATGGGGATCCAGCTGCATCCGATGCCTTCAAACCCACTGAAGAGAGAACAAGGTTCCAAAGCCTGGCAGATGCTGGAAACACTTTCAGCACTGAATGGGGACACATGGGAATCCCTGTGGCTGGGTCCCAACTCTGCTGGAGGGGTTTGCACCTGGACACACCAGCCCAGGGCACTGGGAGCCCCTGGGAAAATCTGCTCTGCTTTAGGGGGATCCCCGTGGTGACCATGCTGTGGGGGAAGTGAGGTACCCCCAGTCACTCCGTAAGCAACAGCTGCCTCCTCCATTACCCAGCCAGCACTGCCGGCACGCTGGGGAAGAAAGGAATTTCTGTGTAAATCCCCTTTACTGTCAAGTTTCTCACTTCCTGTCCAGTAGACAATCCCAGCTCTCAGCGCAGCGCTGCATGAAGGGGTGGTTTAATGTATTTTTGGAAGGAGAGGGAAAAAAAAAGCCCTTTCTGAAAAGAGCCTCTTTCAGCTAATAACGAAGTGAATATTATATTAAGAGTGAAAACATATTCAGGGGAACTTACAGAGGGAGACAGAAAACCTTTTCATAACACCCTGGCCACAAACACAACTGCCAATTAAACCAGCTTCGCTCTCCAGCTGGTGCCAACACAAACGAGGGGCCAGGAGTGGAGCATGGAGCCGGCGCGTTCCATGCCCTGCTGGGCTCAGCCGTGGCTGGCAGCACAGAGGGGTTCTGCTTCCATGACTTTCAGAGCCAGCCATTGGAATAAAAAGGTCTGAGTCCCTTGTCCTGACGTGGGGGAAGGGGTGCCCAGTGAGGCAAGGGACTCCAGTGCCATGGGGGTCCTTGTCCCAGTCCAGGGCCTCCAGTGCCATAGGAGTTCCTGGTTCCTGTCCCAGCCCAGAACAGGGTGCCCAGTGACTCAAGGGGCTCCAGAACCCCAGGGAGTCCTCTGCCCCTATTCCAGTCCAGGAGATCGAGTGCCATGGGGGCCCTTGGTCCCTGCCCATAGCCTGCCCTCTGCCCTGTCAGCAGCACAGGGATGGTGACAGGTGGCTGAGTCCTCAAGCCCCTGGGATCAGCAGAATTGCTCCTGGCCCAGGGGAGGGTGCTGAACACCCACCCAGGCTGAGCTGATGGGACCAGCATCCCCATGCATGCCAGGAAGATTTGGAGAGGTGCTGCATCTCCCACTGCAGCACCTCGTGCCTTGGAGGAAACCTGTGACCAGCCTGCATCGTAACAGGAGGTGCCACAACCTGGAGCACCTTCTGGCATCCTATTTCACATGCCCTGGATGTCTCAGCCCAGGTTTAGCACAGCCATCCCACATGTTTTGGTTGCCTGACAGTGGTCTCAGCCAACCCCTCTCCGTGGCAGAGCACAGCCCACACCATGGGGGGGCACAAGGACACCCACCCACACTCTCCAGGGTTTCTGTGCCAGCTGCCAGTGGTGGGAACAGGCATAGAGTGGGATCTCACTGCCCTTATGTGTTCTTGGGGGTCAGTGGTGTGCAGGGGAGGACAACATGACGGGAGACGCTGAGGTGACACACAGGGGTTGTGATTCACACTTCACAGAGGCTTTTACCTTTGCAGCCCAAGGAGCTGCTGGATTGATGGGTTAAGGGTGCACAACATTTCAGGTTTGGATAAACAGCCATGCCAGGAAAACTTCACCTGAGATCAGATAATCTTGGAATTGAGCAAACCCAGCACAGCTGCAGAGCTGCAGGTTGACATTTGATAAACCCAAACTGGAAACACAAGACCACTGCTGAGCTGGGACCAACCTTTGGAACAGCTTCTCCAGGGAACACACTCAAGATGTTTGTCAAAAACTATTTCATGGAGGGGGGAAAGGGAGGCATTTTGGCCAAAATTAAAAATTCCCATAGGAAACTTTTCTCCAAGTCGGTGTTTTTTGACTACCAACCTGAAAGTGTGGTTCTCTGTAGAGATTTTTGTCTCTTTTGCTCAAGGACTAGTATTTCTGCTTTAATGCCAAGTCAGGATCCAAACACACCTCTGATTTTGCCCAGAGGCTAAAAGATTGTATTTCTTCCTTTAATAACAACAACAAAAAAAGCCAAGAAAAAGCCAAAAAAAAGCCAAAAAAAGCCAAAAAAAAAAGCAGCAAACAAGCAAGCAAGCAAGCAAACAAACAAAAAGCTCAGGAAAGTAATTTTTGGCCATAATTTGGTAAAGAAAAATGGAAAAATACACTTCAGCAAGGTCTACTTCACCACGGGAAGTCTCCAACAGCAACAAACTGCCTGTCAACCTGCAGAATGACTCTGGGTAAAGTACAAGTAACCAGCGCGGCCTGGGTGACAGGGAAGGGTGGCTGCTGTTCCTGCAGTGTGCGCCACTGGCAGCAGGAATGAAGTGGACCTTCCACAGGCTTGGAAAATTCCTCACTGTGCCACAGCAGCCATACCACTCCTACACTTCAGATTTAGCAGATGAAATGCCTTCCTCAATGGGCTTTGTCCCCACGGTTTGGGATCCAGGAGATCCTGCCTTTCAAAGGTCATTGGTGGACAGGGATGGGCCAAGTTTCCACTCATGGATCCAGCTGCCCACGGTCGTTTGACCCTAGGGCTGGCAGGGAAATGCCAGCACAGCCCATGTCAAGGAACTCCAGGGAGGCACAGCTGTCCCCTTCTGGAAAACTTGCCTTGTTTATGTCTTCAGAACTATCTTATCCCAGGAAGCACAAAGTTCTCTGCTTCTTGTTGGGAAGAGGTATCAACTCCCAATCAGAGTTACCACAAAATTTGTGCAGAAAAAGACTGATAACCAGATTTAAAGGCCATCAGAAACGAGTCCCGAACACCGTTGGGAAGGAGGCATTGCCATCTAGTGTCGGGCTAGGAAAGGGCTCAGGAACACATTCACCTCCAGCAGGAGCTGGACTGGATAATCCTAGTGGGTCCCTTCGGCTCAGGATATTCCATGCTTCTACAATTCTCCTCTCAGCACCAGTCCAATCAGTACTGACTGGGGAGATGGTTTTAGACCATTCTGGGGAAGAGCAAGGCCAAGAAGATGGACAGACAAGGCCACCTGTGACACATGGATGGCTGGGAAGCCCTGGCTGGTATGGCTGTGGAAGTCACAGAATCACGGAATGGTTTGGGTTGGGAGGGGCCTTAAAACTCATCTTGTTCCACCCACTGCCATGAGCACGTACACCTTCCACTGTCCCAGGGTGCTCTACGCCCCGTCCAACCTGGCCTATAACACTTTCAGGGATGGGGTAGCCACAGCTTCTCTGGGCACCCTGTGCCAGGGCCTCCCTACCCTCACAGCCAAGAATTCCTTCCCACTATCCCATCTATCCCTGCCCTCTGGCAGTGGGAAGTCATTCCCCCTTGTCTTGTCACTCCAGCCCCTTGTCCAAACTCTGTCACCAGCTCTCTTGGAGCCCCTTTAGGCAGAGGAAGGGGCTCTAAGGTCTTCCCGGAGCCTTCTCCAGGTGAACACCCCCAGTTCTCCCAGTCTGGCTCCGGAGCAGAGGGGCTCCAGCTCTCAGAGCATCTTTGACTCTGCATTTATTTAATCCCAGCCACAGCTCCATGTTCTGATCACGAAGACTTCTGGAGTTTGCTCCAAAGCTGGTATTATTCACTAATATTAAATCTAGCATCAACATTCACAGGAACATTCAGACAAAACAAAGAGCACAACAACCTGTCGCCCACAAAGGGAGCCAGCTCTACAGACCCCATGCCAAATTCCAGCTCCTTTCAGGCATTAATCACTCTTGCACAATAAACTGGCACAAGTCCTGCCAGCTTTAGTGCTCAGGTTGGTTTATTTTCTCAGAACAAAAATATCAAACATAATTTTTTAAAGAACAGCCTGTGTAAATAGAAAACTTCATGGCATCCTCCTCCCACTTAAAAATTCCGTGAAAACAGCCTGGAATCTATCCGCAAGAGGCAGGACGTCAGGGAAGAGTTTTCTTCAAACTGTGTGCATGGGAGAAGAGAAGGAATTTACACAGACGCCTTCCTCTCTCCAACAGCAGGACTTAATTATTCTGGAAACTGCCTCAAAACATGGCAAAGAAACCAAACTTCAGGAAAATCAGGTTGTGTATAAACACAGAACCTTCACTTCAGTCTCTCAAAGTAAGACAGTGCTCCTGCTCCTTTTCCCAAAACTTGTACGTGATGCTGAGATCTCCATGTGCCAAGAGCTGGACAGCTGGAACGGTCCTAGGACGACAAAGTATCACAGTCAGTGTCTCCCCAGCATCACCTGCACAGTTTATTTAATTTCAGCTCTAAATGATCCATGGTTACCAGCACACACCTCCAGCGGCCCTGCAAGAAACACCTAGAATTCCATGGATTAGCACAAGTGGAACAAACACAGTGAAATCCCCTTAAAATCTATCCAACTTCCTCATGATAGACTTGGAGAAAATGGAGTATTAAGTGACAAGAGCTAAAAACAGGCCAGGCCTCCTCAGGAAAACCTCCAGAGCACTCCTTGGGCCACCTCCCCTCCTACACAGGGTCATCCATGCTTCCCATTACTTACACTTTTCCATCCTGGTTCTGGGAAACTGAAGCCTGGATACTTACTCTTTGCCTTTGGGAGAAAGTTGAATCTTGTATGAGACGCAGGAATTTCTCCTCAACACAGATTTCTATTGTTCCTCCCCGTATTTCCCTGCTCCCAGCTCCTTCCTGTTGCAGGGCTGGAGCACTGAAAGGCCTGGCCATCCAGCTGCATCCCAGTAATGAATCACAGAGCACCCCCAAGCACTTTGGGCAGTCCTTACCTCACCCCATCACTCCCACTTGCAGTTGGGTCCTTGACAATCTTGGAGCCTTGGCAAGGGAAATGACAATTTCCATATCCAGCAAAACCTCTTTCTTTCATCTCAGCCTCCACCTATACCTCCCCTTCTTTAAGGTAACCAGAAGGAAATCAGTACCTAGGTGCAGCATCAGCTTGGTCTGGATAAGAACTAGGACTATTTTTAAGAGATGATTCCTCCCTCCTCAGCTCTAAATTTCAAAGGGGAACCTCTTGGGTCACTGATCAGGACTTGGCTCACCTACCTCATCTTCTAATGGCTTCACTGACCTTGTTGCCAAAAGCTCACCTGCTCCTTCAGTGCCTCTCCCAGGTGGGCTTTCCCTCTGCTCCTGCAGAAGCAGCACCTTCCCCTGCCTGGTCCTCAGACAGACCCAGCACCTTCCCCTGTGCCTGGTGCCACAGGTCACATCCTGCTGCTCTTGATGTTGCTGCAAGTGGTTCCTCTCAAATACCAACACAGAAAAACTGATACTGGAATTTGTGAGCAAAAGGCACCAAAACACTGTTGGAACGTAAGTGTCATCCCTCTGTCATCCATAGGACAACCAGCAGAAGGGAAAATAGAATAAATGAAAAACCAAGAAAATCCTTGGAAACCTTTCCCCAAAAAAACCCAGTATCTGTCTCCTACAGGAGCTCTGAGGATCAAAGGATCCCATCCAAAAGGTGCCTGACCTGCTCTCAGCTCAGGAATACCAGGAGCCCAAACCCATTTTTATACTCTTACAGCATCTGCCGGCCACCACAGCTGGCCCAGCCAGCTCAGCTGCAGTGGCCATTCTAGCACATGTAAGTCAAATTACTGGTAGCAAAATAGAGAAGCCTGTTCCTTAGAGGATATCGAGTTACAGGCTGCTAACCAGGAGGCAAAAAAAAAAGGAGGAATTGTGAGGGAAATAGCCTCTTTACAGACTAAAAGAGGAGAAGATGAAGCATCACATGATGCTCAAATTCCACACCTCATTCATTATACATCCTTGAAAGGCACCACAGGATCATGGGATAATTGGGGCTTTGAGGAACATCAGGACTCTCCAGCCCACCCCCAATGACTCATCTCCCTCTGCTGACCCTGGAGCAGTGGGATCATCAGTCCGTGGGCTCAGAGCCACACAGAACCCGTGATCAAGGGCCACCCTGCCACAAAACTGGGTCTGATTCAGCACAATATGCCTCTTACAGGGGCTGTCCCCAATTTAAAGTTCTGGATAACAAAAGCACAAAAGAGCTGAGGAACTTTCAAGACTGCCAGAAACACAAAAGTGAGACTTCCAGCCTACCACAAACTGGGATTTAGTGCAGTCACTGTCCTGGTTCATTCACACTCACCAAATCCCATGTTATAGCCTCATTTAATAGGCCCCCTTGTACTGCCAAACCTTCCAAAACTGGGGGTACACGAGGTTCCTGACACACAAGATATCCATTGTCAGTCCAGCCTGCAGCACTTTCCAGGAGAAGGGGGAAAGGACGTCTATAAAGAAAGAAAATGACTGGAGGACACTTCAGCTGATCTCCTCTTTGAAAATGAATCAGAGAGAAACACTTAAATCATTTCTCCAGTTCACAGCAGAAAGTTCTATCAACCAGGAGAAGGAAAGAAAGGCTTCAAGTGGGAAAAAGAAATCCTTACCCTTGATGTGCTACAGTGTTCGGTGCATTGTTAGACTACAGCATCCTTGCTCCTCCTAAAATACAACTGACTTCCACTGTGCTCCTTGTCAGTCTAATCCCATCCCCACACAGCACTTCCTTCACATGTTCCCGACAGGAACACTTCATAGCTGATCACTGGATGTTCCCATCAGCTGTTAGCTGTGGTTTGGGGTGTCTAATCGGGAACAAGCCTACAGCTACTCAGGCTTCTTGTGCATCAGGAAAATAAAGGATCAGACCAAGAGGTTTCTGGTTTCGTGGCTGCTATTTGAAGTAATAAAGTCTTTACATGCAGCTAATTAAAAAAATATCCAAACTGAAAACCTAAACTCATTTCAGGGAGTGTTTGATCAGTTTATGTCCTAGGTTACAATATAAGGTGTGCCCAAAGGTATGTATTCTATCACCATCTTCACAAAACAGGTAGGGCAGTGTTCATTGTCTCCATGACTCATCCTTGATAACTCCCTCTGGGAACTATCTCTGTTTAATAGGCAATCAAGGATTCTGCCACATGACTCATAGATAACTCTCTCCAGACTATCTCCTGTTAATGGGTCCATCAATGCCTTACCTCATGACTCACCATCCCATTGTGAGATGCCCTGCCCAGGAGGAGCAACTGAGTATTCCCATCTGTATATAATCGGAGGTATGGAACACCACAGGTAGCCCTTACCTACGGGACTCCCTGAGGACAAGAGCTACACCACTGGACGTTAAGGTGAAGACCAGACTCTTTTCTACAGGATCACCACTTCAACAGGACCACTTCAACCGGACTGCTACCATCACCCTGACCAACAGGGTGTCAGGTTGTATTCTGACTCTGTCAGTGGATTTTTTTTGTACTACTGCATTTATTTTATTTTCTTTTCCTATTAAATTGTATTTCTGACTTGGAGTCTCTCACTGGTTTGCTTTCAAACTGGGACAGTTTATCTCTTTCATTTCCACCCAAGGGCTCCACAATCAGAAGAGAAGTAGAGGGGAACCACAGGGCCCTGCAGATACAGGAGCTGGATGGGGTTCAACACCAGTGCTGCTCCTGCATGGAGGAGAACGGCACACTCCAACCAGAATCCTGCTCCAATATTTGTTTCCTTCAGTACAGCAGGTTGGCAGTGACTCAGCCACGAAACCCAGCATGGCATATTCGGGCTTTGAAGGTCACACACAAGCCTGTTGGTCTCAGCTATTTTAACTCATCCTTTGGAACTACAAAGCTGATCATCAGTTCACAGGGAGTAACACGCCAGGTCACGGGTCATTTATAATCACAGTCCCCTTTACTCTGCATTAAAGCCACAATTAACAGTTAATGCTTAACTAAGGCTTTACAATTTGTTTAAGCTGCTTTTCTGCATAAAAAACTGCAGGTGCATCTTCCCCAGCTCCCCCTTTACTGCCTCCATCTCTAGAAAGGCTGCAGGGAAGCACCAAACACAGCAGATAAAAGTTTCTGTCAAAACACGAGGAAACTGGAAAACTCAGAGTTGTGCACTTAAACATTGCTCCTGCCACTTCAGCCCTCACTACCCCCATGCCTTAAGGCAGCAGCTCCCAGAGTGCTGCACTGGGATAACGCTCAGTGAGAAGATGCTGTTAACCCCGGGCGGCTGTTTCACTGTGATACTGAAGCCACAATAGAACTGTTCTCTTGTGGAGAATCTCCATGGTATGGCTAAGAGAGACTCCGCTCCCTAAGTGAACTGAAGAAAGGTTATTCTAGAGGTGGCAAACTGACTGAGAAACATCAGATTTTGTGTCTTTGCATTGTCAGTGGGGAAATATCTGAAAGAGAAGTTTGGGGGGAGGAGAGGTGTTCTGAAGGTTTAATCTAATTTTTATTATTTGTTTTGTTTTTTTTTTCCTTTTAGTTCTGTTAATAAAGCTTTCTTTATAGTCTTTAAAAGTTTGAGCCTGCTTTGCTTCTCCTAATCCTTATCTCACAGAGGGAAATGTCCTAAATAATAGGCTCAAATTTAAATTACTGCACTTAGATTGGTGAACTCAAACCACTACAGCGCTGTTTAGGGATGTCCAGCTGTGAGGGCTCCAAGTGGCCACTCCAATGGCTGAGGTGGCTGTGGATATATTTTCAGAGCACAGCAGCACACAAGCACACAGACACTCACCCTTCCCACATCCGAAGTCAGAGCCTGCCCTATCACAGAAGAGCAGATCCACAGAGGAAGGTGGAAGGAACAGATATGCTGCTCCTCTTTTCTAGAGCCAAGCTACAGGAACTTCAACTGCCATCTGAAGATCTGCACTTACACACATTTTTTTCATCAGGACTTTTTTTCCCAAGTCAATTTGCCAAGATCCTCAGCTCCACAAAAGATCCACAGTGAGTTCCAAGAGCTGCCTGTATGTCAGACAGACAACTCTGTGGCAGGAGGAATTCTCCAGAGATCTGTAACAAGTCTTGACTCCAAAGGCCCTGAATGCTGATGACATGCACTACCCTCCTGAACCTAAAGTGATGGAAGGAAGAGCTGTCAAGTATGCTTAGATCTGGGATAAGACAAGGATACATAAAGCAAAAAGGAAGAACAGAAAGCAGAGCTCTTTCCCAAGCACACCTTTAAAAAAAAACCCCAAACCCTTAAAACAGCACCCAGACAAAGCAGCAAAACTTCTTGCTCAGAGAGCAAGAGGTCTCACAAGAGGAACGATTATGGGAAGGCGAAAGAAGGGATGAACTCTTCAACACATACTTCTGACTCAGGAAGGACTTCACCCAGCAAGCTGGGGCTGAAACTGATCCTTGGAGCAGCTCCCTGTCCTTCAAGAGCACAGATAACTTCTATGACAATAATGTTCAGCATTCTATGGAATCAACAGTCCCTGATAAAGCAGGGTGGGCTGCGCAAGAGGCACGTTAAAGTCATGTCTATCCTTACCGGAAATAACTCTTGAGCTCTGCAAACCAACTCTCAACAGTGCCAAGAGACTCCCTGCATCTGAAGCAAAAAGCCTTTCCAAAAGTTCATTCCATAAATATTGAGCCCTTGTTGGGATCTCCTGGTGCCGACAGCCAAAAACATCATCTGTTTGCAAAGTGCTGCTGCCATTGTGTCAGACACAGCCACCAGGTGCTGTTCCAGCAGGGATGCAGCCCCCAGTTCCATCAGGTGGATGGAGCAGGGACGGAGCCCCCAGTTCCATCAGATGGAAAAGACACTCCAATATGGAGCAGCTGAGGGAGCTGGAGGGGCTCAGCCTGGAGAAAAGGAGGCTCAGGGGGGACCTTCTGGCTCTCCACAACTCCCTGACAGGAGGATGCAGCCAGGTGGGGGTCAGGCTCTGCCCCGAGGGAACAAAGCACAGGACAAGAGGGAAGAGCCTCAAGCTGTGCCAGGGGAGGTTTAGTTTGGATATTCTGGAAATTTTTTTCCACAGGATGGTTAGTCAGGCACTGACACAGACTGCCCAGGGCAGTTGTAGAGTCCCCATCCCTGGAGGAGTTTAAGAGATGTGTGAATGTGGCACCTGGGCACATGGGTCAGTGGTAGCCTTGGCAGTGCTGGGGGAACAGTTGGACTCTGCGATCTTAGAGGGCTTTTCCAACCAAAACGATTCTGTGATTCAGTGATTCCATGCACAAGCGAACAAGGGTAAACAAGGGTTGGGAGCTCACAAGCAGATGAGTGTTTCCCAAAACCACAATGAACACTTTTGAGAGCCCTCAGCACTTATTTCATTAACCTCAGCTGTCCCTGTATCATCACAGCTACTGCAATGCCCAATTAGAGCATTTAAAACTCTGCCCAAGTTTGTCAGTGTTTCACTGCTCACTGGAGCAGAGAGTTGGCAGGTCTCAGGACTCTGACCAGCTCCAACACCCTCTCATAACCAGGAGAGCACTTGCCCTGAAGGGTATCAGGACAGTAATAAGCATCCATGATCATTTAAAATCCCTGGATTAAAGACGAAGGAAAACAGATAGGACAAAGACATTTCTTCTGTTAGTTCAAAGGGAAAGTCTGGAGCCTCCAAAGTAGCACGACTGGTGCCAAGACGGGGCACAACTTGAGGGGTAGAGAAAGTAGGCCTTAAAAATTATAACTCAGAGAAAAACTTAGGATAATCATGTGCTTCCTTGCTGCTGGAAGTGAGGGACAGTGACTCTGAGTGCTCTGCAAAGCTAAAACTTCATAAAGAAATTCCTATCTTACACATAGCCAAATCTCTTTAAACTCCACCTGCATGATAAACTAGGTGTTATCATGGGAATGAAAAGAGCCCAGCACCTTCTTCATGTTTTACTGATTTGTAGCACCAGAATATTTTATATTAGAGCTGCTGACAAAGGCTCTGAGAAGTAAAACCTCACACAGGGATATCCCTTGGGATCTCAGCCTGGCCTTCCCAGGACCAGTGCCCTTTAGCAGGCAGGAGCTGGAAGAGAACAGAATCACAGAAGGTTGGATAAACCCTCTAAGATCAAGTCTAACCATCAATCCAGCACCACCACATTCACCACTAAACCACGTCCTGAAGTCCCACATCCACACATTTTTTGAACACTTACAGGGAGGGTGACTCCACTACTGCTCTGGGCAGTCTATTCCAATGCTTTACAAACCCTTTCCATGAAAAAATTTCCCAAATATCCAATCTAAACCTCCACTGGTACAACTTAAGGCTATTTCCTCTTGTCCTGTCACTTGTCACCTGAGAGCAGAGTCCAACCCCACCTGGCTCCAACCTCCTGTCAGCAAAGTTTCCTTTCAGCACTGCAGCCCGGAATCTGCTCCTACCTCACCCGGGAGCTTTGTGTTTGAGCACAAAGGGCAATCACAGGTTTTAGGCACTTCCTACATCAGAGAGAACAGCCCAGTGACCATCCTTGGATGAGGCTGGAGAACCAATACTTCACCAAAGCCTTGAAAGACAGGCACAGTTCGACACTGGCATATTGCACAGGTCCCTATCCTTTCCATTTCACATCCTCTTGTGGCTTCTAAGCCCTGGCCAGACCTCCCAGTCTGGGCAAAGCCAGCCCTAGTGCATCCAGACCCATGTCCAGTATGCCCACTGGGAAAGCATATCAGGGATCCCTAAAACCAGGTGCTGCAGTAATGTCTTCATTTCCAGAAGAGATCAGAGCCCAGGAAACTTCCAGAGTGGTATTACAGGTACTACTGCAGGCAGGAACTGCAGAAATCCTCAGAAAAAAGTGCAAGATGCTAGAAGAGGAGAGAGCTGGAAGAAAAACAAAACCCCCAACCCAACAACCTCATTAAAGCTTTTCTCCTTCCTCTGCTTAACAAGGAGAATGCTTAATTAAGTCCTCCTTCAAGCCTTCCCCCTCACCCAGCACGGCTCAGCAGAAAGCAGAGATTTAACAACTTCCTCTGCAGCACAGGACACCTCAGTGGGACAGGAATTTGCATATTCTAAAGGAGCAGCGAATTGCTGGTTCTCTGTTGTTCAGCAGCAGTGGGGAGGGACAAAATCAGCAGGAGGTACATTTCAGATCTGCCCAGGAATAAGGGACAGCAGGAGGGGAAGGAGCAAGTTGCTGTTTATTCCAAGTCTGGAGCTTTCCCAAGGCAGGAGTTTGACTGTGTTATGCACAGACTTCTCAGTTTATTTGCAAGTCTCGTGCAGCTTACTAGGTCAGTTCAACTGGCAACTGCTGATTTTAAGTCCAATTATAGTCACTTTTACCTGGTGACACAGCCTCAGTTCTGCAGCCAATTATGCCCCATTAATGCCTCCAGAATTGGTAGAACTTACTATTCATGGCAATCACCAGTTTGACCTCGAAGTTACTGTTTCCTGTCATAATTTCAGCCTTGTTTATTTTCACTGGAACATCTCCCTGTGCGTTCCCAACTCCTGGGACCACTTCTCCTGTGTACTGAGTGAGATACATATTAGAGACAAGCTTTCAACTCTGGCTCACTTACAATCAAAAATAAGAGCTCAGACACTCATCCTCCTGGGACAGAACTATCATCAAGGACCCTCTACTGGAATCCAGACATTCCTAGGAAATTTGTCCCCACTCCTCGCGATTTAGTTCTCTTATGAAGGACCACAGCAACACAACAATGGGAAATTTCTTTTTTTTCTGATGGGTCTTTCAATCAAAACAGAACAAAAAGCTCCAAAAAGCCAGAGGCCTCAGCCCCCTTCTGTAGTTTAGGGGACACCAAGGAGGACTGCTCAACATATCTGCACCACACAAAGTGAACAGAGGCAGGTAAATAAACCAGACCCTGAGAAGGGCCAGCATGAGATCCAAGGGATTTACAAGGAACAGCAGCAGGATGCATTTAAAAGGAAGTTTGTGCTTCTATTTCTCCCTCTGAGTACTTCTCAAGGCCCCCCAGGAAGCATCACAAGCAGCCTCGCATTTCACCAAAGGGAAGATCTATTCTGACCCGAAATTCCACTGAAAAGGTAGTAGGGAGAGTAGGGAGCGTGTTCTGAGCAAGATGTCTGTGGCAATTAGAACTGGGCTCTGCAGCTGGCAGGGGATACAGAAATCATGGAATGGTTTGGGTTGGAAAGGACCTTAAAACCCATGCAGTTCCACTCCCTGCCATGGACAGGGGCACCCTTCCACTAGACCAGGGTGCTCAGAGCCACATCCAGCCTGGCCTTGAATACTTCCAGAGTTGGGCCAGCCCCAGTTTCTCTGGGCAACATGTGCCAGGGCCTCGTCACCCTCACAGGGAAGAACTTCTTCCCTATATCCAGTCTGACTCTCCCCTCTTTCAGTTTAAAGCCATTCCTCCTTGTCCTATCACTGCAAAATCCCTTGCAAAAATACCAGGCAGAAGGAAGATGCTTAGGTGTACCCAGGTTTGAGCATAATTATATAAAACAGCCCTGGATTATGCAGTGCAGAGAAATGAACTTTGTCCCTGGAACACAGGAAGGCTCACCAAAGGCACAGCAGTCCAACTTGGGAAAGAGCTGTGAAGCAACGGATGGATGCAGCGATGTTCAGGAGGGAAGAGATGCCACAACTACAGCTCTGAGTCATTCAGGAGATGGACCACAGGTCAGCTCAATGCTCCACAAGCACCTGTCAGCTGGTATATAGGGAAGTTTTCTATAACTTTTGTGATTCCACTGGTCCATTAACCACGGACTGCAGGCAGCATTCTCAGCCCATCTCCTCACTCAGTGTCTTAACAGAAAATGGATTAAGCAGGCCTGCCAAACTGCCCCAGTACAGCCTGTGCCCTAAACTTAACTGGTACAAAGCTGTCAGAAAACATTAAAGAATGTTCTGCTTCAATTCTGACCAATTCCCAGTGCCTTTGATAGGGACCAGGAGCTCCTGCTGCAACTGCTTTGCTCCTCTCTGAATGTGTAATGAAGTTTTAAAGCAGCAGCCCAACCTCCAGCTCACACAGGACCCGCAGGAACCTCCTCCAGCAAATGACTTCTTTTGCCATGAATGAAAGTAGATTTTTGTTTGAGTCTCAGTGATTTATGTTCATCTAAGAGACTTAGTTTCCTTTTAATACTGCAATAAAAATCAACTTCAAGGAAGCTTGGAAATATTTTTGACAGACAGCTGTCCATCATCTGTGTAATGTGGGAGAACTCCCCACACAGGAGTCAGTGGATAAACTGGCTGATAAGCAGTTCAGCCCAGCCCTTAAGCTTGCCTACAGGAGAGATTTCTCCCTTTCCCTTTGTACTTCTCAGTCTCCTCTAACCAAAATCACTGGTTTACTTACACCAGATGTGTGGAAATCAGCATCTTCACAAGACGCTTTTTGGGAAACAAGAAGCCACACAACCTTCCCAGGGGAGGACCTGTCTGGTGCCCCAGCACATCACCACAATCACCCTGACTCCCACCACAAACCAGGCCCAGCTGACCCCAGAGCCCCACAATAAGCTTCCCAGGTCAGGCACCACCAGGGATGAGACCCAAGGTCCTACAGGCTTCCAAACTGCAGCTCCCTGAAATGCAGCAAGAGGAAAATCAGAGCCGCCTGCCAAGTCCAGAGCCACAGACTTTCTGTACAAGACCTCATCAGTCTTACACCCCCTTTCAGAGCTCCTTTCCTGGGGGCAGGCACCTGCTAACACATCTAGTAAGTTCCATCCCAAACCCAGGGCAGGATGACTTGTGCTCTGAGGCCACATGCCCACCTTGGACCAGAGCTCAGGGGCAGCAGGAAGGGTAAAGGCTCCACAAGGAGGCATGTCCAGCCAGGAGAAGGTTGTGCTCCTTTAGGAAGCAGCGTTCAATCCTCAGCATTCCTCAAACACTGCCTTAGCTTCCTTGCAAGCACATAGAGACAACCTTAAAACACCAGAGCTGATGGAAAGGCTGCCGATATTCATTTTCTGCTAGCAAAGAGGTACTGCCTGTATTGCAGGAGAGACAACAGCAGCAAACTGATGGCCCTGAGCTGGGAATGGTTCATGCCAGAAGGATGCTCTCATTTTCCAGAACTCTTTCCCTAGGGTTTCCCCCAAAGCAAGAGACCAGCAAAGATTTCCACTCCTGCTTGCATCCCTCTGAAGATTTTGAGAAAAAAAAAGAATGATCAAAGACCCTTTGTGCATTTATAAACCTGTCAATTTTGCTAGAAGATTTAAGGCTTTAAAGAATCCAAAACATCTATTTGAAATTTTCTATCCAAACAGACTTCTTTTAATACTTAAAAAAACCCCAGAAATAAAATATTTAGATTTTTCTGAAGTGAGGCATTCCAACAGCTCCAGACAGAGGCGCTGGAGGGAAGGAGGAAATCCAATTCTTAAGTTTGACAGGAACTTTTTTTTTTTTTTCCTTTCTTTTAATTGCAGAGAAACAAGACTACAGAGCTATTTCACCCCCTGGCTCTGACCAGGAATAGCTGGGATGAGCAGCACAGCAAACAAACTTACTCACCACTGGCAGCTCCAGGTCCCTGTCCCACACAAGCTTTGCCTCACAGAAAAGATTCTCCGAGCTGATGATGTAGCAGTATTCCACCCCACCATCCTAACCTTCCTCTCTACATACTCCCACCACTTTCCATTTTGCCTCCAAAAGCCTCCCCCGCAGAAGAGAAGCAGGTTCCCCACCTGAGAACAGTACAGGCATGACAGGTGTTGGGAGAGCTCAGCCTTTTTCAAAACCTGGTTACCTTGATTTCTTCTCAGCCATAAGAATTGAGAGGGTCAAACATTTGGCAGCACATTTCTTTCTCCATTTCCACGTACTCCTTGTAGTATCTGCAAAGTAGAGCACATGATGGCATCAGGGGCTGGACACTGTCTATGCCACGCTCAGTGTCAAAACCTGAAAATAATGTTATTTTTTGGCTACAAATAAATTAACATAATGGAAGAGTGTGTTGGCAGCAGAGACACAGCTCCTCCAAGCCCTTCTTTCTGGAATGTCAGGGAAAGAGAGCTGGAAATGTCATGCCTCATCCCCAGACCTTGAGTCTCTGCTCTGCTTGGGACTAATTAGATCATTTGTGTTCTATGAGACAGGTGCTTTCTACACTAGTTTTGGAAGCATGGGACAGTGCAGAGGAACCCCACCTGTGTGCTGTGGGATACTTTTGTGTCTCCTTATGCAAGTTCTTTTAGCTCCCAGGAGACACTGTCTGAGTGCCATACAGCAGGATATCTACCATGGATATAGGATCCGGGCAGAGGATGTGCAGGAGATAGCAGGGATTTGCGTCTGGACTAAGTGGATGACAAGGCAGATGTTTTCTCCTCTGTTCTCTCTTTCTTGCCAGTGTCACAAGATGGCAAAAGCTTTGCAGTCTGCTCCATTTACACTTCTCCAAGCACAGCATCCTCTGCTCCCTGTGCTCTCACCTCAGAGGTAAGGAATCTCTGAGCTGCAGGGTGACTCAGTTCAGGAACACTGTCCCAGGGATCAGTGGCTGCCCACAAGTTTGATTCCTTCATCTGCTGCCATATAAGGCCAAAAGCAAAGGGTTTTGTGCAACACACCAGAACCAGCCCCAGTGAGAGGCTGGCTCAGGATGTCTCAGCCCCAGTCCTCAGCACCTTTGGGGTCCAGAACCTCAGAGGGTATGAAATCCCAGCACAGCAAATCTCTCCTGGTAAGTCTCACACAGATGTTGCTGATCAAGGATGCCCACCTGTGGGGGGCACATGCCCACACCTAAGACAGCAGGAAATCCAAGAGTGCCTTGTTTGGAGGAACAGATTAATGCCAGATATTGGAAGAACCCAAATTCATTCTGGTTTTGATGCAATGCAGGCCTTCCGATAGAATTCCCAGATCCAGCAGCAGAATTTGCACCAAAACCACCACAGCTGGTACCAGATGTATTCTACATACTCCTCACCCAGGATTCTGCCTGTTGTTCTCCAGGGGATTTTGCCAAGAACCTGTTTCAGTCAGTAAACAGATGCATTCCAAAGCTTTGTTTTAAACAGCAAAAGGGAGCTTTCTGATTACCACACAACATTGCTTTTAACAAAGTATAAATGTACTCAGTAAGGAAGTGAAAAGCGACTAAGAACAAGATTTTGATTCATATTCCATTTCTGAAGCATTTGTAAGATCGTGCTACGAGTTCTCAGGCAAGGGCAGGCCGGTAACATTACATATCTAGCCTGAGGTAAGGCCTCATTAACAACACCCAGTAACACTTGCTTCATCTGTTTCACACTAATTTCACTCTTTGTCATATGCAAAAGACCTCTCTGGCAGTGCTGCCTCCAGCTCTGCGATCCAACATCAGAAAGAGATGGAGCTGCTGGAGCATGTCCAGAGGAGGCCACAGAGATGCTCCAAAGGCTGGAGCCCCTCTGCTCTGAAGACGGGCTGGGAGAGCAGGGGTGTTCACCTGGAGAAGACTCCAGGAAGACCTCAGAGCCCTTTCCTCTGCCTAACGGGGCTCCAAGAGAGCTGGAGACAGACTTTGAACAAGGACAAGAGGAAATGGCTTTCCACCGCCAGAGGGCAGGGTTAGATGGGATATTGAGAAGGAATTCTTCCCTGTGAGAGTGGTGAGGCCTTGGCACAGGCTGCCCGGAGTAGCTGTGGCTGCCCCATCCCTGGAAGTGTTAAAGGCCAGGTTGGACAGGGCTTAGAGCACCCTGGTCTAGTGGAAAGAGTCTTTGCCCACGGCAGTGGGATGAGCTCTCAGATCCCTTCCAACCCAAACCATTCCATGGTTAAAAGCCAAAAAATACGCCAGTTTTAACAAGCAGCAAAGCAGGAACTCCAGGACAAGAGCGGTTTAACATGCACTCAATTCTGACACATGCAACTGAACGTGCTGCTCTCTCCAGAGCTGAAGCTGACAAAGGCAGAAATGTCTTGTTGCTTCCCAGCTGCACCACCTCAACATCATTAGCAAGATTTCTCTTTTATCTACCAACATATTTCAAATAAATTTAAGTGAATACATGAGGCTTCTAGAATCAGGCCTTCTAGCACTGTACATGTACTAGCCTCCAAGAGCAGCCAGACAGATCTAGTTTAGAACTCCCTGCCCTCGGTGGACAATTTGGTAACTCCATACCCAGTGGGAGGTCAGGATGAATACATGAGATTAATTTCAAATTTCCAGACCAGCAGCTAATACTGCCTTCAAGCTCTTTGTACTTCAGAAGTAACCGAACAAGTCTGAAGACTTGGTGTTATGACAGACTATTAAAGACAACACGGATACACAGGACAGAGCAGCCATCCATCAACACAACCCCTGGTGGAAGGCACTCAGCCCACCAGACTGCAGCACCAACCACTCTTTTTAGATGTTACTGCTGCCTTTCTGCAAGTGCCTGGCAGTGACATACAGAAGAGGGTTCGTATCCGAGGGCTGCTTTGTGAGCTCCAGAGCTGAGGACAGCATTGCTCCTGCCTCAGTAAACCGTGCCAAGAGAATAGCACAGGCTTTTGGGAAAAAGCTAATGCTTCTGGCAGTTTCAAAGGAACAGCATCATGAGGGCATAGACGAGCATCAGCCATGTTTTGGTGGGGCTGGGGCATGACTAGAGGTGGCAGGATAGTCCTGCACTCAGCCTGTGGGCAAAGGGAGAGTTTGTCTTCAGGGCTGTTCACTTATTATCTCCAAGATGGCAAGACATTCACTTTTAATGAACATTAGTATTGTGCATTGAAGCACTTGCAGTGCAGAAAAGCTGCTGAAATTAACCAACACATCTTAAAGGGAATGAAAATCATACTTATTGAGAACATTAACAGCTGGAGCATCAGCCAACTGTATTTCACTGGGTTTGAGGCATTTTAGTAGCCCCCACATCCCTGTCCTCACCCTGATCTGCTCACAAGTCAGATAACACACATCCCACCAAAGAAATATAGGGAAAGGGTGGGTGTTCCCAGCTCCTCACTTGCAGCTTCTGTGCCTGAAAAATGTTTCAAGCTGTTTTTTCCATGTGCGTATTCCCAAGTCACTTATTAACCCAATAGTTTGGGCTTTTGGGGTTTTTTGAACATTTTAAATATTTCAGAATGGGTATTACAGCCTGTCCAAACACTTTCTCTTCCCCAGGGATGGAAAGGAGGGCTCTCACCTTGCCAACTTCTTCAGCTCATTGTTGATGTCACGGTTGAAGGGCTGGATGCACTGAGCTCTGGCCAGAAAATCCCGGGATTTGCTGTATTCCCTCATGTAGAGACAAGCCTGTCATGGAAAGAAGATGGATGCATCACAAGATAAGTACAGACCCACTGCCCTTCTTCAGGCCTCGTGCAACAACAAACATTCCTGAGACAGAGCCAGGTAACTCAAGAATATCCCAGGAAAAGCTCTGTGTGACACACTTCCAGAGAGCCAGACTTTCCAAAAGGGCAGATGCAGACAAACCACCTTGACTGCTGCAGCAGCCCAGAATTCAGTGATTCTCCTCAGTTCATTCTGGGCTCCCTCCACAGCCAGGCTGAGATGTTCCATGATGATTTATTTGCCCACCTGGCCACACCTGAACAGCGCTTTGGCATTTCCTTGGTCCATCTCCAAGGCTAACTCCCCATATTTCAAAGCTCGGTCGGCACGGTCCAGTTTCAGGTAAGTAAGTGAGAGATTCAGGAACAGCAGCAGTTTGGAAGCGTTGATCTGGCTCTGTTCTGCCTTACTGGAAGAGCTGCGACCCAGGATGGAGAGCGCCTGAGCAGAGAGGGAAAAACAGCCAGTGCACAACGAATCCATCATGGAAAGTGAAAAATCTATCTCATCCAACAGCTGCACCCACGTTTCTGTTCACCTAGGTCACTTAATAATAATCAAAACTCTAAATATAGGGCATGGCATTCTCAGCATGACTAGTCAGCTCAGCCATACGACCACAGGTTTAGGAACTTACTGAGGAAAGCAGCAGAATAAAAAAAAATTACACCCAGGACTCAGACTTTAAGGACAAATATGGAAATCTTACAGGGAAGAAGGCAAGTCAAATTACTTTTGTTTCAAAAATACCGAGGAAGAGCAACTTTGAATCATCTCTAGCGCTGAAAAAGCAGCAGATGCATTCCAGTTTGAGAATAACTGAGCATTTACCCTGCCTGGAGAGGGAGCTGAAGAGGCTCAACCTGGGGAAAAGGAGGCTCAGGGGGTACCTTTTCACTCTCTACAATTCCCTGACAGGAGGATGCAGCCAGATGGGGGTCAGGCTCTGGTCCCACATAGCTGGACAAGACGAAACAGCCTCAAGCTGCAGCACAGGAGGTTCAGGTTGGGTACTAGAGAAAATTTCTCACTGAAAGTGTTGTCCAGCCCCGGCACAGGCTGTCCCCCTGGCACAGGGGTAGTGGTGGAGTCCCCATCCCTGGAGGATTTAACAGACACGTCAACGTGGCACTTGCGGACAGGTGTTAGTGGTGGCCTTGGTGGTGCTGGGGAACAGTTGGACTTGGTGGTCTCAGAGAGCTTTTCCAACCAAAATGATTCTGTGACTATTCCTTCATTTACCATGGCTGCTCACACAAAACCAGGTGTGCAAGCCCTGTTCTTAAGTAACAAACTATGCCTGGAAAATATCACAAAGTTATTTGATCTCTAACCTGTACCTGAGCTAAAATAATCCCTTCTTTCACAGCTTTCCCAAAGCACACCCCACATTTTCCTGGTGCCATACCCTCTTGTATCTGTCCTTGGCGATCTTGAAGCTCTGCTTGTAGAAGAAGTAGTTGCCAAACTCTCTCTCTGTGGCTGCCACTTTCAACACCTTTTCTAGAGGAAGTCTATCCTGCTGCTCCTGGGTGAAGAAATATCTGAATTTCAGCTCAAACAAAAGAAAACAGGCAGAGAACTCAGACAGGACAGTCCTGCACAGCCCAGCCTATTCAGAGAGCAGAAGCCAGGTCCTTACCAAGGCCAGGCCCCCACCATGTGGTATCTCCCCAGCCAGGCTGAAACATGACAATGTTCTTGTGCTGGTTATTCCTAGTGAAGAGGTCAGGAAGCTCCCCAGGCCCAAAGGGCAACTGAAAAAAGCAGGAATGTGTCCTTAACACCTGCCCAACTCTTTCAGCACACAGCTGAGTTAACACAAATGCAGCCACCGGCACAAAGCTGCTGTTCCATTGCTCTAACTGCTCTCAGGCCAGCTCTGGGACAGCCTGACACTCCCAAAGACACCAACCAGCAAAACAAAAACCCCAACAATCATTTAAAAAAAGATAAAAATGGAAGGACAGGTTTTCTTCTGGGTCTGCAAGGTGGCACCAGCTCATAGAGAGAGGTCAGTCAGCCAAAAAGGGTGGGCAAGGAGGGAGCACAACAAGTGTGGTTTGCTCACAGGGCTCTGGGGGAGAATTTGCCTGTGCAGAGGCTGGAGGGTATCCCCCATTAGCTTCTGCCTCCACTTACTGATCCACAACCACAGCCCAAAGCCCTTGACATGAAAAGGTGAATTAATAATAGCACCGTAACTCAACAGGGAGGAAAAAATATGGAAGGAACACTTGGGAGAAGAGCCAAGAGGCAGAGCAAAGGGCGGAGGCTGGTGGGGCACTGGGACACTGCAGACTGAAGAGGATTGTTACAGACAGCTCCTTACCGTTCCTAAAGAAATTCCTGGAAGTTGGTGCCCTCTAGTGCAACCATGAGGTTTCTGGTAAAACTAAAAATAAATGGGAGCCATTCCAATGACTCCATCCAGCACACAGGAGCAAACAAAGGCAGCACTCGCCTTCTCCCTCTGCATGGGAAGGCAAACAGAGCGAGGCACGGAGGGACTCAAAGGGCAGGCATGTGGATCAGAGCAGAGCTGGGAGCCCAGGGACTGGATACTTGCACCTGCATTCATCTGAACACATGTAATACACAAGCCACGGCAACTGTGAGACAGGACAACGACGGTTCACTCTCCAGATTTCGGTCTCAAGCCTTATTAAGGGAACTCACATAAGTCAACTCAAAGAACGCGTCACACTCCTCTGAGTCTATGAAGTCCAGCACCTCCACCTTGAAGAGGACCGTGGTGTTTGGTGGGATGGAGGGAGGACAGCCCCGCTGGCCATAAGCATATTCTGGAGTCAGGAAGAACAGCGCAGCCTCTCCTTTGGTCATAGACAGCAGCCCGATCTCCAGCCCCCACAGTGTGATGTCTGTCACAACGAGGAGTGGAACAGGTGAGGTTCACAAACACCAACCCCCCTCACACACCAAACAATGATTTCTCCTTAAGCCTGGAGAAAAAAAATCCTTGGGATCTCCTGTCTCAGCAACTACAACAGCCAGCTGCTCCATTAGGGATTATCAGGGCAGCCTGCTGTGGGACCAAGCATGTGGTATCGCAAATCCAGAGTGGGATGAGTTGGAAGGGGCTTTAGAGACCATCCAGTCCAAGCCCTGCCATGGGCAGGGACACCTTCCACTACACCAGCATGCTCCAAAACCTGTCCAGCCTGGAAAACCTCACCTCCTCTCAAGAAATTTAAAACTACCTGAAGGCAGGTGGGAAACACCTCCCTACCACTCCCAGGCAGATGGTGAGCAGGTCCAGATTCCATCTCCTGTGTGAACCAGGAGGATTTTAGACTCCATGAACAAGTGTTTAAGGTTTCAGACAACCTAAAGACACCAAACAGCATTTAAACTGAAATGCCTTAATATAACCCCAGGTCTCAAAATGTCTTAATACAATCCCAAGCCCCAGGACAAAGCTTGTGGCTCAAACCTACCTTTTCCAAGTTTCATCAGCCTTGGATACTTGCTGTTCCCGTTTGAACAGAAGAGCTTATTCCAATTTCCCAGGTACCCAGAGTACTTCACTGTACAGCCCAAAGCGAGGAGTGGAGAGAAGGGAAAAGAAAGAGTTTGATTTAATATCCCATATGGCAACATCAGGAGCACACCAGGAGCTGTAATCACCCAGTTATCCTACTTTTCTTTTTCCGTTCTGCTATAGAACAGCAGAGGCAGCACAATCCCTTGTTTTACACCAAAAACCTGGTCATATCCAAGCAGCCAAGTGCTGTGTGTTTCAGCATCATTCCCAGACAAAGTAGCTTCTTCACAGTCCTGAGCTCAGTAAGAGATGTGATTTTGTGCTTTTAAGAATTGGATACTTCAGCTGAGCAAATTAAAATGCCCCAGTTATATGCAGAAACACTTAAAAAGCATTCTCTAACCAAAGCTAGAGCTCTGGAAAGAGGAACAAGCAGGAAAATGTACTGCCACCCCAAGCTCTACATCTGTAACTCCAGCTCTGCCTCAGAAAATGCACTGTAATGGGCCTCTCCTGACACAGCACCAGGGCCCTGCACTTCAGGAACCACTTCCAGCTTAAAACTTCTCTGTGAGCACAGGTGGGCCCTAGAAATCCTTCTTTTCTCAAGGTCAAGATGCCCTTTCATTTAATGTGTCAGCCACAACAAGTAAAACAGTGTATCCCAAGTGTTAAAATACTGATAAGGAGAGGAGACTGTCTCTGAAACAGAGACACACCACAGTATAATATCAGCACTTTTAAGTCCTTGTTGTGGTCTTTGCCAGCCACCTGCACCTCAACATTGTAGGCTTGAGGGATCTTTCCCGACAGGCTCTGCCCTCTCTATTTCCCTTAGCACCTGCTTCAGGTCCAGCTGCACAGACCAAACCTCGCACCGAGACACAAGCAAAACAGATGATTGCCAGACCCTCACTCCAGCCCACAGTTCCAAGGATTTTCGCTGTCTTAGTCCTGCTGAACACAGACTAAACTAAACAATTCCTATTTAAAAGCTGCTCAGGAAATGGCTACTGGTGCCTGAACTACCTGTGAATTCAGCACAACATTACCGCAGAGCACCCTGAACCCTCCCCGGGCAGCCAGGCTGAGCTCAGGCAGCCTCACTCCAGGACACCAGCCCTGGCGAGACTGCGAGAATCGTGGAATGGTTTGGGCTGGAAGGGACCTTGAAGATCATTCAGTCCAACCCCCTCCACATGGGCAGAGACACCTTCCACTAGAGCAGGTTGCTCCAACCTGGCCTTGAACATTTCCAGGAATGGGGCAAGCACAGCTTCCTTGGGCAACCTGTGCCAGAGAACTGGGATATCCTTAAGAGAGGTGCCTGGCCACGGCCACCGGACCTCCCACGGCCCACAGGAGGCTCAGAAGCCCCCAGACCCGGCTGTACCTGCCACGGAGGCAGATGGGGGCACGGGCTGCCCGGTGCCAGGGCGCAGCTGCTCCTTGCGCACCCCTCCGTCGCCGGTTAGGTCCTGCAGGGGTTGGAGAGACTCCGCGGCCAGAGACAAAAAGGGTGTCGAGGCCGGAGTCGGTGCTGGGGTCGGGGTCAGTGCCGGAGCCGGAGCCCGCCACCTGGCCCCGAGCCCCTCCTCACCCGCGCCGTCCGCCATCATGGCCACGCGCAGCTCTTCCGCGCCTCACTTGCTCCGCCAATCAGCGCCCGCCAAGCGTAGCGCCTGTGGCCAATCACGCTCCAAGCAGCGACCCCGTCCCAACGCGCAGCTTTAGAGCCACGCGGGAATGGACATGCGCCTGCGCGGCTCTGGACCAATGGAAAGCGGAACGTCACGGAGCGCCGCGGTGCATGCTGGGGGATGTAGTCCGCGGCGTGCTCTGCCGTCTGTATTTCGTTGGAACAAAAAACCCAAACCAAACCAACCCAAAACTCAAAACCCAAAAACAATCGCCCACAAAAACCAACATCAAAAAACCCAACCAAACTACAACAAAAAACACACAACTACAAAAAAAAAACCCCAAACCAAAACCCAATCAAACAAAAACCCAAACCAAACAAAAGGAAAAACAAAAGGAAAAACAAACCAAAACCAGTCCCACTACCAAACAAACAAACAAAACCCAAAAAACCCCAAACCAACCAACAAAACAAACAAAAAACACCACAGGCAAAGAAGCCAAACCGGTTTGGAACAAGTTCGTAAGTTCGGCTTTCTTCAGGCACCTGAAATGCTATAAATGTAAAACAAACGAGAATGCAAAATAAAAGCAGAAAGAAACCCACATTCTTGAGAATTTTTGAGATCACCACAAAAGAACACAAACCTTTCAGGAAAATTAATCCACAAACACCAGAGGTTTATGTCCAAAAAGAAGGCAGAGGAGTCCTGTAACTTTATTCTAATAAAGGGAGAGGTCATGAGGCATTCCCCAAGGGGTCTCTCAGATTTGTTAGAGGATGCAGCCTCCTTTTTATCCTCATTTCCCGGCCGCATACCCTTCTCTCTTTCCCCATTGGCTGAGGTACTTGAGAGGTACAGACTTCCCAAAACACCTAATATCTAAGACCCCTTTCTAATGTATACCCCCCCACACCTTTTTCTTTTTCCTTACGTCTCTGTTCTTTTTCTCTAAATCNAGGCATTCCCCAAGGGGTCTCTCAGATTTGTTAGAGGATGCAGCCTCCTTTTTATCCTCATTTCCCGGCCGCATACCCTTCTCTCTTTCCCCATTGGCTGAGGTACTTGAGAGGTACAGACTTCCCAAAACACCTAATATCTAAGACCCCTTTCTAATGTATACCCCCCCACACCTTTTTCTTTTTCCTTACGTCTCTGTTCTTTTTCTCTAAATCCAGAGATCTAGCACAGTGTTGAGTGAGTAACACTCTGTGTCAGTTAGTGGAATTCCTGTGGAATTTAGGGTTCCCCCCATTGCTTCTTTCACCTCTCCATATGTGGCCTTATCTGCCATCAGGCCCACAGTTTGTTTGTAAAGACACCTCCTTCTCATTCCTTTCAAACCCAAGTTTTTTATTCACAGAAGGTTATATTTTGAAGAGGGAGGGAGGGAGGGAGGGAGGGANAAGGAAGGAAGGAAGGAAGGAAGGAAGGAAGGAAGGATCCCCACAGCCTGCCCCCCCACCCCACCCCACTTTGGAGAGAAGGTGCTGCATTCTCTGTTTTGCTGTGTCCCAAAGACCTTCGGTGTTAGGCTGGGTGAGAGGCCCAGGCTGATCCTTGCCTCACCATATTCCCAAAGTTGGACACTCCTCAGAGAGAAGCCAGGACCATCCCCAGCTCCCCAGGAGATGCTGAGAGGGAAGCCAGGGGATGAGCTCACGATGAGATTCATATGAGGGATGCTCATAAGCCAAACACATCCATGAACCAGGAGTGAGAAACTTTTTTTTTTTCCACAACCAGACAAACTAATTCCTTGTGCCTTACCCCACACAGTAAGAGTAATGTTTGGTTTCCTCCTGTTTTTTTTCCAAAAGCATAAAAGGTTTTCATCAGACAACAAAAAACCATCGGTTTAACAACAAAAAAATTGTAGTTAATAGAAAAGTTAACTTTTAGTTGATACCAATATCTTAAAGTCAAGTTACTTTAAACTTAGCTGATAACAAAGTGCTTTGGTGACAACATTCTCTCTGTTGCAGTGGGGATAAGGGAAGTCCCACAGGGATTAGGGGACCCTGGCTGCTGCGGGAGGCAAACACGGCCGGCTCTTTTCTCGGTCCTGCCCAGTCATGTGCTGTGTGTGCCCATACGTGGCTCCAGGCAGCCCTTCCCAGGGCGTGCAGGGATAGGATAGGGGAACAAGAGCCTGCCTGGCTCTCCCTGGGAGCGGGAACATCCTGGCGAGGCAGAGGCTGCAGAAGGGGAGCCACTGGGGTCCCCATGCTGAGGAGGAGCTACCTCGTCTGACCGGGTCCCATCAGCTTGGATGGGAGAAGCCGAGGAAAGTCCGTTGGGTCCATGCACTGGGAGAAGCAGAGCCGGAGAAACCCGTGCAGGCCACCTCAGTGGTCGGGTATTATTTGGGTCTCTGAGAGGTGTTTCTCTGTGAGCACAGGGAGCACCTGAGGCTGGTCCCTCTGCCTGTGGTGCTGGGATATCTGGTGGACACTTGAGCTTCCCTTGTTTCACCCCACAGCAATGTTTGACACCAGCCCAGCTCAGGTCACAGCCTCCCCTTTCCCCGGGGAAGTAACCAAGTCCCTGACTTCAGGTTTGTTTTCTTCAGCTCAAGGCCTTGTGTTTGACTTGCCCAGGAGTCTGGCAGTTCTGTCCCACCGCGAACAGCAGGGAAGGCAGTGCTGACTGAGCCTTACAGCTTGGGAACACACTGTCCTGTGCTCCCTGGGGCTGATGGGAGAGGCTGGGATTTCAGCTCACATCTTTTGGGGGTGCTGGCCCAGAGCATTGAACATGGAAACAAGTTTAAAGGGGGTGAGCTGTGCCTCAGCTTCCCAAATCCCGCCCCCCTGTCTCCAAGATAAACGTACTTTTCATGTTTTCCTTCTGTTTCTTGCTTAGATGTATTACTTGAGTGATTCCAGTCCTTCTGAGGATGTCCATGGACTGAGATAACCCCAAAGAGATCTGTGGGAATTCATACAGGGTCAAGACTGGGATTTTTCAGTGGAAAATCCCTCCTGGCTGTGTCTGAGCCCTGGCATACAGGCAGGACTCCACTGCAGTCTGACATCCCTGCCTGGGCCCAGGTGGGAACAGCTTGGGGGTGACTGCTGACACCTTGTGCAGACCCAGGACACATGGCCAGGTGTAGCCACAAACCCATTATGGGTTAAAATCATCATCTCAGACTTTGTTGGGAGTTTTAAGGATGGGTTTGCAACTGTCTGCGCTGCTGATCTTGTTCTTGGAACAGGACTGATCTCCCACCAGTGTTTCCCAGCCCAGATCTATGTGGGAAGGTGGCAGGATGGCTCAGAAGACAAGCATCGACAAGCTGGAGGAGCAGCTGCTCTGTCCCATCTGCCTGGAGGTGTTCAAGGAGCCACTGATGCTGCAGTGTGGGCACTCGTCCTGTCAGCCCTGCGTCCTGTCCCTCCCCAGGGTGCTGGTGCGGCAGTTCCTGTGCCCCGTGTGCTGCCAAGTCGTGGCCCGCAGCCCCCTGGCACCCAGCATTGTGGTGGCCCGTGTCATCAAGGTGCTGTGGAGCTGGGGCAAGGGCAGAGCCCACCTCAGAGTCCTGCCCAATGCACCCCACAGATGCACAGGAATAGAATCATGGAATGGTTTCGCTTGGAAGGTACCTTAAAGATCATCTCATTCCACCCGCCTGTCATGGGCAGGGACACCTTCCACCAGACCAGGTTGCTTTGAGCTCCATATGACCCGGCCTTGGACACTTCCAGGGATGGGGCAGCCCCACCTTCTCTGGGCAACTTGTTCCAAGGCCTTTTCACCCTCACAGGGAAAAATCTCTTCATATATCTAACTCAAATTTCCCCTTTTTCAGTTTGAATCCATTTCTCCTTGATCTATCCAGTTCCTGCTTAAAAGTCCTTCTCCAGCTTCCTTATAGCACCCTTCAGATACTGGAACTTTCTCTTCTCCAGACTGAACAGCCTCAGCTCTCTCAGCTTGTCTCAGTTAAGGCTGTCGCACAGTTGTCCTCTTGTGGAAGCCGTGATGCTGCACAACAAGCTCCATCAGTACAGGAGAGTTCTTTCCCTCTCCTCTAAGGGCATAAAATGTCAGCCTTGACCTCAGCATCCCCATCCTCAGTCTACCACACTGAAACACAGCTTACCTGCCAGGATGTCCCCATGGAACAGTCTGTATGCCTGAACAGGGTGAGCCGTGAAGTTCAGGGTCCTTGTGGCACATCCTTTCAAACAGAGTTTGAGGTGGATGGGCTGGTTGCTGGCTGACATGGAGACCCTCTCTGAGAGAACGAGCACAGGCAGAGCCAAGCGGGCAGTCATGGTGAGAGGCTGCTGAAGGGGGAAATGGGAGCACAAAAAGCAGATGAAGACCTGTGTGCAGGCAGCAGGTCAGTCCTGGTCTTTCCAGCTGCCCAGGGCTGTGAGCTGGCATGGGGGACTGTGTGCCCAGCCTGCTAGAGAGGGACACTGCCCAGGGCCATGGGCTAAGGGGAGCAGGGCACCTGAGGAACTCAGCCACCCTGCACATAGCCCAGCAGTGCCTCTCCAGTGGCTCCTGCAAACTGCAAAGTGTCACCAGGGACCTGCTCCTTGGGCCTGTCACCAAAATGCGCAACCAGACTGTGCTGACCAGAGGTCAGGGCATAAAATACACCATCACCAAGGTAAATGGTTGTTCCTGCATCCCTGCCAAACTGGGGCTCCTGAATGTGCCTTTCCACAGGTTCAAGTATTGTAGAATCATGGAATATCCTGAGTTGGAAGGGACCTACAGGGATCATCAAGTCCAACTCCTGGCCCTGCACAGACACCCCAACAATCCCACCTTGTGCCTGAGAGCATTGTACAAATGCTGCTGGAGCTCCAGCAGCCTTGGGGCTGTGACCATTCCCTGGGGAGCCTGGTGAGTGCCTGAGCACCCTCTGGGGGAAGAACCTTTTCCTGATACCAAACTAAACCTTCCCCTGACAGTGACAGAGCTCCAGCCATTCCCTCAGGTCCTGTCACTAGGATGGGATTCTTACACCCTTTGATTGTTCAGGTACAAGATGACTGATCCCCAGCACCCATTGCTAACCCTTCAGACCCTTCAGCTGCAAAGCAGCTCTCGCCTGTCCCTGGATTCAGGTGTCCCTGGAGCTGGTCGTGCTGGAGTGACTGATCCATCGCACCAGACGGTGCTGGGACAGTTTCAAAGCCATGTCCAGGTGGCTGGGATACTGCCTTATGGTGGCTGTCCTGGGGTATCCTTGACCCTCCATACAGCTCTGAGCTTCTCAGAGCAGATCCCTCTTTCTCAGAGCAGATCCCTTTCCAGGAGCAGACCTCTCTTTCCAGGGCTGGAAATCCTTTGCTTTGTTTGAGTTCAGCATGAACACCACCAAAGTCTGCAATAAATCCCCACCAACCCATCATCCACAGGGTATCAAAGGGTTTAACAACCAGTAGTAAAGTTAGTGTGCTTCCACATGCAGGGACCGCATGAGGTGTCCAGGCCGAGGTCATTGTGATGACGGAGTGGCCGGGGTGGCCGGGGTGGCCAGGGTGGCCAAGGTGGCTGGGATCACCGGGGTAACCAAGGTGATGGGGATGAGCGGGGTGACTGGGTTGGCCGGAGTCACTGAGATGATGGTGTAGCCAAGGTGACCCGAGTCCTTCCGCCAGCACTGCCCGCCCAGTAGCGCCCGCACACCGCCCGCCCCGCTCCGCTGTCTCCGCCCGCCCTGCTCCCCGGGCACCGAGCCCGGAGCGGGGCCGCGCTCGCCCCCTGTGGCCCGGAGGCCCCGGCGGAAGCGGCGCGGGGCGCACATGGCGCTGTACAGCGCGGCGGCCGCGGTGCTGGCGGGGCTGGAGCGCGGCGAGGNGTCCCGGGGCCGCGGTGTCCCGGGGCCGCGGTGTCCCGGGGCCGCGGTGTCCCGGGGCCGCGGTGTCCCGGGGCCGCGGTGTCCCGGGGCCGCGGTGTCCCGGGGCCGCGGTGTCCCGGGGCCGCGGTGTCCCGGGGCCGCGGTGTCCCGGGGCCGCGGTGTCCCGGGGCCGCGGTGTCCCGGGGCCGCGGTGTCCCGGGGCCGCGGTGTCCCGGGGCCGGCCTCACCTCGTCCGTTCCCCGCAGGTCCTGGTGTATGACCTGCTCTTCGGCAAGGGGCTGAAGTGCGGAGGCCGGTGGAAGGCGCTGGCCCGGCGGCACCGAGCGCGGCTGGAGGCCGAGCTGGCTCGCATGAAGGTGCGGCACAAGGTGAGCCGGAACGAGGACCTGCTGGCCCCGGAGAAGGCAGTAAGCACCGCAGGTGAGTGTGCTCGGGCTGGGTGGGAACCCTGTACTGGGAGCAGTGGGAGGCTGCGTCTGACTTGTCCAGCCCTTGCAGCCTCCCAGGTCCCACGGTACGTCCGGGTCAACACCCTGAAGACTTGTGTGGATGATGTGATCGACTTCTTCAAGCGCCAGGGATATGCCTACCTGGGCAAGGCAGCCAGGTGAGTATTTCTTTCTCCTATCCCACCCTTCCTGGGATGTCAGCAAGCAGCATGGGATGAGGTCTGGTGGGTTGAAGGGTTGCTGAACTTGGTGCTCAGGTTGGTTGGGTTGGGGTCTCCATCACCCCCCACTCTTAGATGCTGCCTCTCTGGGTGCTGCCTGGAGCTGGAGAGGAGCTGTGGGATGAAGGGGCTTCTCAGCCTGGGCTCTGCTGTGAGCACTGGGATTAGGACTTTGTATTCATGCTCTCTGTGTCTCATGGGCAGCGTGGAGGAGCTGAAGGCCCTCTCCGGAAAAAAATTCTTGTTGGATCTTCATCTCCCGGAGCTGTTGGTTTTCCCTTCGCAGACAGACCTCCATGACAACCTGCTGTATACTTCAGGACACATAATTCTGCAGGACAAGGTGAGGGAAGTGGGGAGTAGGAAGTTGCAGGGGCAGGAAAACTACTGACAGGGGTGAAAGGCGAGCTCCTTCCACAATGGCTCAGCTTGCTGCAGCATTTAAGTCTAAGCAGAAACTGGGACTCCGCTGGGGCTTTGCTTCCACTATTTGAAGGTTCAGGATGAAATCCTGGGGTATAAAACCCCCCATGGGAGCTGGGGACCAGCAGCTGGGAGCAGCAAGGGGCTGTGGGTTGGGCAAGGCTGTTGGTGGAGGGTGCTGGTGGCCTTGACCCTGTGTCATGGTGGTCCCTGTGACCCCAGAGCATCCGCCATGCCGGTGAGAGGCCAGGTGTTTCTGCCCACCCCTCTGATGGTCTTCGCCCTCTTGCAGGCCAGCTGCCTCCCTGCCTTCCTCCTTGGCCCTGTTGCCGGCTCCCATGTTATCGATGCCTGTGCTGCCCCTGGAAACAAGACAAGCCACCTGGCTGCCATCCTGAAGAACAAGGGGTGAGGGCAGGGTTGTGTGCAGGGGTGGAGGGAAGGGGGAGGTGGCCCTGGTCCCCCCGAGCCCACAGAGAGCACAAGAAGGTGGCAGGAAGAGCTGCAGCCTGTCACCAACTCAGGTGAGCTAGTGCCTCTGACAGTGCTGGGCCACCGGAAGGATCTGAGGGGACATGAAGTCGTGTGGGGGTTCACTCCCAGCCCCTGGTCCTGTTCCATACTCCTGCCAGAGGGGAGGCAGCTCTCAAGGTCTGCCTGCCCGGTATTTGAGTGTTCCTGGAGGCCAGGTGGTCTGTTCATGGCCTCTCTTGGGTGCTGGGCTCTGCCTTCAGACAGATCTTTGCCTTTGATGTGGACCCCAAGCGCGTGGCCACCATGAACACGCTGCTGACACGGGCAGGGGTCACTGGCTGCCAGCTGGCCCAGCAGGACTTCCTGACTGTGGACCCCAGAGACCCCAAATACAGCAGGGTGACCCACGTCCTTCTCGACCCATCCTGCAGCGGCTCAGGTAACGTGTGAGGCTCCAGCTGCTCACGTGGAGCTGGGCCGTGGGTGTGCAAACCCCAGGTGACAGCTCCTGTCCCGCAGGGCTGGTGACCCGGGGGCCAGGGGAGGAGGTGGCCCCGAGTCCTGAACGCTTGCAGGCACTGGCTGGCTTCCAGCGCCGGGTCCTCAACCATGCCCTGAGCTTTCCGGCTCTCCAGCGCCTGGTCTACTCCACCTGCTCCCTACACCAGGAGGAGAACGAGGATGTGGTGCAGGCTGTGCTGCAGGAGTGGGGCTCGGCCTTCAGGTGGGTCTGGCTCAGGGAAGCTGGGGGTCTGTAGGGCAGGGTTTGGTGCTGACCCCTTTTCCATGCCGCAGGCTGGTGACTGCCTTCCCATCCTGGCCCTGCCGAGGACTCGCTGCCTTCTCTGGAGCAGAGAGCTGCCTCCGTGCTTCCCCCGCAGAGACCCTCACCCATGGCTTCTTCGTGGCTGTGCTGGAGCGGTGCAAGGAAGGGGCTGCTGCCCCCAGGTGAGAGGGGGCTGTGGGGGACTCCAGCTGCTTCTGGGAGGCACCGTGGCCAAGGTCAGGGCTCCAGGCACCCAGGGGAAGGTGTGAGGGGACATGGCTGTGGGAGCAGAGGGCAGGAACTGTGGCACTGGCGAGTGTGGCTCAGGCTGTTTGCTCTTGTCCACAGCTTCCTGCCTGCAGCAGCCAAGGAGAACTCGCAGCCAGGAAAGGGAATGGAGCCAGGAGCAGCTCCCAAGAAGAGGAAAAAGAAAAAGCAGCGGGTGAAAGAGTGAAACATTTTCTGGACAGACCCCTGCACAGGGGGGGCTGTGGGGAACACATACTGGCCTGAACACAAATCAAGCTATGTGCCAGCTGCAGTCATAGCGAGAATTCTGTAACATCAGGGACTGAATGCCAACACTGGGACCATCCTGGTGCCAGGAAGGGGCAACCACTCACGCAGGGCTGCCCCTTACAGCCAGCCTCCACCCCAGGTTTGCCCCCAAGGCAACCCCCACTCCACACCCTGCAGGGCTGGGGTCCTCCAGCTGGATTAAGGGTGGTTTATCATGTCCCCTCCCCCCACCCCAAAAATTCCAACTCCTAGCCTGATGTGGAACTTTGAAAAGGCATTTCACTGTAGGGATGAAGCAGATTAAAGGTTTCTTTCTCTTCACTGTCTTTTCCAGTGTGTTTGTGCAGTCCTGCCCTGAACTTGCCACTGCTCATAGTAGAAGCAAAGTGGGGAGAAAAAAAGTGAAATAATATTAATAATAATAATAATTCTGTCCCTGCACTTCTCTTTGAACTGAGGGAGCAAGGACACATGAGCCAGAGGGTGCTGCACCTGAACCCCACCAGCACCACCCTGCCCTGGGAATCCCAGCCCTAGGAATCACACAGAGGCACAGCCCTGTGAACACAGTCATTTTATTTTAAACCAGGGACATAAGAAGCAAGGAAACAAAAATTGCACATTCATACTAAAATCCTCATCAGCCACACCAGGAATGATCCAAGTCTTCAGGCTGTTAAAACCCAGCCTCCCCCCAAGCACAAGGGGCTCTCCCAGGAGGGCCTGGTTGGCAGGGAAGGGACAGCCTGGCTCCTCACAGGTGTGTGGGACTACATGGGGCAGCTACTTGGGGGGCAGCACCCAGAGCCAGGGTGCCCTCAACCTTGTCCCAGCTCATCCCCATCTTGTCAGAGCTGATCTGGCCAAACCCTGGCACCTCAAGGATGGGGAGTGGGTGCTCTCCTAACCCAGCACCCTAACTGGGGCAGAGGGAAGGATGCCCAGCGTCAGTCTTGGCAGGCACTAGGCCCTTCCCATCCGCTTCCTCCAACACCAAGGCCACATTTTCCCAGCCTGGCTGCTCTCGGCCCACTGCACCCTCAAGCCATGCTAGTAGGTGATGGCCAGAACATCCCCACCAGCACGTGCAGGTCCTCCATGTCCCCTTACTACAGGGCTGTGTTCCCTCTGTGCCACACAGAGCCCATCACCTGCCCTTCCTGCTGGGAGAGACGCCTTGACCCTGGCACTCAGCACCATAACGTGAGAGCTCCTGCTCCTCACCCTCAGAGAAATAATTAAAAAACAAACAAAAAAAGGTTTAGTCACATCCACATACATCACATTTAAAAGGGAGGAGATGATGTACAGCAGGGGGAGCGTGGCAGAGCCCGCAGGATGCAGCTGCCTTTCCCAGCACAGTGCATTCCCGCAGGCACGGCCGGAGTGGGAACAGCTAAACACTAACAGCTGCGGGGCAGGCAACTTCACTGAACCAAGCTTGAAGGAATTTGAAGGCAATTTAGCTTAAATATAAAAATAAATTTTTATTTTGTTAAAAAATGTTTAAATATTTGTGATTTTTTTTTGNTTTTTTATTTTTTTTTGTTTTTTTTTTTTGTTTTTTTTTTTTTTTTTTTAATTTAGACCTCAGCAAACACACACACTCACACGGCTCGGAGAGTAAAAGCCTGGCAGCAAAGCACTCCTGGGAATGGAGTGCTCATCCCTCAACAGGGGCAGGGCAGGGGGTGGCTCTTTGGTGATCCCCAGCTCTGGCAGTCTCTTCCCACAGAAGCTCCAAGGCAGAGAAGGGTGGGATTCCCACTCTTGGCTGGATGGGGACAGGGGAGACAGCACCACAGTTCCTAGGATCTAGTAAAACCCACAGGGATGGAGATGAGCTGAAAAATGAAAACCAACGTGGGTTTGGGATGGGGGGGGAGAATGCATCTACTCTGGACTCCTTCTGTGAGCAATTCCAGAGCCCCCTGAAGTAGGGAAGAGGTACCAGGAGAGAGGGAAAGGGAGGGAAGAGACTGCCAAGGTTGGAACCCCCTGTCCTAGCTGCCTTTCACTCATGACATTGAAGAACTCCCCAGCACGAGCAGCCACGCAGTGATGCTACTGTCAACACCCAATTAGCCGGGGCACGTCTTCCCCCAAGGACTGGTGCCCCCCAAAAAAGAAACTCCGAACAGCAAATCCGGCATAACCAACATGCCGCCACACACACGGTTCAGCTCTTCCTCCAAACTCGATTCAGTGAGTGTAGGAACAGGAGCACAGATAAAGCAGAACTGGGGAGCAGGGTGGGGGCAGCCCACAGCCCCACGGAGCAGCAGGGATGGGAGAGGGGTGGGGGGACCCCCCATCCTCACCCCATGCCTCCAGCCCAGGTCCCGGGCTATAGCACGTCCTCAGCTAGAGGTAACAGGACATTAGGTCCCAGCGAGGGGTGTCACCAAGCTGCACCCACACCAGTCACCTGTGGCACTGAAACAGTGCCAGGCTGGAAACAGCCCTGGCTGCAGGCATGGGACCGTGTTCACCAGGCCATGGGATGAGCAATGGGAAAGATTTCAGGACCTCGTGAAGACAGTGTCTGACAGCAGCTTGGAACCACAGCATGTTGCCAGCCAGGCTCTGAGCAGGACACAGCCATGGGGCTGGCTGAGGACTGGGGAGGGGCACAGGAACAGCTATAAGAAGCAAATGGGGAGAAATGTACACATTATTAAACATGGCAAAATAAATTGAGGGAAAGAACATTGTGGATATGTACAGAGATTTGTCCAGCCTTGCCTCTGGAACTGTTCAAGTAACAAGAGTTTGGTTTATCCCGTCCCAGCACGGTCTCCAGTGGGTGTCAGGGAAGGGGCCTGGTCCCACCACAGGGACAGCTCCAGCCCAGAGCCCCCCACACGTGGGCCAGAGGAGCCCAGCAGCACCAGGGTTACTTCTTGCGGGTGTGCTGCCTTCGTGCCTGCAGCCGTTGGCGAGTGCCCGTCTTGGATCCTGCCCCGATGGAGAAGGCGGGGGTGGACGAACCTGCAAGCAGAAAGGTTGCTCAGGTCTCTGTAGCTTTGGGATCAGTGCAATGCACACCCTGGGAGGAACGGAAGGCTCAGCATCCCCCAGAGTCTAGCAGATACCACCTGAGCTGTCTCCCAGAGCACATCTCGCCCTACCACTGTCCCCAGCCCAAGGGGACACCATGACCCATGAGCTCCCCAAGGCTGGAGCACCAACTCCCTCCTTACCAAAGGAAGTGCCGACTCCTCCAAAGGTTGAGGCTGGCGTGCTGGGTGTTCTGAAGGAAAGGGTGCTGCTTCCGCTGCCCACGGCTCCTGGGACAGGTGTGCTCTGCCCGAAGGTGGGCACAGGAGCTCCTGGAAAGCAACAGGTCACTGTGAGCCAAGGTTGGCAAAGGAGAAAGAGCCTTTGGGAGCCAGTGGCATCCGCAGGAAGCACAGGATGCTCTCCAGGGGCTGAAGCACCACAATCCATCCCCCAGGACCAGCCTCTGCTCCCGACAAGCCCTTTTAATGCAAAAGTTACACTCTCTGGATAATCCCTGGGCTCGCCCAACAGCAGGGCTGCACAGAAGGATTTGCCAGGGAGGAACAAAGACCTTGGCCTTTTTAGATCAAGGAGCTGCTCACTGTGTGGGTTTCAGTTCTACGGGAGCTGGGAATATCCAGTGAGGATCTGAAGTGTTAGGGAAACCTTGAGAGCAAGGACAAAGTGATGGCAGTTTCTAGCACTCCAGCTCGCCAAGGCGTTCCAGGTGGCTGTTAAGGACTGGGACAATCTTGGCTCCTGCAGGACACTTGGATGGGCAGAGTTAGGGAGCTGGTGCCTTCAGAGGGGCCAATGAGCAGAGTTTAGGGATTCTCCTCCCCAGAGGACCAGGATCCTGACAGAGTGATGGGAGTGACTTCCCTTTGTATGGCAAGGCTCTGCACAGCAGGAGCACTGGCCTCACCAGGGCTATGGACCCCAGGAGCCTTGGCAAGGTCCATCAGGAATACTACCACCCAACTCTAGACTCCCAAGATGGCCTGTCTGCCCCCATCCCATCCTGGAAATCTTCAAGGCCAGGCTGGACAGGGCCCTGAGCAACCTGGTCTAATGGAAGGTGCCTCTGCCCATGGCAGAGGGATGGATCAACATGATCTTGAAGGTCCCTTCCAACATGACCCATTCCATAATGACTCACCTCCAAATGCAGGCTTGCTGTTGGGAGTGCTGGTCATGGTGAAGGCGAAGGGCGTGCTCTGGCCCTGCGCTCCCAGTGAACTCTGTGGCAGAGATGAGCCGAAGGGTGTTGCTGCCGGGGCTGCCCCACTCGGCCCAGCCCCAAAGCTGAAGGCCACGGCTGGGGACCCACTGCTGAGGCCCGGCGTACCCATCCCAAAGGCGCTGGTGGAGGGGCCTGGCTGGGTGGTGGCCCCGAAGGTGAATGGAGATGGGGTGGTGCCAAAGACAGTGGCACCAGTGCTGCTGCTTGTGGTCTGGGTGGTGGCACCAAAGCTGGATGTGGTGGAGGTGGCTGTTCCAAAAGAGAACACCGAGGTGGTGGTCCCAAATGCTGCCTGGGTGCTGCTGGTGCCAAAGGAGCCCTGGGCACTGGTTGTGCCAAAGGCTGGCTGGGCACCACTGCCAAATGCTGGCTGAACCACCGACTGTGCTGGGGGGGCTCCGAAACTGAATGGAGAAGTGAAGCTGACGGGGCCAGCAGCAGGCTTGCTGACGGGCACCTGGCTCTCGGCAGCCCCAGTGCTGAAGGTGAGCTGGCTCCCAGGGCCGGAGTATGGTGGCGGTGGCTTTGCGCCGGCACTGAAAGAGCTGCCAAAAGCTGAAACAGAGGAGCCGAATGTCAGTGGTGCTTGAGCTGTGGTGGCTGGGGCAGAGGATGTCAGTGTAGTGCTCCCAAATATGCTAAAGCCCACAGTGGTGGCAGCAACTGTTGAGTTTGAAGGTACCTGGCCAAAGGCAGGGCCTCCTGGGACACTGGTGGTGGCAGTGACTGTAGCTGGAGGCGGCTTCCCGAACTGGAACACAGGCCCTGGGCTGGCAAAGCTGGTTTCTGTGCTGGGAGCAGAGCTGGCCAGACCCCCAAACAGGAAGGGCTGCGTTGTGCTGGTGGAGGTGGCAGCGGTGACAGTCAGGCTGGCAGCAGGGCCAGTGGAGGCAGGTGGGTTCAGTCCAAAGCTGAAGACAGGTTTAATGGTGGCATCCGTGGACGAACTCTGGGTGGTGGCAGTTGTAGCTGCAGTGGTGAAGATGACGTTGGGAAGACCCGTGAATCCTGCCAGAGTAGCTGTGGAGGCAGTTGGTGGCTCTGAGGTTGGCTGTGCCGCGGGTTTGAAGGCGAAAGGAGAGACTTTCGCTGGAGATGAAGCTGCAGTGATGCCAAAGATGGGCTTGAATATGGAGGATGTGGAGGATGTCGAGGCAGGGTCCGAGCTTGCAGACACGGTGGCAGTGGTGGAGCAGACAGCCGTGCAGGCTGCCGCGCTCTCACTCTTCGGCACAGCACCGAAGATGGGTTTGAAGATGGGGGTTGTGGAAGGCATGGCAGTGGGCGGGGTGGGCACAGCAGTGGCTGTGGTGTGCACAGCAGTGGATGCAGCAGTGGCCGTGGTGGGCACGGCAGTGGCCGTGGTCACTGCTGGCTGGCTGGCTGGAGGGGTGTTCAGCATCCCAAACAGGAGGCTTGGCTTTGGGAAGGAAGGAGGCTCGCTGGGGGTCTGGCCCAGCTCGGTGAACACAGGAGAGGCCAGGCTGCTGGGGGGTTGTACTGCCAGGGCAGGGGGAGTACTGGGGGCAGATGTGCTCAACACAGGCACAGGCTTGGTGTCAGCAGAGATGGCAGGCAGAGAGCTTGACTCCAGTGACACAGCGGAAGCAGGTGGCTGTGCAGCTGATGGAGGTGGTTGGGATGCTGCCGCAGCTCCAGTGGAGTCTGGAAAGGGGAGAGAGCTTATTTACAGACAAGGGGGCACCTTCAGAAGTCCACCCTTCTGCCAGGTACCCACCCACTGCTGCGAAGGCTCCCAGAGCAGCACCCATCACACCCAGCCCTCCATAGCAGGAGGAGGAGCCCTCAATAGCCTCCAGCAGGACCAGGGGCTCAGTGTCCTCAAAGGTGTCCCCTCAAGCCCTGACAGCAGAGCCTTTGAACAGAGGGTTTTGTCAGCTGCCTCACAAAGAGGCAATGAGGAGTTCCCGCTGCACCTGCCAGACTCTGCTAGCATTCCACTGTGCCAATTCTCCTCCTCCTCCTCCTCACCTGGTGCTGTGCATGCAGCCTGGCTGCTCTGCATCTTCTTCAAGCTGTCCAGGAGTGAGGAGCTGGCTGGGGCAGGAGCTGTGGAGGCAGGCATAGGCCCAGGGGAGGTCACAGGAAACGCCAGCAGCTTCGACACAGGCATCATCTCTGCAGTGGTGCTGGGGACTGCATCTACAGGGAAACAGCAAGATATCAGGACCCACAACTGGCTGTGAGGAACAAACCCCTAGCACAGCTTCCCAGCAGGCAAGGGAACTGCATCTACACCCTACAGCCCTGGGGAACCTCACCCAGCACCACAAGGCATGAGATCTCCTCAGCTGGAAGGCATCAAGAGCACCCCCTGATCCAAGCTTGCTCCTACCCCTCCACATTCCCAGCCCATCCTTACCAGCCTTATCCTCCAAGACACTGTTGAACCACTGCAGCATTGCCTTCTTCTCTGCGTCCAGGTCCTCTGAGGTGATGGAGTAGCCCAGCTGAGGCGGCGGGGGCTGCCAAGAGAGAGCAGCAGCAGCTTAGCTCCTCCCCAAGGAAGCGGGCAGAGCCTCTCTGAAGGTGTGCTGGTGACTGGCCGTGGAAAGCCCTGTGAAGCAGGTGGTCCTGCTGCAGCTACCGCGGAGCTCCGTTCCCCAACTCTGGTGGGCCCCCGGTGTGGCACTGAGGGCACGGCAGGCCTTCCCCAGGCCATTACCTGGTCCGGCAGCAGGCAGCACAACCACGCACAGCCCACCAGACACTGGGGCTGAGGAGAGCGTCACTTCCCACTCGGCCAAGGACGGGGCCTCCTTCCTGAGGGCAGGCAGGTCAGTGTGCCCCCAGCCCTGCAGAAATTGCAGTGAGCACATTCTATTGCCAGAGCAGGGCCAGAGGGGTTGCGAGACAGTGACATACCAGCACCAGCTGGTCCCCACGGAGAGATGACAGCAACGGGATCTTCCGCTTGCGCTTCCCACTGCTCCCTGATGCAGATGGAGGGCTCAGGGAATTCTGCTTCTTCCACGCCGGTGACTCCACCACTATAAAAGGAGACAAGTCAAGCCGAGCTCTGGGCAGAGACGTGTTTGGTTGTAGTGACGAGGCTATCCCTTCTGACCCCTCTCTGGGTGGTCCTACTCAGAGGGCAGAGCCACGGGACAACTTGAAGCTGAGGACAAGGTTGTGATGCCCTGGAAGAGCAGCTTCACATCCAGGAGGTCTGTGACAAGAGGCTGGCAGGGCCCTGTGGGGCAGTGGCCCCTTCCCAGCTCCATGGATGGTGCCAACACACTGCCTACCCAAACCACACGCCACAGCTGTCTTAGCTGAGGAAGCATTGGAATAAGCTCAGATTGGAATTTGGTCAGGGTGTTATTCCTGCCACAGCAGGTTGTGGACCAAGGCTGACACCTGACCCATGCTGGGTTGGAAGCTGGAGATCCCCCTTGCAAGCCAGCTCCAGGCATCTGCTAGCACCCCAACACTGTCAGCATCCCCTTATCACTTGGAAATCTCACTAGGGCAGTCACTGAGGCCAGCAGAAGTGCCACTGCCTTGGGAGTGGCACACGCCAAGTTTCCAGGTGATGTCTCAAGCCAATCCCACTGAAGACCTCAGCTGCCTCCTGTCCTGCTCTCTTGCTTGCACCAATGACCCATCCAACCCGGGTGCAGTTTCGGGGCACACCTACACTTACCTTTCTCTGTCTGCAGCTCCTTGTCTGATTTCACTGGGGTGGAAGCATTGGAACGATGTGACTCCTCTTCCCTGCGCAAGCAGGAGAGACAGTTAGGGTCAACCCTGGGCTCAGCCCTGTCCCCAGGGAGCAGGATGAGAGGGAACAAGCTGAAGACTTGCACGAGTATCCCTGGTGTGTTTATTTGCCTCCTACGAACAGATCTCAGGACAAAAGCTTTGCCCAGCTCCAGAGGACTTGCTTTCTGCTCCAGACTCAGCTTGGCTGAGCCTGTGCACAAGGCTCCACAAGACCAGTCAGCCTCAGGAGCATAGCTAGGGGTCTCAGATGAGAGTCACTGCCCCTTGCAGGTTGGGCCCACCCAGGTGGTAGTGTCAGTTTTAGTTCTGTCATTGGCTCAGTCCCCTCTGACTTGGGAAAGAGGAGGACACAGGCTGTGCTCCAAGGCAGGCACTGAGATACAAATCCCAGGATTTGACTTTGAGATGGCAAAAATCAGGATCCTCTCAATGATCCAGCAACCAGCAACCCAGGCCACGCCAATGCCACCAGGTACCATCACCACTGCAGCAACCTGTGCCCTTAAATCTCTAATCTGGCTTGGGAGTGAGCCAGGGTGGCACAACTCAGACACACCACAGTATGACAAGGTGACAGGGAGGCCAACTGACACAACTGGGTCTCTAAATCATTATGTCTAGGAGAGGGGCCTGGACTGTCCCAGCTCCAGTGGAAAGTGGGACTTGCATGCTAAGATGGCTAGGGAGGACTGCTCTCTTGCTGGCTGGCCATCAGCGAGCAGGCACTCACTAGGTGACCAGCTGGTTACCTGGCTTTCTTGAGAGGCCACTCTGGTGTCTGGGGGCGGGAGGATGCTGGGCTGGACAGTGGAGACACGCTCACACCACTTCTCTTCCACAGCTGGAATGCAGAGAGATACCAGCAGTAACTTGGTGTGGAGCTGGCAGAGAGCACAGCCCCCCTCCTCCCTGCTCACCCACACTAAACCCCATTGCCCAGTGCCATGGCTATTGAGCCCAATGAGCTCAGAGCTTCTCCTGCTTCACCACTGCTTAACTTCCCTCCACATTTTAGGGAACACAAAATCTGGCCACCCCAAGCTGAATCCACGTAGGGAACAAGCAGCCTCCAGGGCCTTTACTGCTTTGGCTGAGCACAGGGAGGGAGGACACTGCTGAACCAGCTCTTGCCTTTGTGTGACACAGTCAGAGGCCACCCAACTGCTTTGGACACCCTCGTGTGTGGTGCTGCTCTGTCAGAAGCCAGCACCTCCTTGCCAGGAGTTCAAAGCAGATGGATCCCAATGCAAGGGTTAGACTCTCCGCAGCCCCAGCAAACCCCTCCCTCCCACCACCTGGAGCAAACCTTTCCCCACACAGGCAGATCTCCAGTGGCCACGGCTATGTGTCCCTGGCACATCTGCAAGCCCAGCCAGGCCATAAGCAGTGCTCCATTGAAGTCAGCAGGTGGGACCTGGGTCAGAGTGGGAACACATGGCTCCCACACTGCTGACTCCAGCTGAAAAAATGTCAGCACAGCAAAACCTTTCTTTGTTCCCTTCACCTGCATATAGCCAGTCTAGCAGACTGGCCAAGGAGGAGGAGGGAGGGGAAAACACTTTCGTTCTTGGTTTGGAGTAAAAGCAGCAGTACAGCTCAGCCTGGGACTCCTCCAAAAACCAGATAATTGCTGCTTGGCCCATGGCCCACACCTCACCTGATCCCCAAGGTGATGAGACTGCCAGGCTGAGCCACACTGGGTCCAGGCACCCAGCCACACCAGTGCCTCCTCACGAGCCCAGAGCTGGGATCACACAGGTGATCCCAAAAGAACATCAAGCTACAGCGTCTCTACCTGTGCAAGGCCCCGGCTGGAGCTGTAGGAGCTGGCAATGGCGTTGCGGATGGAGCTGGGTATCCCACCAGCGTAGGTGTTGTTGAGGGAACTCATGGAGGAGGTGCGAGACCTCTTGTTGGAGCAGTCATCTGGGCAGTGCGAGACGAGGCCTCTCTTCAGAGAGCCCGGCCTGTAGGGGGATGAAGGTTCGATGAGCTCCTCACCACTCCTGCCCACCGGTCCTTTCCATGTAGGGCAGGTGGAAGAAGGCAATCCTGCTCCTTCTTACAGAAGATGGCTTAGAAACAACCCTCAGCAGCAGAACAGCTCTGCTGTCAAAGGGTGACAGACTGAAGGTACAACCACAACCTCTCTCGCTCTGCCCCGAAGACAGGCTTTGCAAGCAAAACCCAAGCTCCCTTTTCCAGATCCCACAGACATTTGCTCCCTCCCATCCCAGGAGTTGCTTTTGGCCCACTGGGCACTTACTTGGGTATGAGAGAAGCAGGGACACCGTTGGCTACCAGTGGCTCAAACGCTGACTGCCCACTTCCACTGCTGTCGTGGCGCCTGTAGGAAGAGAGGGTGGAAGCCTCTTCCAGCCCTGGGAAAGGCAGGCTGAGCACACAGAGAGATCAAACCTTGCTTTTTTCCTGGCAGCCAATACCCAGGACAGAGCTTTCCCCCATCTACACCCTGCTGCAGATTTTCTCTCCCTGTGGGCCTGTCCTTACTGACTCTCACCTCAAACACCACGAACTCCCCCACTTGCCTGCTGGCACAGTAGTTTGGTGCAAAAAAACCCCCAACCAAATCTTTGCTTAAATCCATTACTCTAAGCCAAAATACTTCCAGAAATGAGCTGCTGAGTCTCTCTGAACAGACCTGACCTCTGAAACTCCTACCTCTGACCTCTTCAACTCCTACCTCTGACCTCTTCCTAACCGTTGCCCTGGACGGTTCAAGTCAAAAACTGCACTGTCCTTCCCACTACGATTTCTGAAGGATCTGAAGCATCAAAATCACAAAAGACATCCTGCTGTGAAGTGGAGCTGGAGGTGTAGGGCAGCCCTGTCACTTGGCCAGGGGCTCCCCTCAAGCCCAGAGCATGCTGAACCCAAGGCACAGGCAATCTCACACTCTCCAGCTGACAAAGCTCCTTTCTGTCCACCAAGGACACAGAATTTTCCACCTTACAAACATTCCTCGTGCTTGGTAGACATTAATGTCTTCAAAATTGGCTTTTGTGGCAAAGCTGTGTATTGGCATATTAAAAAAACAGTCTAAAGAAAAATGCTCTGAGCTGATCCTGTCCGTGCACTCATTCTGTTGTCGTCCCAATTGGCTCTTGTGGGGCTCACATCCAGTGAGCCAAGTGTTCAGAGATGGGAATTCAGTGCTGGAAGAGAATGGTGTGCCCTGCTTTACCCTGCTCTGCTCCCTGGGCCACCTCCAGCAGCAGCCCTGGTGCAGGACAATGCCCCAGGCGCTGCCCAAGCAGCGTCTCAGCTCCCCATCCCAGCCCAGATGGAAGAGCCTCCATGGACACAACTAGGAAGGATGAAGCAACTGTTGGAGCAAGTCCAGAAGAGAGCTACAAATTTGGTAAGGGGACTGTAGCACCTTCCCTATGGAAAAAGGCTGAGACGTCAAGGGCTGTTCAGCCTGAAGAAGAAAAGGTTGTGTGGAGATCCCTTTCAGGATCTGAAGGGGCCTGCAAGGAAGCTGGAGAAGGACTGCGTCAAGAAGTACAGTGCAGAAAGGCTTCAAAGTGAAAGTATGGTAACTTTGGATATACAGAATGAATTCTTCCCTCTGAGAGCGGTGAGGCCCCGGCACAAGCCGTCCAGAGAAACTGTGGCTGCCCCATCCCTGGAAGTGTTCAAGGCCAGGTTAGATGGGGCTTGGAGCAACCTGGCCTAGTGGAGGGTGTCCCTGCCTGTGACAGGCAGTGGCCCTGGATGAGCTTTAAGGTTCCTTCCGACCCAAATCACCCAGTGATTCTATGAAAAGCAGGAGGGTGGAACAGCAAGGCAGTGCTGTGCCTGTGTGGTTGGAAAGGCTCTAGAACACCATGGCTCTCAGGATTTACTCCTTGTCCTTCCTAGGACGCTGGCAAAAACATAGCACCCTCCCTCCTTCAAACGCAGGGATGGAAGTTGCTGACCTTGAGTAACAAAAGCAGCAGACAGTGTCTCATCTGTTTACTCTTGTTTCACCTCCCTCTGCTAGATCAGCTCACNGAAGTGGAGCTGGAGGTGTAGGGCAGCCCTGTCACTTGGCCAGGGGCTCCCCTCAAGCCCAGAGCATGCTGAACCCAAGGCACAGGCAATCTCACACTCTCCAGCTGACAAAGCTCCTTTCTGTCCACCAAGGACACAGAATTTTCCACCTTACAAACATTCCTCGTGCTTGGTAGACATTAATGTCTTCAAAATTGGCTTTTGTGGCAAAGCTGTGTATTGGCATATTAAAAAAACAGTCTAAAGAAAAATGCTCTGAGCTGATCCTGTCCGTGCACTCATTCTGTTGTCGTCCCAATTGGCTCTTGTGGGGCTCACATCCAGTGAGCCAAGTGTTCAGAGATGGGAATTCAGTGCTGGAAGAGAATGGTGTGCCCTGCTTTACCCTGCTCTGCTCCCTGGGCCACCTCCAGCAGCAGCCCTGGTGCAGGACAATGCCCCAGGCGCTGCCCAAGCAGCGTCTCAGCTCCCCATCCCAGCCCAGATGGAAGAGCCTCCATGGACACAACTAGGAAGGATGAAGCAACTGTTGGAGCAAGTCCAGAAGAGAGCTACAAATTTGGTAAGGGGACTGTAGCACCTTCCCTATGGAAAAAGGCTGAGACGTCAAGGGCTGTTCAGCCTGAAGAAGAAAAGGTTGTGTGGAGATCCCTTTCAGGATCTGAAGGGGCCTGCAAGGAAGCTGGAGAAGGACTGCGTCAAGAAGTACAGTGCAGAAAGGCTTCAAAGTGAAAGTATGGTAACTTTGGATATACAGAATGAATTCTTCCCTCTGAGAGCGGTGAGGCCCCGGCACAAGCCGTCCAGAGAAACTGTGGCTGCCCCATCCCTGGAAGTGTTCAAGGCCAGGTTAGATGGGGCTTGGAGCAACCTGGCCTAGTGGAGGGTGTCCCTGCCTGTGACAGGCAGTGGCCCTGGATGAGCTTTAAGGTTCCTTCCGACCCAAATCACCCAGTGATTCTATGAAAAGCAGGAGGGTGGAACAGCAAGGCAGTGCTGTGCCTGTGTGGTTGGAAAGGCTCTAGAACACCATGGCTCTCAGGATTTACTCCTTGTCCTTCCTAGGACGCTGGCAAAAACATAGCACCCTCCCTCCTTCAAACGCAGGGATGGAAGTTGCTGACCTTGAGTAACAAAAGCAGCAGACAGTGTCTCATCTGTTTACTCTTGTTTCACCTCCCTCTGCTAGATCAGCTCACAATGGAAGTGCATGGAGCTCTCCAAGTGCAATGCTTCCACCTGGTAATCCTGTCTCTCCTGGGAGCCCGAGGCTGCCGGAAGGACAGAGCCCACAGCAGATACCAACACTTCCCACCATGCTTTCCCAGTCGGCAAACCCCCGCGAGGAGAGAAGCCACTTCCCACCCAGGCTTCCCAAAACACACCCCAGCCAGGCAGGGGAGCACACTGGACCCACAACTAAACCACATTCCTTTGACCTCAAAGGCTTGGAGGACTTTCAGACACAGCACCAAGGGCCGGGTGATGGATGGGGTGTGCTTCCTCTCTGCAGTTCACTTCTCACAGCACTTTTCCAGCCCTGACTCCAGGTCTCATGGGGCCTGGCATGTTCTGGGACACATCCCATTTGTCACCTCTGGAGCAAGAATCCCATTTGTAACCTTCCAAACACACCGGCTACAACTTGAACTGCTGCCTTTTTACCTTCTTTTGCTCTCCTGATCATTCCCAAAAGTCTGGTCCTCCTCCTCCTCTTCCTCCACAGCCCTTTTCCTGCTCTCCCTGATGGCATTCAGCACAGTCTCCTTCGCACACGGGTCAGGGCTACTAGTGGCCGGGAAGGCCAGAGGCGAGACCAGCTGCTCCAGACTGTGGAACAGAGCATAGAGAGGTGTGAGGCAGGCTGGGATCCCAGGTCTGATCCCCCCACAGAACGGGGGACACGGCTCTCCCACGCGGCCCTTCCCGGAGGTTTGGACAGCACCATCCTCCCAGCCACACGGTAGAGCTCGGGATGGAACGCTGCTCCCGGGCACAGCACGGCCGGCTGAGGGCTCCCGCCGGTGTCTCCTGATCCCCACCGTGGCTGATAACCGGGCTCCCCCAGGCGTGTCCCGGTCTCCCCCGTACTCACGCCGGGGAGCGGGCGATGCCGACGGCCGGCGGGGCGATTCTCACGGTGACGGGGCTGCGGAGCGAGCCGGCACG
>VZTF01000822.1:690-12560 GCA_013397755.1 Cnemophilus loriae
GGCCGGCAACACGCGGCAGCGCGAACCGTTTCCCCGCGCGCGGGTTCCGCCCGCCCCGCCGGCCCCCGCAGCCCCGCTGGCTGGCACAGGGACGCGGCCCGGGATGGGCCGGGAGGCTCCTTCCACACCACCCAGTCCAGCCCCCCGCCGTGCGCAGGGACAGCCTCCACCAGACAAGGTTGCTTAGTGCACCGTCCAACACGGCCTTGAACGCTGCCAGGGATGGGGCAGCCACAGCTTCTCTGGGCAACCTGCTCCAGTGCCTCACCACCTTCACGCGGAAAGAATTTCTTCCCTATATCCGGTCTAAACCTGCCCTCTGTCAGTGTAAAACCGCTGCTTCTCCCAGTAAGGTCTCAATTCTAAGCATCCAGGAAGATCCAAAGCTTACTTGTCTTGTGCTGTCTCCACCTCACCTAAATTTCCCTCTAACTTACGTTTTCCCAAGTTTTCACGGCTCAGCTTGTTGGAATTTTCCTCATCGGAGAGAGCCTCTAGAGGTATTGTCTTAATAATTATATAATAATTATAAATTTAAAATACAAACAGGAAGTACATGGGCCTACTTTCTTTCCATGCTCTTTCCTGTGGTGGCTCTCAGCTCCGTAGTGGGATCTAGATCAACACAAGCAGTGAGATGTATCGATATCGTGCACTAAGATGTATCAGTCATCTGAGGTGAACCAGACCACGGGGAGGCTGAATCAAGGCGGGAGCTGTGGGTGCCTGTACCTGGCAGGGTGAGCAGGGACAGAGGCATTCATTTCTTCACGCAGCGATGTCGCTAGGGCAAGTACACCTGAGTTTTGGAGCAAGGTTAATAAAAATGGACCTCGTCGTCGCCTCCCAGGTGAGCAATGTCATGCCTGTCATTTGACATGGCTGGGAGTGCACGGCCACAGACAAGGGACCCTGGGCAAGGCTGCTGGGACTGATGTGGTTGGAGGTCAAGTGTCCACACTTGTATCACACGCTGGCTAACACCCCACTGTGCATTGGAGCTGGGGGTTCATTAGTGCCATTTGGCAGCACGCAGCAGTTCCTGACAGTCCTGGGGGGCCTGAGAGGGGGTTCTGGGCAGGGTGAAAGGAGCCCATGGAGGTGGGAAGGGACAGCCAAGGCTGATTGTGCTCTCAAGAACCTGGCACATAGAGCTGGTGTACGGTGTGCCAACATGGACGCAGAAAAAGGGACCTTTTTGTTTCGGTATGAATCAATATATCATCCAAGCTCATTTGCATTAAGGCTGCTATCTAAATCACTGGGTTTTGCACATTATTTCCTCAGCTTTCCAGAGCAGTTTCCTAATTTGCTAATTAACCAAGGATATTATAAAGGTGAAACTCCAGGCTTTTCAGACACAGTCCCACAGGACTCTGCAGTGATCTTTTGCTGATGGTGTAGCTAAGATACTGGAGTTTCACTAGGAGCTATGAAGCAGAGAGGGAAGATGCACAGGGTAAAATGGTGTCATGGTTTAGAAATTATATTCTCAAATGTCATGTTCGCACTGAAACTAGTCCAGACCCCACATGACTCACACACTTCTCCATCCCCTTGTCCCTCCCCTGAGTGTGGCTGGAGAGCAGAACTGGAGGCACAAAAGATAAAGATCATGGATTGAGAGAAGAACGATTTACTGGAAACAGCAATGAGATAAGAAATAAACAGTAACAGCAACAATACCAATGACAGAGTGTACAAGAAAAGAAAAGTTTTTGCTCACCGTATGGAAACCCCCAACGATGCCCGACCGCTCCCTCTGCAGTGCTATCCCAGCCTGCAAGCGAGCATTTTCCCTGTCCTGTCCCTGGAAAATGACATGAGGTGGCATAGAATAACCTCTAGGTCCTGGCCCTGGCTCCTCCTGGCTACAGCAAAAATTAACCCTGTCCTGATCGGAACCAGGACAGATGGAGGCAGCGGTGTTTCTAAATGCCTTTGCTGGCAGAATGAGACACCTTTCTGACATGCCAGAGAGAATCTAGGGTTGAGACCCTGTTTATATATAGGAATGTGGAAGAGGAAGGTAGAGAAGAAATATTTTGCATACCCTTTACTTTTCCCTTCTCAGTGCAAGGACACATGATGGAAACCACAGGCTGGGTTTTGTAGGGAATTTATGGGGGCTCTCTGACATGACACCTTTCTCCAAAAGACCATCCAGACTTTGCAGGGTATGGGAGAAGGAACTTCTTCTGCTGTGTCAGTGTAACAAAGAGGTGAACCAGACTGCCAGCAAATGCCCTGGATCACAGCCACTCACAACTGCATAGTGCAGCACCAAGGAGTCAGCAGAGAGAGAGAGAGAGAGAGAGGCTGCTATATAACAGAGAAGCCTGTCATCGCCTCACTGAGCATACTAGAGCAACCAAAATAGCAGCAAATCTCGTGCTTCTGGTTATCACATCAAGTGAGCATCTCTCTTTTTTTCACCATCTTTCTCCACCTGACCCTGGCCTTTTTCTTGCTCTGATTTAGTACCTGTGTTTTGTTATCTTGTGTTGGTGATTTGGGCTTCTGCACAGTCAACAACTGGATGAATATGAGCCAGCTGTGTACCCAGTTGGCCAAGAAGGCCAATGGCATCCTGGCCTGTATCAACAGTGTGGCCAGCAGGATCAGGGCAGTGATGAATCCCCCTGTACTTGGCACTGGAGAGAGTGCACCTCAAGTGCTGTGTTGAGTTCTGGGACACTGAGATGCTGCAACGTGTCCAAAGAAAAGCAACGGAGCTGGTGAAGGGTCTAGAGCATAAGTCTTATGAGGAACAGCTGAGGGAGCTGGAGTTGCTTAACCTGGATAAAAGGAGGCTCAGGGAAGACCTTATCACTCTCTACAGCTTCCCTGAAAGGAGGTCGTAACCCGGTGGTGTCAGTTTCTTCTCCCAGCAATCAAGAAATAGGGCAAGAGGAAATGGCCTCAAGTTGCAGCAGTGAAGTTTTAGATAAATTTTCTTTACCAAAAGGGTTCTCAAGTGTTGGGACAGGCTTCCCAGGGAAGTGGTGGACTTATTATCCCTAGAGATATTTAAAAGGTATGTGGATGTGGCACTTGGGGACATGGTTTAGTGGTGGACTTGGCAGTGCTGGGTTAGCTTGATGATCTCAAAGGTCTTTTCCAACCTCAGCCATTCTATGATTCTACACTGCAGCATGGCAGGAAATAATTAGTAGGGACTGGGCAGGAGATTTACCATAGCTATGATAAATACCATTGCTGCATTGCACACTGAGCATGGGAAACAGCTCTGCTTGCCCTGTATCTGGCACCACGGGGGCTGTCTGACACTGCTGGAATGGGAGCACTTGGCACCGCAGATTCTTGCCAGCTCCACTCCCAGACTGTCTTTTTCCCAGCAGGGTAGACCTCATATTGCATGACTCCATTTAACAGCACTGCAGCAGGCCACACCTGTACCAGAGCTACGGAGAAGGAAACTCTCCCTGCTCCACAGACCCAAAACCAGAGAGAAACAAAGACTCCTTGGGGTACACATTGCCCTGCTCAGCCACCTTCCTGGTGCCCTACAAGGGGACACTCTGCCATGCTGGAGATCCTCCCTGCAGAATGGCATCCAGGGGGCTCCCAATGCTTTGGGGGATCATTCTCAGCCTTGCCGTATCCCTTGAGCAAAAAGGCAAAGGTTCCTCTAGACTGAGACGTGCTGGGGATGCCTGTTGCCAGGCCGGGAGTCCTGCAGCTGATGTGGACCCACAGTGCAGGGGGGCTGATTGCCATGTGTGGATGCCACTATGGCTCTATCTCCCTGGAGGCCCAGCTGGGAGATGCTTTCTTGGGCAGAGGCATGGCGGGGGGCAGACAGGGCAGAGCTTTTTCCCTTTGACACTGCTTTTGAACCTTTCTTTTCCAGGAGCTGTGTGAAGGATCGCTTTATTTACCATGTCTTCTATGTGTGTGTGTGTGTGTCAAAACAAGCAAATGAAGATTTCATGAAACAGATGTTTAGTGCTGCTGTGTGTGCTGATGTCTCCTGCTCAGCCGCAGACCTGGCTGCTGCTCTGAGGGACATCCAGATATAGAATGAAAAAATCGCAGCCAAGAACCTGCAGGTAAAATTATACTTTGTCGTATTTGTGAGATGAAATTATCTGTCAGCTCTTGCTGATCTCTTCCCCTCTGCCCCCCTAATAAAAACCATCACAAACATATTGAATATACTTAGTAGTCCATTGCTAGATATAAATATACACAGGATAGTTGGATAGATTTTTTCCCCCCAAAAAATGCTTCTTCCAATCCACATCTTATAAATAGCATGATGAATAGGATGATACATGGTCAGTTTTTTGTTCATGGGTCCTCCTCTGCAATTGGAAATACAATATTTTCTTATTCTCTTTCCCTTAGATGCACACAAAAACAGCCTTTACTGATACTCTCAGGTTTTTCACATGTTTACATATTCATCTAATAACTGAAAACAGTACGTATCTTTTCACAGATCTGACAATAAGCATTCTTGCTTGCCGTCTGCTGTTTAATATCCCCTCAGGAAATGAATGAGTGGTACAAAACCAGATTTACTGACTTTAATCAAGCTTCCACAAAACATGCTGAGAATGTGAGACATTTCAGGGAAGGAACAGGGAAAAGAAGTGTAAGTGGAATTGAAAACCCCTTCCAGCTTATGTTATGTCACTTCTAATGGAAGCCTTTGTTATGATTTCACTAAGTTAGGTAATGTGACAGTTGTCTGATATTTTTCCCAATAATGGTGGTCTTTTAGGCTATATTTTGCAACAAGCGAGGTGGATTGGAGGATGGTGACCCTGGATGTGACCCCGTGTCAAACCAGCAGGAAGTAGCCACAAATAATATTTATACATATGAAATAAAAATTCAGCTGCTCAGTAATGCATATATCTGAACATAAGGATCCTGTTGTTCTTGAATGTCAGTTTCAGGGGCAAAAGATTTATATTGGAGGATTTTTTATTTGAAGCACCATCACACACACTTCCCCTTCCACCACACACACACAAAGCAGACTCCTGCAGAAGCAACCATTTAATGTTTTATGTAGAAGACATTCAAGATAATTTTATTAGATGAGGGAAAGACTTTAGAATAATGAGGGTTTGGTTTACAACATGAGGGTAAATAACAAGAGACAGAGATGTTATTAAAACCATCAGCTCTGCTGTGAGAACTTCTTGATGAGGATAGATGGCTCAGCCACCTCGTACTGACCTTTGCTTAAAATAATTTTTTAAAACCATCAGCATTGCCACATAGTAGCCTGTTATTTCAAAGGGTTTTCCTTTCTGGGTCACAGACACTCTGGCGTTTAACCCCACCTCCTCTCAGTAAAGCATGCAGCAGGAACATATGCAGGATGGAGTATCATATCAATGTTGTGTTGGTTTGATTTTTTTTCCCTCCTCTGGTCAGCTTGAAATGCATCCTCCACTCTGATGGCTCAGGCTTTCCATACAGGGAGTAGCCTGTGGGTCTGGATCCTGAGCAGCCCACCCCGCCCAGGCCAAGATGGTTATTCAGGCTGTCCTTCAAACCCTGGGAGCCACACAGATCAACCTGCAGGCCAGACACCCATTCACATGGGGCATGTGTCCCATCAGGGAGGGCTTTGTCTTCAGGAAAGAGCAAGTTGCCAGGGTCACTCCATTGGGAACCTCTGCTGGGACATGAATAGTGAACTGGGGGTCTCTTAGTAGCCTGCACCTCACAGGGAGAGGTTGCCTCTCTCTCACCTCTTCCCAAATATTCAGTTAAACAAGCATTAAGCAGTTATGGACAATGAAAGGCTTCCTGAGAAGTCAGGGGACTGACCACAGCTGCTGCCCAGCCAGGACAGGAGACCTCTCTATCCTACCCCCATCCCTGGGTGCCTTGGGGGACGTCTCTGCACCCTAAACAACTTTTTATAGAATCATAGAATCGTTAAGGTTGGAAAAGACCTCTGAGATCATTGAGTCCAATCTTTGACCAAACACCACCGTGTCAACAAAACTGGAGCACAAACTGCCACATCCAGTTGTTTCTTGAACAGTTCCAGAGATGATGACTCCACCACTTCCCCGGGCAGTCTGTTCCAATGCTTAACGACCCATTCAATAAAAAAATTATTTTTAATGTCCAACCTCAACCTCTCCTAGAGTGGCTTGAGGCCTTTTCTCTTTGTTGTGTTGTTAGTTGCCTAGGAGAAGGGGCCAACCCCCGCCTTGCTTCTACCACCTTTCAGGTAGTTGTAGAGAGTGATAAGGTCTTTCCTGTGCCTCCTTTTTCTCCAGTCTGAACATCAACCTCTCCTCATATGATTTACTCTCTAGACCCTTCACCAGCTCTATTGTCCTTCTCTGGGCACACCCCAGCACCTCAATGTCCTTCTTGTAATGAGGGGCCCAGAATGAACAAGGACTTGAGGTGTGGCCACACCTCAGTGCCAAATACAGGAGGACAATCACTTCCCTGGTCCTGCTGGCCGTGCTATTGCTGATACAGGCCAGGATGCCATTGACCTTCTTGGCCACCTGGGCACATGCTGGCTCGTGTTCATCCAGCTGTTGACTAGCACCCCCAGTTCCTTTTCCACTGGGCAGCTTTCCAGTCACTTTGTATCCAGGCTGTAGTGCTGCTTGGGGTTTTTGTGACCCAAGTACAGGGCCCAGCACTTCGACTTATTGCACTCCATAGACTTGGCCTTGGCCCATCAATCCAGCCTATCCAGATCTTTCTGCCGAGTCTTCCTACTCTCCAGCAGATCAACACTCTCACCCAACTTAGTGTCATCCACAAGCTTACTGAATGTACACTTGATTCCCTTGTACAAATCATTGATAAAAGTATTAAATGGGACTGGCCCCAAAACTGAGCCTTGGGGAAACCCTGCTGCTGACTAGCCACCAACTGGATGCAACACCATTCACCACCACTCTCTGTGCCCAACCAACCAGCCGGTTTTTAACCCATTGAAGAGTGCACCTGTCCGAGCTGTCGGCTGCCAGCTTCTCCAGGAGAATGCTGTGGGAGACAGTATTGAAATCTTTACTGAAGTCCAGGTAGACAACATCCACAGCTTTTCCGTCATCCAGTAGATGGGTCACCTGGTCATAGAAGGAGATCAGGTTGGTCAAGCATGGCCTGCTTTTCCTAAACCCATGCTGACCGGGCCTGATGCCCTGGTTGTCCTCTACATGCCAAGAGATGGCACTCAAGATGATCTGTTTCACAACTTTCCCTGGCACCAAGGCCAGGCTGACAGGCCTGTAGTTCCCTGGATCCTACTTATGACCCTTGTTGTAGATGAGCATCACATTGGCCAACCTTCAGTTGTCTGAGACCTCTCCAGTTAGCCAGGACTGATAATAAATGATGGAGAATGGCTTGTCGAGAAGAGAAGGAGAAAGCGAGTCTGTCCTGAGAGTGTAGATTTTTGCCCTGAGCACTTGGCCCTTCCAGAGGAAATGATACTGCTGTGAAATGGAAGTGGCTTGCAGCCCACCCCCGTGCAAAACACCAGGGGTGCTCCTTTGCCGCTCCAGGCTTGCACAGGGGCTTTGCCAATTTCTGTAGCATCTCTCCTTCCTTGCTTACTACTCCTCCAGATTTGCACTCAAAAACCTGCATTTCACCCTGGAGAGCAGCTCCTCCACCTTCAGCCCGAGCCTCTCACCATTGCAGCAGTTGTGTTGCTTTTATTAACTCGAATAAAATGAGGAACACGTATTTTCTTGCTTGACTCGGTCCCGTGGGACCTCGGGAGCCGGATTTGCTGCACGACTTCACGAAGGTATCGGGTAACCTTGAAGCAACCCGGCAGGCGGGAGGGCATTGCCGCTCCTGGTGAGCAGAGCCTGGCCCGAGGAGAAACGCCCCCCTTCCCCAACAAGCCTCTGACATTACAGGAGAGAAATGAGCGGAAAACAGATAAGCGAGTTAATTAGTTGCATCTTCGCCGGATCACGCTTGAGAGACGCTTTTATAAGCGCAGGCTTCACTGCCTTGCTCTATCTGGTAACGAGCGGTTTCTCTCCAAGCCAGAAACTCAGAGGGAGTTTCTGGATCTACATAAGTGAAGAAAAACTATGCAACCGAAGAGAGAAAATACATCCCTGCCCCGTTATATAATTCAGTGTTTCTATTCCCCCGGACAGGTTTCGTATATGAGAAATACACATATATATCTTATGCACATCTTTTCCGCCCGGTTTTGCGGGCTCCCAAAGGGGGTTTGAGAAACTGCTGTCTTCTGTCCCCAGGTTTAAATGACCTCCAGCACAAGCCGCCTCCGGGGCCGGCCGGTCGGGGCCGCGGGACAGGGATACCCCAGCCTGCCCGTCGACAGCATCTCTCAGTCTCTCCGCCCAAGATGCGCGGCTGCGCTGCGGACCCCGCGTCTCCGGGCCGGCTTCTCCTCCCACGGACAGACTGCGGGGGGAGCGCCGACAAGGTTGATATTTATGGGAATTGAGAGACACGGAGAGCGGGGCTCGCTTTGACCACTGGCACAACGGGGCGGGCTGACAGCTCCAGGTGGGCTGTGATGAAAATCAAGATATTTCCTGTCCTAGGAGCTCATCCCAGGGTACAAGCGTATTTTTGATTTCCTCAAATTCGAAAAAAATACTTTTTTTCTTTGCAAGGTTAAGTACTGGAAAATCTCAGCACACCGGCTACGGGGCACCCAGACTATAGAAGGGGCTGTCCTTTCTCAAATAAAAGCTGTCCAAAGTTTCACGGTTTTCCACAGATCGAGCAGGGCAGTGGACTTAGCCCTCAAGCCGCAGTGCCAGCGGGTGCGGACAGCTTGGTGTGGCGTTGGCAGCTCGGTACCTGGGGGTGCGGCCACCTCGGGGGCTGCCTGGAAGGCTCATAAGGGATGACTGGAAGTCAAGTAAATGAGGGCTATGAGTTTGCAGAAGGTCCAATCCCACACTCATCCGAAAGCAGTTTCTGTACCCGAGGGTGAGCCCTAAAGCTCGGGGGCTGCTCTGGCTGACACGGACTGTTGAAAACCTTTTCTCAGCGGTAACTGAATGTGCACAGTCGATTTTTATTTCTTTTCCAAATACTTCGGGACACGGGTTTAGAAACAATAGTGGCAAGTCCTTTCTCAGGCAGAATACCTATGCGGTGGGCATCCTAATTCAGCTTTAAAAACAATGACACAAAAGAAGGGGTTAGTTCGACTCTGATATTTCGAGCTGAGCAAAGCTTGATTCAAATCCTGTTTTAGGGGTTCATTCTACAAATAATTTAAGGAGGTCAGCTAATTAGAAAGACCCTCACGCCAAATACCAAGCTGTGATAGAAATATTCAAAGATAAATAAGATTTTTCCCTCCTAGCTGTGGAAGAGCTAACTCTTCTGTATGTGTGTGCCCGAAGTGTGCCCTTGTTTTTCCGTGTGAGAGACGCAGAGTGAGACAGAAACTTTGAGGTTAATCTGTCTTCTTCTTGTAAACGCATATTTGAGTATTTAGACTGAAAGATGATGACACTGGGGAGGCTGAGGGCAGCGGTCCACAGGCGACTGGGCAAAAAATACCGAATAATTTTATTTAGATTTTATTTTAATAGCACAAACAATGAATAGAAAGAACGACATTACATCTGCAGGCTGTTATGAAAAATTGTTTTTGACAGATGACACCTACAAGTTTCTTTGGTCTTATAACTCCGAATCTGTCAAAAATAATTCATATTTCAGCGTCGGAATATACAATGGCAAAATAAACAGAAGAAAAAGAGCGTTCTTCGTGATGTACTTGATAAGCCCTAGATAATGTGGGTTTAACCTGCGGTATTCAGCATATGTAAATCAAATACTTTCTTGTATCGCATATCTTTATTGGGTTTTAAAAAAATAAAAGGAAAAAAGAAGAAGGAAAAAAGAAAAAAACAAAAAAAAAGTCAAGTCACAGGGACCAGAGAAAGACCTTTCAGTTTGTCAAATTCATTAATTAGAGAGCTGCACATACTAGAAGATGCGTTTTCTTGCTCTGCTTCCCACCCCCACCAACAATTTTACCATGAGGGAATGTTTACCAGAGTGTAACGAACAGTTTCCGATGGCTGCATTTTTGCTAAAGTTCTATTTTTTTCTTCTTGCTGATAGTCGTATCTTGAAAAGTCATATCTTCAGCATAAAACGCTGAAACCCTTAACAACATTATATGCGCTCATTAGGAAGTCAGCTCTCTTATAGCCCTTTCTCCTGCTCGCTGGCAAAACCGATCTCTTTCTCCATTTACACTGTTACCAGCCAGCCAGCAAGCTCTGCCCTGCTCCCTGGTGCCACTGCACTGAGAGATCTTCCTTCCAGCAGCTACCATTTTTTCATCCCTTTCTTTCTTCCGTGCCAGTGATTTATTTCCCCTGCCTCTCCTCAGATCAAGCGCTGGATTCGGCGGGAGCCCAACAGGCGAAACCACCACCGTTTGCACCTCCCGACTCCCGAACCGAGGGCATCCGCCGCGGGAGCGGGCATGGCGCCTTTTCCCCGCCGCACCCGGCTCCCCGCTCCTGTCCCGGCACTGATGGCACTTGCTTCTCCCGAGGTCTTTGGCATCCACCTACGAAACAAGCTCCAGCTATGTCGTTGCTGTTACCGTACCCTGGCCCTCTAGGAGAAGATTTACAGAAATTAAGTGCCTTGTTTTACAGCTGCAATTCTTCCGTAAACACAGAGCTGATTTTAAAAGAGATGAACCNAACAAATTTACACTCTGCGTAATTCTTTTTTCGCCTTGAGCCGAGCTGAGCACGGCAGAGAAGTCCTCTGAGGATGAGGAGGGGAGCTCTGCGGGATGGGCTCTCTGCCTGCGTGCTTTGGCTTCCCCTGTCGCTGCACAATTTCATCCCTGGAAGAGATTCGGGGTCTGGCTGGAATCTATCAAGCTGTCAGAACGGATAGAGACAGTCTGTGGAAATGCTCAGAGAAGGGTACTCCCACTGTATATTTAAAAACCGCAAACAATTAAAGCCTAGGCTGAAATAAGAAGTCAATGCTAGCTTGCCTGCCTAGAGGTGGAGGGAACCTGTTTAAGTGTTACAACCGCTGTCTTAACGAAGTCCGACTCAGAGAGAGCTCAGATCAGAATACAGCTCCATGAATTGGATTCCGGGAGATACGTGATGCTGGAGAATGGGGAGAGAGTGAAGCACCCTCTGTTTCCTCATCCTGCTGCTCCCCGGAGTGCAGGAACAACTCGGCGCCACGCAGACTTCTGCGTATGTTTCCTAGGGCATTGGTCATGTATACGTTCGGTAACCTTTGGCTTTTCCACGTGCTTTTCAATAAATAACAGCCCTGTCTCTCAGGGATGGTCAGGAAGGAGAGGAAGGGCCTTCATCCCTGAACTCCTATCATGAAAACCGTGAGGGAAAAAGGATTACAGTGACTCCGGCATATCAATTTATAAATAAATCCCTGTGTGTGTTTACGCATAAACATACTCGGGTGCATGCTTAGGGACTCACAGGCAAACCCGCATCCTCGCTGCCTCTGAGGTGCCTGCGACAATTATGGATGCTGTAGCTGTAGACGGTTGCACGCAGCTCTGCCTATAACCAGAGCAGCAGCCTCCAGGCAGTGGGGCCTCCTGGACATCCCTTCCGCAGGCACCTCGGGGGTACCGGGCAGCCGGAGGCCGAGCCCATGTTCCCTCGCCCTGGCCCTGAGCCGCGTTTTCCTCCTCAGGCAGGGGCCGAGGTTTGGCTCGGCAGGGGCAAACACGGAGCGCCCCGGCAGGGCTGGGGCTGTGCTGGCAAACCCGCCCCGTCCCCCGCCCCGAAAGCTGGGGCAGCGCTGCCGGCTGGCGAGGGGATGCCCTTTCCTTTTTTATTTAAATATCGTAGCCGTCTCGGGACAGAGGCATGTCAGGG
>VZTF01000825.1:0-15278 GCA_013397755.1 Cnemophilus loriae
GTGCCAGGGGAGATTTAGAATGGTTCTTAGAAAATTGTAGTCAGGCATTGGAACAGGCTATCCAGGGAAGTGATGCAGTCACCATCCTGTAAACGTTCAAAAATTGTGTAGATGTGGCACCTGGAGACATGGCTCAGTGATGCACTAGGCTGTGCTGGGTTAGTTTGATGATCTTAGAAGTCTTTCCCAAGCTTAATGATTCTGTGAACCATAACAGTTGATTCCTTTTACTTTCAGCCGTCACTGAAGGTAATCAACACAATAAGGCAATTTCAATAGGATCAGAGCTCCACTGAATCAACAGGACTGTGCCTTGATACTGTACTTTCTTGAAACAAGGGTGCTGCCTTGGAGTGGCTACCTAGAACAAAGCCTAGACAAGATTAAGAGAATAAAAGTGGGTATTTATTAAAGGCCTTCAATAGGTACACCTTGGGCAGTCAGAAGCCTCCGAGAGGCTACACCCNCCAGCTCACTTTTGTTTATACTTTTCAGGTCCTGAGACAGTCGGGTGTCCTTGAGTTTCAGGCCTAGAGAGGAATTATTTTGTCTGAATAAAATGGGCAGACAGTAGCTAACACTCTGTAGGGAGTTTAGAGTTATACTCTAAAGGAGTAGAGTATCTGAAAAATAAAAAAGCTAAATCCTAAGGCATGAAGGGCACAGTTGGAATTAGCAATAAATCGTATGCTTATTTTTTCAGTAAGCAAAAATTTCTTTCCTGGGTATAAAGCACACGTATTTCTTCATGCTGTTAGTCTACAACTGTTCAGTCACCAAGATCATAGCTGCATTATGTAGTCTGTACTGATAATGATCAAAAGATATTTAGAGTTCACAGATCATATAATGATATTTAGAGAAAAATGAGCTTTCCGCCTATGCTGATACCATTATTGTCTCTACTGCAAACTTGAACCTAAGCTAAAATGTATATAGGTAGTGCTACTGCAATTTTATTTCAACAGGGTCTCACTGAACCCATTGTACATGATAGGAATTTAGCTGCATGTTCTTGTTAGTTTTATCAGCTACATAGCTACCACAGATGATGTCAGAGACATGATATGCATGATGACATGACAAAACACCTGGGAACTGCTCTGTCTGCTCAGAGACCTCAAAAAGGAGGGATAGTCGTACATGCACTGTTTTCAAAACTGCTTTCTGTCTATAAATAGTTTTCTCCTACCTCTTTCACTTTTTGAAGGTATTGTGAACAAGAACCTCTCATAACTTCCCATCATAAATGTAGAATTCATACAGAGTTTGTATATTTTTTTTAAATATCAGGGGTTTTAGTGGTTCTGAAAGGCATTAGTCTTGTCCATTGAAAACAACAAGTACTGTTCACCAGATTTTTATATCTTAGACAGCAGAACTAATTCTGAGGGCAAGGTTTAGGTCCAGCCATTTAGATTTTTTTTACCTTTTTTTTTTCTCCTGGGTTACAGAAATTAGGGATCAGCTCTGTAAAGACACAAGACTTTTTTGTTTCTACAATATTGACTTCATTTTGATTCTAGAGCAACACAGAAAATACTACAAAGACCTATAAAACATACTCGTAGTCTTCTATATAATTAGAAAAGCAAATATTCTTTAATGGAACAAAGAAAACTTTGTAAGCAGAACATTTTATGTAATTTGTTGCTCTCAAGCACTTTAGTTCTTCAAAAATGTATAACATTTTCTTCTTTTAAATGCACCTTATATAGTAAGGCTAAGAATCAAATTAATCTAGAACTGTAGACTGTGTAACATATTTTTCTTTTAAAATGACTTTTGGCTGATTATCTTCTTCACCTTTCATGTATTTAATTAAATTAAGGATACAACTTACAAGGTAAATGACAATTTGACAACTTCAAAAAGGTGTAGAAGAAAGAAAAGCATGTTAGTAACATACGAACATTTTCAGTTTATTCATTATTTAAAGTATATTTAAGTATTTTGCACCAGTATCCTACTTCTACAGATGAAAGGCTCTTATTTTCTTAAGGAACAAGTCAGAAAACTGTTCACTTTTTGTGGATAGAAATTCATGCCATTTAAACTAGGGGCAGTTTGAGCTGTCTATGAGGTTTTAGTGAGAATCCACCAGAGGGCAGAGGAAAAGGAATGTCATTAACAGAGCTTTATGAATGGTGGTATTTTTGTCTTGTTGGCTTAAGAAGTTTAAAAATCACTTAAGCATTTTCTCCATTCCTGGCTGTTTCTGAGAGGCAAATTGATAGGGGGTTGAGGGGGGTGGAGTGGTGATGAAATAAGTAGTGTCCCAAATCTATGTCTCTTGCTTTGTCCTTTGTCAGGATGTCTTGTAATAATCATCTTGAGGAATTTTTCATCACCTACGTAGTCCTGACCAAACACAGCATTTAAGGATGTTCCTATCTTATAGTACTAAGTGCCTCCAGTGTGAAGGGTATGGTTAAGAGCACTGTTGAACAGTGGATCCAAATGATAAATTCTGTAGACTGGGAAGCCTGCAAATACTCTCTTAGGTCTAAATCATAGATGTTCAGAAATGCCTGTGGTATGCTCTGCACGCTCATTAACATTTGGGATGATTACATTAACGACAAGACACATGTAGAGTATTAATATTGAACTGGCATCCTTCCAATGTAACAGTAGCAATGGGGAACGGAGACACACAGACCTCCTTGCTTGCCTCGAAGATCATTTATTGTAACAAACCGAACACTTTTATGCTCTGCACTTAACCCAAAACAAGCATGCATTGGTGTGGCATATCAGTGACTAAAGCAGGGTTCCCAGACACTGACAAGGCCAGAAACATTTATTAGAAAAGCATACAGTTCTTACAATATTTTTACAGTCAGATTAAATTACCATGCCTCTAGACAGCCAATAGAATAAATTATTTGAGCATTAGACCATCTCTTTCAGAACAAGCGTTTTGTTATAGTTTATTGCAAACTACTGCAGTTCTATCTGTTATATTTTAGAAACTTTGTTACATCTTCTTCCTGGCTGAGTGGAATAAGCTTCCTTTATTTAATCAAGAGGCCTTTGTTCTTCTTTTACTAAGGCTCCTTTGTTTTTCTCACCCTACAACTCCCCCTTTTTATTTATTAAATGTTGCAAAGCCATTACAGTGTGTGTATGCACTAACATTACTTGTTCTGTGTTTTGATTGATAAGCTGTTGAATACAAGAAAAGATACATGGCAAACACAGCATGATCATCAAAAGCGCTACAAGTCCCATTATTGCTATGGCAACTACATGTTTCACCCAAGGTCCAAAACTGAAACTTCCCAGCTAAGAAAACAAGCCAAAAGGATCCCATCCCTGGTTCTGCTGCAGTTCTCTAGACAGTTCCTTCAATTCCTGGATGCTTTTGTGAATGGATTCAGGGTGGTCACTCAGGTTCATACAGCACATTCTATCGAAGTCTTCACATCCGTGTCCCTGGGGTAACAATAAAAAGTCTATCACTGCTCTATTTTGCAGTGCTGCATGACGTACAGAATCGACGTCTGTTAACAATTCTGTTAAAGCATTACTAGTAGTGTTACTCTCCTTTGCAAGCCAACAGCCTAGTTTATTAATTATTTTCGAGGCCTATGCAGTATCAATAGAGGCAACTAAAGAACTAAAAAATCTTTTCGTAAGATTCCAGAATCTGGCCTCAGAGTCACAGTCAGAGCCAAATGACTCAGCATTACGTTTGCTTCGCTTACGTCATAGTGTCCAATTAGTTAGTGTCTCAAGACTGGGATGAAACATGGTTAAATGACCAAAAGTGCATGGACCTCCCACTGCTTTTCCTGGAATGCCTTTCCATGCTCTGTCACCACATATGCAAAATATGTTATCACGCAGACTTATTGCATTGATTTTTGTTGTGATTTGTGAGGGAGTAGTAAAATTGCACCAGGCAGAAGCATTACGGTAAATGCCAGTGCCACTTATGTCGACTCCTGTGTTGTCTGTGTTTGGATCATTAGCATAATTAAGGTAAAAACACACAGGAGCTTTTATAGAGCATAGTATGTCCACCTCTTGAGGCTGCAGTGAGAGAGCAGGGAAGTCACCTTCCTCATGGCCCCTTTAGCACTGCCCGGATACCATCCCACAGACTGGTCAGCATTAGATTGCCACGATCCCAAACAGCAAGACAATCTATGCTTACCTGGAGTTGTACAATCACATGTAACTGTTTATATAACTTGTTCCACTCATCCTTCATCAAAGGAATGCTGATCAGACATGTTTGAAATGGATCACTAGGACTGTTCATGGATCTACAAAGTGTAGACTGGTTAATTGCCTTAGCTAATATGAGCCAAACATTGGTCTTTGGTTGTGGGACCCATGCCTCATTCACTATCCTCAAGAATCCGCTGAAGATGACAAAAAAAGCTGCATGTGTCGTGCCTAAACTCATTGTAACTGATTACCAAACCAAAATTATGATGTCTTCATTCCCTCTGCGGCAGGTATGATGTTCTTCGCAGGTAGCCAGTGAGCTCCTGTGGCTAGAGAAACACAACCATAACCACACTCCCATGTTAGCAAAGGCACAGGGCCTAGCCATTGTCCACTCTCCAAATCTTTATAATAAACAAGTGGTTGAGAATCTGTTAAAGCTTCATGGGAAAACCTTCTTTCACTTGCTGTTTTGTTATCAAGTCTGGAAATATTTAAGAAATTTAAAACAAATGTTGCTTTATTCAGTTGTTCCTGAGGTGTTATACCAAGTGGACTGCCCCTTTTTTAAGAAGCATATTCTTTAAAAGGGCATATGTGCGTTCTACAGTAGCTTGACCTGTTGAGGAATGAGGTATGCCAGTTAAGTGACGTATACCCCAAGACTGAAAAAAGGTTTTCATTGATTGTGAGACATATGCCGAACCGTTATCATTTTTCACTACTTTAGGAACTCCTAAAGTAGAAATGGCTCACAAAATGTGCTTAATGACATTTCTTGCCTTTTCCCCTTTATGAGCAGAGGCAACAAAAAATTTGGAATATGTGTCAACGGATACACGCACATATTTTAAGGTACCAAAAGAGGAAATATGTGTAACATCCATCTGTCAAATTTCATTGGCCCCCCCATCCTCTTGGATTTGTACCTACTGTAGTAGGTAAAGGTGTTAAGTGTGCACAGTCAGGGCAAGAAAGAACAATTTGTCTAGCTTGAGAAAAAGTAAGCTTAGATTGTTTACTTAAAGCTTTTGCATTCTGATGATAAAATTCATGTGACAACTTTGCCTGTGTAATCTGATTTGGAATTGTTGCCATCATATTTAAGGCGTCCACAACTGCATTGCCTTCCACCAGAAGTCCAGGCAAAGATGAATGAGACCTAAGATGCATAACATAAAAACAATGAGATCTGCATTGAACATAATCATACAAAGTAGATAACAATATAAGCAAATTTTTGTTGTGTACCTCTTTTAGAAAGGAATGTTCAATTTGGTTTAAAATACCAACTACAACAAGGAATCTGATATTAAGCCGAAGGACTCAATTTTGAACAATCGAAAGGCCTCTACAGCGGCTGCTAATTCCACCAGCTGTGTTGATCCTGGTTGAAAAATCACAGAGTTTTCCCAATCCCCTGCCGAATTTTTCGAGGCAGCAACTGCTTTCTGGGTTTTCCCAGAGCCATCGATGAAAACTGTCTTTGCTCCAGGCAGGGGCTGTGATGATGCTAGAAAACATGGCTGTAAAGAAAGATCTTTTAAACATTTCAAGAGTTTATTTTTAGGCAAAGAATTAACAATGTTTCCCAAGAAGTCTGTTAGGGCAGCCTGTAAACATAATGATTCTTGGAACTTATCCTGGAAAGAGTTTGCAGACAAAGGAATGTGAATGTGAGAAGGATCTTCCCCGCTTAGGATTTGGCATCTTTTTCATCCTATGGAAACAAGTCTAACAATCATCTCAATCAATGTAGTTACTGGTTTTGAGAATGTGTGAGGTAAAAATACCCACTCAATCATCCACAATTGTTGCTTATCATCACACCACTGTGCTATCAGTGCATATGGTTGGAATTCAGCCAGGATAAGAAAAAGCCTCAGTGGCAACTCTGCTTGTCATCTGTATACAAAAGCTATTTGAATTTTATTTGTTACAAGTTGCAGTGCTTCACAGGTTTCTGCATCCAGCTCGCAAGGAGATGTTAAATCTGTGTCTGCCTTAAGTAAATTAAACAAAGGTGACAATTCCTCAGTGGAGATACCAAGGGTAGGTCTGAGCCAATTAATAGTTCCTGATAATTTTTGCAAATTGGTTAATGTTTTAATAGAAGTCCGCAGCACAATGGGCTGAAGAACAATTTTTTGTTCAAATAATAGAAACCCTAGGTATTTCCAACGTGGTACAGTTTGAATCTTGTCTGCTGCAATACAAAGACCAAATTTATCAAGAGAAAAACGCAAAAAGGCAAAACAGTTTTGCAATACAACAGAGTCAGCTGCTGCTAGCAGTATACCGTCCATATAATGATACAACAAAACCTTTGAAAACTGTTGCCGCACCAGTTGTAAAGCACTTGCTACCACAAATTGGCATATTGGAGGACTGTTTTTCATTCCTTGTGGTAACACAACCATTGCATAAGTTCACTGTTGTTCAAGGATGGTAATGAAAAAGCAAAATGAGGTGCATCACCAGGGTGTAATGCAATTGTGAGAAAACAATCTTTTAAGTCAATTATTAACAATTCTGAATTTCAGGAATCATTGTTGGGTTAGGAATTCCAGGTTCCTATGCCCCCATCAGGGCCATTACTACATTGATTGCTCTCAAATCTTGGAAGAGTCTCCATTTGCCAGTCTTTTTTGGAATCACAAATATTGGGGTTTTCCATGTGCTAGTAGAAGGAACTATATTTCCCAGATCCAATTGTTCTTTGACCAGTTTTTGTGCTTGTTGCAGCTTGTCTTTTTTGAGGGGCCACTGAGGGACCCACACAGGACTACTCATGTTCCATGTGAATTTAAGTCTCCGCTGCACATCAGTGGCCCCTTTTAAAAATTTGTTGTCAAAATCAGTCCCCACTGTGACAACAGATCTCCTCCCCACAGTGTATGGAGTAGAAAGTACATACGGTTTAAGCTGTGCTTGTTTCCCTTCTGGCTCATGTACTGTGAGTTCTTTTGCTGACTGCTGTGGCATTTGCTGACTTCCAATGCCTGCGACAATTGCTGTTGGAGTTGTCAAGGGCCATGTGGGTGGCCATTCACATTGGTTGATGAAGATTATGTCTGCTCCGGTATCTATTAATCCTGTAAAAGACTTGCCATCTATAACACAAGTTAGAAAAGGTTGTTGCACTGAAATAAGTTTAGACCAATAAGTGTTAGGAGTACCTGTACTGACAGATGGTATTGATTGCATGTCTGGTAGCAAAGGGAGTGGTATCAGTTGAGCAATGCATGATCCTGCTGGAATAGTACAAGGTGGGTTAGAAGTCTAAGCCATGATTTTTATTTCACCCCTAGAATCAGAGTCGATGATTCCTGGTAAAATAAAAAGTCCACTTCTCCTTAGCAGTTTGCTCCACCACGGTCCGTTCTGCCGGTCTTGGATGTGCAGAGGGTCTCGCTTTGGGCTTCCCCCCCTCACCCCGTGGCAGCTTCTGTGGGTCAGGGAGCGTGTGGCAGGGGGGCGGTGCTCAGGGTGTCACGAGACCCCCTCCATCCTCTTTGGATGTCAGTAGATGGTGTTGCACTTTTGAACTAGTAGATGGTGTTGCAGCCATAGTTTTAATTGGCTGTGGTTTCATAGTAGGATGTAAATTACAGTCTTTTAAATTTATGGGATCGCCCCCTGGTTCCTCCTCATTAATTCCCTCCTCCTTTTGCAAAACTACCGGATCATGACACGAAGGTGGTGGTGTTGATTTGGAAGAAGTATCTGCCAACAGATCTACTGCAGGCTGATCAATTTCATCCGAATCATGAAAATATCATGCAAAATGAACAACTTGCTGTGTAATAAATTCATCAGGATTAACCTCATGATTCTCTGATTGATGAGTCTTTAAAGAATCACCCACCCGCTTCCAGTTTTCAAGGTTATACAATTCCTTTACTTCATGCCACAGACGGTTAGCCTTCACCCATATAAGGAGATGTATAAGCTTTTTTTCTTCAATTCTATGACCTTGCCCCCTTGTGATATGTAATAAACAGTTTTAAGAAGAGTTTCTAATTTTTCTAATTTACTCACATTATTCCCCATCCTATACATATATTGTTTTCTTTTGGTTTTTGTTGGGTTTTTGTTTTTCTTATAAAATTTAATTTATTCCCCAACTGTCGCAAGGCTTACCTCTAATCAATTGCTCCCTAGCCTGCGACGAGGACGTCCTCGACGATTCTTGAAATCCACTCTTCGGTTCAGTTGGGAATACACCACAGGTGAATTGTTTCAGAGATGTCAGGTCCCTGTTTGGGTGTCATTCTGCGGCGTATCGGCGACTAACGCATGGTTCCCAGACAGTGACAAGGCCAGAAACATTCATTAGAAAAGCATACAGTTTTTATAATATTTTTACCATCAGATTAAATTAATATGCCTCCAGACAGCCAATAGAATAAATGATTCAAGCATCAGACCATCTCTTTCAGAACAAGCGTTTTGTTATAGCTTATTGCAAACTACTGCGGTTCTATCTCTTACATTTTAGAAACCTTATTACGTCTGCTTCCCGGCTGAGTGGAATAAGCTTCCTTTCTTTCACCAAGCAGCCTTTGTGCTTCTTTTACTAAGCCTCCTTTGTTTTTCTTGACCTACACATTGGCTGCCTGCCACTGCAGTGTTGCTCTTCATGTGTCTCTTTACCCAACCAGCTCTCTGATCGTTGGTGTCCATGTGCCTCCTCAACCAATCAGTGCCCCACACACGAGGCAAGCACATGCCAGCCATACAACCTGTTCTCTGGTTACAGGAACTGTTTTTTACCTCACTGTTAGCTGAACCTTTCCCAGAGTGCTTTCTGTTGAGCAAGAGTGAACAGGATTTCTTGTCTCCCACATGAAACTGTGGAAAAGGCTCAATAAAATTCTCTCTAGGAACACAACTATTGATCTTTCATCACTGTATCCAGTAAGTTCAGGAAGAAGTGCAAGTGAATAAGATTCCTATCCTTTTTTTTTCTCTACCTTTAATAAGCACTTTAACAAGTTGTTGGAGTGGGAGGTTTTTTGTTGGAGCTAAGAAAGGCTTATGACATTGAATTGCAATGAGCTGAGTAAGTACAGTAGCCTGAGGAAGATATTAATTTTTAATATTAATTTTGAACCCTCCCATAGTCATCAAATTTAACTGCTTCCAAGCTGACAGTTCATTTTTATGGACGCAAAAGTCAAGATTTAATTGGAACATGTCAGGTTCATCTGTAATTAACCTGGTCATTAACTAATGACCACTTATTGGAGTCATTACTCAAAGCTTCATCTCTCTAACCCCTCTCAATCGTCTCTTCTCAAGGGTTCATAGGCCCAACCGTCTCAGCATATCTCCAGATTCACCAGTCTCTTAATCATCTTCATATCCTTCCACTGGATCTACCCCAGGAGCTCCATGTTTTTCTTGCTCTGAGGAGCCCAGAATTGGACACAGAACTCCAGATATGCCAGCACTGAGTAGACGAATAAAATCATCTCCCTGACCTACTGGCAATGCTCTCCCTAATGCACCCCAGGATACCATTTGCCTTCTTGGCCACTGGGTACTGCTGGCTCGTGGACAGTCCATCAGGATCCTCAGGTCCTTATCCACAGAGCTGCTTTCCAGCAGGTCAGCCCTCAGCCTATACGGATGTGCAAGACCTTGCATTTCCCTTCCTTGAATTTTATACAGGTCTTCCCAGCCCATCTCTCCAGACTGTCAAGGTCCCTTTGAAGAGCTACACAGCTGTCTGGGGTATTGGCCACTCTTCCCAGCTTTATATCATTAGTAAACTTGTTGAGTAGGCATCTACTGCTTTGTCCAAGCAATTGATGAATAAGTTAAACAATACTGGGTCCCATATGGAAGCTTGAGGACACCACTAGTGGACAGGCCTCCAACTAGACCTTGTGCCACTGATTGTTACCCTCTGAGATCACTAATACCATAATTCAACATCATTTATCTACAGATAAATAAAGAGAAATTTATCATGTTGAAAGTTGACATGACAATTGAATTTTTGGGTTTAGTTTCTAGCAAATAAAAACAATGAAAGAATACAATGTACAGTGGCACCAAGAACAGTCTTTATTTGAGCTGTCTCACAACAGTTCTTCAAGCATCAAATGGATGTCTTCCAAATTATATGACTCACTAATAGCCAGCTTCTACAAAGAAACTTTGTACTCTAGGACAAATCTTTATTTATTTTACTAGCTCCAACTGAAAAATACAAGATCTACCCTTTTTACCTATCTCTACCTACCTCTACCTACTCTATCTACCTATGGGGAAAATGGACTTTTTTCTACTGGGACTATTTATTTTCTGAGGCAGCAGAGTAAGTCATGCTTGGATTTGGCTCAAAATTATGATAAGAAGCATGCTAAAATTTTGTTCAAAGTCATGACACAAATAATTGGAATAGATTTTTTTTTCTTCCAGTTTTGCTATAAAACCCGTTTCTGATACTGATTCTTAGGAAAAAAATATTTACTAGTTTTAAGATGCCATTTAATGAGATCATCGCCCAAATTCTGCTTTCCTTTTACCTTGTGTCTTGGTTTGAAATATAGGTGTCTGCCAAGGAAGGCAAGAACCTCCCTTAGAATGGAGAATATGACCCCCTTCCTTGACCAGTAGTTTTTCTCATGTACCTACTAAAGTGTTCTTCAAGAAGAAACTAGAGGTATCAATGCATTTGGAGACCTGAGCACATCTAAGAGACCCTTAGCACCAGAGCATGGTGATATTTTCATTGATAACACTCAAAATAAGCTTAGTTTGCATACAGACATTCTGAAATGTATTATGCATAGCTGGTCATTTTACGAAACACCATATTACCCAGAGTGCATTTTTCGTAATATAAGTTGATTAAAACACTACTTTTCCTGAAGTCTATAGTAAAGCTCCCACTGACATCATAAGACTACTTTTCCACTTTGGACTGCAAAGCTTAGTGCAGTAGGATTAGGACACAGCAGCTGAGAATTGTGCTTTTGTGATACTCTTTTTACAGCAGTAGAGATCTTACCTGCATCCCTATGGTATGGTGATGGTTGGTTCTTTTCCACTCTGGTGAAATGACAGGACTCGGTTCATGTCAAAAGTAGTAAGAATTATTGTCTGCACTTAGTAAAACTGCTTTACTGCTAAATAAAGAGTTCTGTGGCCACCTGTGTCACCAATAGCTGCTAGTAACAGCTTAATCTTAATCTACGCTATATCATTTATTCAGATAATACCTGGTGATTTTCTAAGGATCCAGTGATTTTATTTTTATTGTAAAAATTATTTCCTGTGATAAATGCAGAGGATTTCTAGCAGATTTAGACAAAGAACTCAGATTTTGGTAGAATGCAAAACTGCAAGGCACTAGTCAGTCTACTCATCACTCTGAGTGTGTAGACAATTTAATTGCTGAAAATGAATATCTCTGACAGTTTGCCTCTAACTTCCAAAGATGATACATTAGCCTAAAACAAAACCACTGTGTATTTAAGGAGGTATTTTTTTTGTCATGTTAAGTAAAATAAAATTTTAATGTTAAAATTAAAAATGTAAGTATCTTATGTATAACCAGATCCGATATCTAATGAGAACAAGCACTTCCCTGTGACAAAGCTATCTGCCATAGGAGCTCATAAAACATATATACTAATAGGTAAAAATAGGCGTTCAATACACTGAAGCACCTGACCTGTTTCTCTGGCAAATATTCTCATTAAGGAAATCTGTAGACACATCTTCTGCATCTGATGCCTTATCCTGTGGTCTTAAAATCAAGAGCCAGACATGGTTAAGGGAAAAAGGGATATTACCGCGGTATTTAATAAGGATCCTTTGGTGCAACGCTTCGTCAAGGTGGAATGCAGCGAAATGCACACACACGATTGCTTGAGTGTACAATTTTATAGACTTTACAAATTAGCATATCTAGCTAAGATGCTCCAATGAGAGACTTGAAGAAATGGCATGATGTCCCCCCATCCCAAGGTATTCCCCCTGGATGGGCCTAGACTCAACTACAGCATGTGTTCTAGAAGGGACCTTGGTTCTCCAAGATAGCGTAGGGCTTTCCAGCCTCCAGCCGCGAGGCCTTCAGGATATTTGGTCTTCTGGCCTAACAGAATATCAGGACTATGCTAAGTTATTGGACTTCAGGAATTACAAGTCTGCATGCTAAAAGCACTGAGAATACGGAAAAGGGTATATAAGAAAAGGCAAAAAAAATCATCACGGCAACACATCAGTTCAGGTTTTTTGGCATAGTCCTCTATGGTCGGAATTCATTAATTCTGTGTTGTTTGAGTGATGCAAAGCAGGTAGAGAGAACAATACATTCTTTCTTCAACACAAAAATGGATGGCAACTGTTGAAGAAATTATTCCCTTTCCTGTAGCATGGGCACCTGAATTTGCTCTGCCAACTCAAAAGCTAATCACCCATAATAAAACACTGTGTTCATTATCTGTTTACCTCATTCTTAATGAAGTAATAGAAATATAATTCCTGCCAAAGTCACTAGAGTTTGTATCATTTGACCTCAGTATGAGTTGGATTGTGTGCCTGGTTGTTTTTGTAGTAAGAATTACAACTTGCTTATGAAAACCACAATTTGTTCTTCTAATAAAATAAAAAGAATGCTGCTGAAAAAGAATTCAAGGTAACTGAATGCAAGAACCTCTTCTTGAATGAGAAATATAGAAACTTTGGCTGGATACAAAATTGCTGTCTGCTCTTTCATGCTGCAGAGTACATGAATGTTGGTATCAGTTTGACTGTGAAGTTACTGCACGGCCTAGGAGAATATATATGAAGTCTCAATTTCTTTTTTTATTTTAGCATATTATTTATTTCAAGGAAAGAAGGGCAGGAAAATGAAAAGATGATGAATATAAATAGTTATTATGAGAAGAAAATATGAAGTGCAGTATCATGAGGAGCAGGCATTCTAAAGTAATTACTCTAAATTTTGATGTCATGGTCAATTTTCAAGGTCAATAAGATAAGATACATTATCAAATCCTAGCTTATTTTAATATGGTTATTACATATTATATAGCCTAGATATCTATTCTGGAATTTTCACAATAATTAATGATTTGGGTTTGGCAATCATAGTTGTTTTAAAATGCATACAGTTTCTGTAAATTGCTTATTTTTGAGTCGCTATCAAAAATGACCCCCAGAAATCTGATGTTATGTTATTAAACTATTATTTGAGGTGATTATTCTCCATCTCACTGTCTATAAAAGCAAAACAAAGCAAAAGAAAACCCCAACAAAAACACAAAAACAAACAAACCCCGAATGGATCTATGCATGGTCCATCTAGTCCAATACTAAGTATCCAGCAGTGGAAACAGCAGATTCTTCCTAGACAGAAGTGATTTAGTGTGCAAGCTGGGTCTTTTTACATTTCAAAACATTCACAGTTTTTACATTAGGTACATTCACTCAAACATCCCAAGCCAGAATTTTTTAATATCCATTTTGAAACATATTGCCCAAGAAGTTGTTTCATTCCTTTTTCAATTCCCTGACATTGTCTCTGCATCCTCCTACAACAGCAATATCCAGACATGCACTACTCTGGTACTGCTAGTAAAATACATTTGCTTTAATCTATCTTAAACCAAAATCTGTAATTGTGCAGGGACCAGGACGACATCTTGTATGCTTTTCAGGGAAGGAGCTCATACTTCTCTTGAATATCAGATCTCTTTAAATCTCTTCAAGCTTCTGGTCCTCTGCACCATGTCAAGGGTCACTAGTTTCTTATCATCAGTATAAAGATAACAAAGGAAAGCCCCATCGTAGCTCTGTCATATATGGGAAGTCTGCATATGTGCCCTCGCAGCCAGGAGGGTCAGCTGTGTCCTGGGGGGGCATCAGGCACAGCATCCCCAGACAGGCAAGGGAGGGGATTGTCCTGCTCTGCTCTGCCCTGAGGTCAGTTTTGGGTACCACAATATAAGAAAGATGCTAAACTATGAGAAAGAGTCCAAAGTAGGGAAACAAAGATGATGAAAGGCCTAGAGGGCAAGCCATATAAGGAGCGGCTGAGGTCAGTTAGTCTGTTCAGTCTGGAGGAGAGTGAGATCAGACCTCATCACAGTCTACAACAACTTCCTCGTGAGAGGAAGAGGAGGGGCAGGCACTGATATCTTCTCTCTGATGAATGATAGGACCCATGGGAATGGCCTGAAGTTGTGTCAGGAGAGGTTTAGGTTGGATATTAGAAAAATGTTCTTCACCCAGAGGGTGGCTGGGCACTTGAAAGGTCTCCTCAGTGAAGTGGTCACAGCACCAAACTTGACAGAGCTCAAGAAGTGTTTAGATAATACTCTCAGGCACATGGTGTGACTCTTGGGGTGTCCTGTGCAGGGCCAGGAGGTGGACTCAATAATCCTTGTGGGTGCCTTCCAACTAAGCATATTTTGTGATTCAGTGATTCTGATATATGTCGTCCTTTTCCCACATCTTCAGCAATGAATTTATGACTAGAGAGGCTCCTTTCAGACAAGAATGTGTCCAGATTCCGAGAGATGGTACAGTTTCACATCATCTATGCTGCAAATCCTGCAGGCTTGGCATGAACTGATAATAATATACTAAGTAGTCTTGAAAAGCTTATTTTGCACCATTAAATTTTCCTCCATTTACTTTCACGTTAGAGAAATCTGCCTCACATGCTTTGACCCTTGGGAGCACTAGTAAAATCTCCCCACCTCTCAGTTTAGGTCCTTAAATTCTTAAATTTAGAACTTTAAGTTCTTCTCAAGTCCTTAAAATTTTAAAATGTTAGCCTTAGGCTTTAGAGAAAGTCACGGCACTGGGAGCTGACCTTATAACATGCTGATTCTGTCTGGTTTAGTTATTGTGGCAGTAGAAGCAGTGCTGAATCAGAAATTATGTTACAGAAACTCTGCAGAGGTGGTATATCAGTTCAGGGTGATATTGTACTTTTGGTTGGAGGAAAAAAGAAAGAAAAAACAGCAGCATTGATTTAAGTCATTATATGATCAAGCATATCTAATTAAATTAATGAAACTGCATTTTTACTAGCAAATACATATCTGACTTTGAATCAGGGGAAGCAGGGG
>VZTF01000855.1:16798-28657 GCA_013397755.1 Cnemophilus loriae
GCAGCCTCTGCTTTTAGGGGAGTGCAATGTCCCTTCCCATTTCAGTGACCCCCCCAGGGCAGGAGGCTCTTCCCAGCCTTTCCCCCCTCCCCAGTCTCTGGGTTTTGGCTTTTCCTGCTGTTTTCACTCTGTCCATGTTCCCTCCCCATGTGTCCGGTGAGGGATGTGGGGTCACCCTTCCCTGGCTGCCTCGGGGTCCTGGGCACGGGATGGATGGATCCCCATCCCACTGTTGTCCTCATGATTTAAAAAAGCATTACTTTTTAATTTGTTCTCATTTGGGTTTTCTTGTTTTTTCCCTGTTTTTCTCTTGCCTAGCATGGAAAACGAAGCGCCTCTGGCTCCCAGGAGCTAATTCATCCAAGTTAAATGATCTTTAAAATCTGCGAGCGCATCACGGCGCTCGGCTCCTGTTTTCTCCCGGTGTAATTAATGCTCCAGCTTAAATTTCCTCCTTTCCTTAGGGGCAGGCTTGATGGATCCGGTGCCAGGCTCAAACTTCCGCCGAGCCATAGGAAAGAAATCATCCCACCCCCCCAAAAAAAAACCCCAAACCAATCTCGGCCTTTAATTGAAATTTGATTTTTCTTTTGAAACAACTTGTCCTTGGGAAGAAACTGATGTTGTTTATTATCGTTATTTCTTTTCTCATCCAGCACCGAAGACTTGTAGCCCCAAACAGTTTGCATGCAAAGATCAGATTACGTGCATATCTAAGGGCTGGCGCTGTGACGGGGAGAAGGATTGTCCGGATGGCTCGGATGAATCTCCCGAGATATGTATGTATGCCTTTCCTTCCTAATCCTCTTCCTCCGGGTTTGCTCCATCGCTCCACGGGCGTTCCAGGGCCCCGAGCGGCCGTCGCACAACGTTCTACCTCAGCTCCCCATTGCAGCACCTCGGGGTGGGTGGGGTGTCCATTCCGTCCATCCGTCCATCCATCCGTCCATCCATCCATCCATTGTTCCAAACCAGCCTCCTGGGAGCGGGGAATCACTCATTTGTTTTTGTTTCCGTCCAAATGGCTGTGCACGAGGAGGGACGAGTCGGCAGCAGTGTCACCCTGTCCTCAGCGCCTCGGCATTCCTGGGCGCGGGGAGTGAGGGAAGGAGATCTCTGGGAGTGCTGGGGAACAGCTGGAAAGGCGACATCACTCTCCCAGATGTGTTTTGGGATTAGGATGCTGGATTGGGTTCACTGATCTGAGCTGTTGGAACCACTCAGACACCAGTGGCCGCAGCTCTGAAGGTGCTCCCGCCTCAGATTGGGTGGTGGAGTCTCTCTGGAAGGAAACACAGAGCTGGGATGGGTTAGGTGGGGTGTAGGGGTGGGAATGTCGGGGGGGTGTCTGCACAGGGGTGTCTGCTGTGGTGACACCGGAGATGGAGGCTGTGCCCGTCCCGCTGTGCCAGGAGCTCTGCTCTGCCTGGGCTGGAGCAAGGAACCACCTGTCCCCATGTCCCAGGATTCTGGGCCGCAGGACAGCCACCATGGGGCCCAGCAGAATCTCCTTGTCTCCTGTCCCAGCTGTCCTTCCCGATTCCCACTTCATGCTGTGCTTGGCAGAACCATCTTCTCCCGAGCAGTTTCTGGTTCGGCTCCGGGTTTGTTTATTCCTTAAGGCAAAATGATGCAACGGCCCCTCCGTGGGAGGGGTGGGGGGCTGGGATGGGCTGGCAGGCTCCAGTCAATCAGCAGTCCTGGAAAATTACAGTGGGAGGACTCGGAGGCTGGAAGAAATCCGTCCTGATTGGCGTGTTCCGCTTGCTGCGCGCGTCCGTGCTCGATCCACGGGGGCAGGTGACCGGAGCACGGACCCCTTGGATGCTGTTCCCTCTCCACCTTCTTCCTCTCTCTTCCCTGGGGCTGGTGAGGGGCCTGGCCCCAGGAGCAGCCTCTGGTGCTGTGGATGCACCTCGTGTCCCTCTCTGTGGAGGTCGTGGATATTGGAAGACTCTTGGGTTTGGTCCAAGCCACCTGAGAGCTCATCCCCGGAGGCCACGGGACCCCCACTGCCCCTGTGCCCCTCGGAACACGCTTGGAACTTCCAGGACAGGGAAGTGGGAGCCTCTGTGAGGCACAGACCAAAGCCTGGCATCTCCTCTCTCCTCACCTCCATGTGTGGGACTGAGGCCGTGTGTTTCCATCACCACCACAGACTCTAAACTTTGGAATCTCTCAGTTCTTCAGGAGCAGTTCTCTCCCCATCTGAGCTCTGGGGACCTGGAGGACCTTCCTGAGGGGCTCTGCCCACCTCCCCCAGTTCCCACTTTGCACCCCTAGACACCGGAAGGGAACCAGGGGGATGCTGTGCCCCCCGGGACGTGGAAATTGGGGTGCCAGGGCACATCTGTGCCGTTGCCATGGGCCGGGGGATGAGCGGAGCCTCCCGCCTGCTCCTGCCCAGGCTCGTTCCCCTGGAGCCTGACCTGTCAGCACAGGCCCCCCGGTATCTCCGGGATTGCCAGGCCGGCTTTTCTCACGCCACTCCGGCACCGGGGCTTCCAGCAGCCTCTCATCCCCCTTATCTCTCTGGCAGGGAGAGAATGACTTTTATTGCTCTCATTTAATCCGTGTTCCAGCCGGGCTGCGAGCGCAGCTCCCGCCGCCGCTCCAGAGTCCTTTGGTGCCGCGGTGTTTGCGTGGCACTGACGTTCTCCTGCCGGAGCCTCTGGAAATGCCGTCAGGCACGTGCCGGGTTTTCCTCCCTGGGGAATCCTTTGAAGTGTTCCCTGGCCTTGCCCAGGTGTTCAGGCTGGTCCCTTCCTGTCCCCAGTGCTGCTCGTTTGGTGCGAGCGGCTTGTGCCCAGCGGTTCTTGCACAGTCAGTTTTTTGCTCCACGGAGCTTTCCTGGGAGGAAAACACTTGGACAAGGGCCTCCATCCTGTTGGAGATCAAAGATGAGGGGCTCTGAGGAAGGAATTTGCCATGGCTCAGCTGTGGCTGGCGCCTGGTTGATCCATCCATTGATCTGAGGGTCCAGGAGGCCTCGGATCCCTCGTCTTGCTGTGCTGGATCTGTTGTTGGCACGGTCCTGATGAGTTCAGAAGTGGCCCAGAGGCAGCACCAGGACCCTCGCTGCTTCCATCCGTGTCCATCCTGCCAGGACAAGTGGGACCATCCCACTCCTGCTCCTCCATCCTCTTCCCTCATTGTGTTCCCCCCATCTGCATCTCCCTGGGCTGTTGCCAAATCAACTGCAGGAGGAAGAATTGCTTTTCTTCTTTCCTTCTTTTTTTTCCGAGTGGTTTTTTGAGGTTAAACATTCCTATCTAATTCGGCTCCTTGGGGTGTACCACAAGCTTGTCACATGTAATAAATTGGCTCATTTATTAGCGCCAGCACGGTCAAAAGCAAACAAAGTGGCTTGTGGATTAATCCTGCCCTGTTTGGGATAAGTGGTTTGATCCAGGCTCTTTGCAGGGAATAATGGACACGGCAGAGCAGTTCTGACTGATGAATTGGGCGCTTCTCTTCAGCCCCTTCATTCTTCTGGTCCATATATCGACGTTACTTAATCAACCCATAATTTGCAATTACGGGGGGTGCAGCCTCTGCAAAAAATAAATCTGTGCAGTGGCACCTGGTAAGAAATTCTCCCAGGAATCACCTGCTGGGTGCCCTGGGGCTGCGAAAGAGGGGAAGCCCAAATCCCCAGTGGCTGTGACAGAACCCAGGTGTCCTGAGCTCTATATCCCCCATCCTGGAGGATCCCATCGCCCCAGTGCCAGGCCAGTGACCTCACTGGGAGCGTACTGGGATGTGTTTGAGCTCAGGGGAGCGATCTGGCATCTGGAGCCTGCTAGATTCCTGTTCTTCAGGCATCTCATGAGCAGGAATGGGAGTCACTGCCCAGGACAGAGGGAAGTTTTGGCTGGGATGGATTGAGGACCCTGCTCCGTGTGGGGCTCCTGTGCTCGGGGGTGGAGGGGTCACAAACCCTGGGCTTTGTGGTCCTCTTCCCGCACCTCCAAGGGCCTTTATCCCCTGCTGGAGCTGCAGCTCCTGGGAGCCCAAGGGATCACATCCAGTGTCCCTCGGTGGTGTCCGGAGCCGTGTGGGATGAGGATGTGCCAGCACACGGAGCTCTGTGTGTGATGTAACGCTCCTCTCCAAGGAGAGCTGCAGCTTATTTAGGGCAAACTCCGCTGTTGGAATCTCCGGTGAAGGTGACTGGGCTAAAATGGGACCATGCCTGGACACGGTGTGTGCTGTGCCCTTCTCTCTGCTTGCTGGGGACCCGGGGGGATCCACGGAGCTATTTCTGCCAGCCCTGCTGAGGGGAGGGTGAGGCATGAACAGGCCCTGGAAAATGGGATTTTAGTGTTTTGGCTGGGCAGAGATGTGTTGGTGGCTCTGGTGAAACGCTGCCTATTCAGCCCTGAAATGTGGATTTGGGGCAGGGAGAGGAGGAGACCCCATGGAGGGGTTCAGGATTTGCAGGGGCTGTGCCAGGGATCATTGTCACCCCTGCAGCCACCTCCAGCCCGGGGTGAAGCCGTGCTGGACGTTGCAGGAGCTTTTGCCGGGGTTTCAGGCCGTTAACGGATTTATGGTGTGTTTGTTGTTTGTCTCCATGCCTTGCTTCTTTTCAGAGAAGCTTAAAAATAAAGCCTGGCTTCCTTTGTAATTTTTCCAGTTAATAATGGAGATTAAGTCTCCTTGTGCCGGGCTCAGAGGGGCCCCCCATGAACCTGCTTGTGCCACGGCCTTGGGACAAGGAAGGTGTTGGCACCCGGGGTGGGTCACGGTCCCTGCGCTGACCCTTGTGCCCTTTGGTGTCCTGCAGGTCCCCAGAGCAAAGTGTCCCGCTGCCAACCCAACGAGCACAACTGCCTGGGCACCGAGCTCTGCATCCACATGAGCAAACTCTGCAATGGGCTCCACGACTGCTTCGACGGCTCTGACGAGGGGCCGCACTGCCGGGGTAGGTTTAGGGGGCACACGGTCCCCGGGGACTGCAGGAAGCGGGGCTGCCCCATGGGATCTTCCCCCATGGGGTAGGAGTGACGAGGTCCCTGGTTTCTCCTGTTGAGTGTGAGCCCCACCACACTCAGCTCAGCGCAGTCATAGATCCAGAGATTATCCAGAGCCGCTTGGAAGTGAAATGCCCATCATTCCTGAGCCTGCAGCCATGAAATAGCTGCATTGTCTCCTGGGTTTAAAAGCTCCAGGCCTGGGGTTCTGGTTCAGATAAGAGATACCGCTGTGGTTTTTTCCTAATTTCCAGGAGCTTTGTCCCCCCTCTTGGCCTGTCCCCGTGGCTAATCCTGCTGGAAAACTCCCTAAACCAGCGTGCTGCTGTGCAGATTAATCTCTCAGAAACGCGTGTCCTGGGCTGACCCTGTGCTCCGGAGCCTCTTTGCTCCCCAACCCTTCCCCGCCTGGACTGGGGGGCTCCTCCCCTGCTCCACCAGGACCCCTGCCCCCAAAGGGCTCCCTGCTGGGACCCAGCTCCTCTCCACCGCCTGGATCCCATGGGAGTAGCCTGGGGCAGCTCCTGCAGCTGTGCCTGAGCTGAGAATTAATATTTCAGTAATAGCTCTCGTTACTTAAGTGGGATCTGATTTTTCACGGCCGGGCAGCACGTGAGCCACGTGAGCCGTGTTGGGGCAGCTGCTCAGGGCTTTGGGCACCTGGTGCTCACAGGTTTGGGCACGCTGGGGCCACCAGCCCGCGGTGGTGCTTGAGCCGGATGCCGAGTCCCCCCACCGCAGACGGTGCCGCCCCAGGGAGGCATTTCTTCCATTTCCTCGCACCTGTCCTGCTTGTGAGTCCCAGCCTGCCACTGCCCCAGGCTTGGGCAGGTGAGCTGTCACGCCGAGCTGTCACCCCAAGTGATCACCCCGAGCCATCACCCCAAGCCGTCGCTCTGAGCCATCACCCCAAACTGTCACCCTGTTCACGCTCCAGCTGCTGGACCGTTGCTCCCCCCATCCTGGTCCCCCAGGGAGCTGGGGACTCTCTGCTGCCCTTGCAGACATCCCGGGGCTGGCAGTGCCTACGTGCTGAACCCCCACATTGTCCCCTCTGAGCACGCCAGGGTTGGACAGGAGGGGAGCTCTGGGCTCTCTGGTGCATCCGCGTCCCCCAGGATGTCCTGGAGCTGATCCCTCGCCACTCCCCTGCACAAGGAGGGCCAGGTCTCCGCCAGCCCTGGGAGTGGCATGGAGTCAGCAGCACTGGGGATGGCGGGGGCTGCTCAGACCTCCCTCCCTGGAGCAGCTGTGTATCCCACATGTCCTCCCTTCCTCTGCTAAGGGGCTCAGTCCTTCTCTCCTCTCTGGGGAGGTGGCAGCAGTGTGGAGTTTCCCAACAAATCCTGGTGGGGTGTCTGGTGGTCCTGCTCACCCAAACCTGGGTCCTTGGTGTCCATCCTCTTCCTCCCTGGGTGACATCCTCTCTCTTCCATCTTCCCTATCCCCGCAGAACAACTGGCCAACTGCTCGGCGCTGCGCTGCCAGCACCACTGTGCACCAACACTGGCCGGCCCCGTCTGCTACTGCAACCACTCCTTCCAGCTGGCCGAGGACCGGAGGAGCTGCAGAGGTGGGTCTGGGCTGGGCAAAGCCCTCACTCCACACTGGTGACCGTGGCTCCTCGGGGATGTGGCCAATGCCGCCGTCTCACAGTAGTGCCAGGGCTTGGCCACGAGGGAAGGGGCTGGGCAGACCTTGACGCAACACAGAGCGGGTGGGATGGGATGGGATGGGATGGGATGGGATGGGATGGGACGGAACTCCCTCCGCTGTGGATGTGGCTCCCAAAAGACTGAGTGAGGAATACCGGGAATGAGGAAAAGGCTTTGTCTTTGTGTACGGAGTCAGGGGCTAGCACGTGCTCCTGGTGTCCCTGCCTCAGAGAGGATGGGAAAAATAGGAGAGGGTCGCAGCAAGGATTGATGGCATCAGTGTGATGGAAACAAATCTGGAAGTGAGAGATTGTGATGCCTCCATCCCTTTCATGTGGTGGCAGGGACCGCTCCTGGCTCTGGCGCAGAGCTCTGGGGGGTACATCGCTTTCATCTGCCAGAAGAAAGAGCAGCCGAGCCAGGGGTTTGGGAGCTGGAGATTAGAGGGATTTGGAGTGGGAATGGAGGTGCAGAGCTGGGGGGAGGCTCAGTGGCTGGGCAGGGGTTGTCCTGCTGCAACCGATGCTGGAGCAGGGAACCAGGGGCTGCCTGCCCTGTCATGGGGTGGCCTTGGAAGTGAGGGTCCCTTTGATTCCTTGGGAGGCCAACATGAGGGTCCCGTGGGTTCCTCTGGAGGCTGATGTGAGGGTCCCTTTGACTCCTCAGAAGGTGATGTGAGCGTCCCTTTGACTCCTTGGGAGGCTGGTGTGAGGGTCGCTTTGGCTCAGGGATCATCCCCTCCTCTCCAGCTCCACCTTGGAGAAATGGGGGAGCCTCATTCCCTCTTCAGGCAGCGAAGGAGGGGTGTTTTCTGATCCAAACCTTGGGCTTTTTCCTGCCTTTCCCAGACTTTGATGAATGCACCGTGTACGGGACCTGCAGCCAGACGTGCACCAACACGGAGGGCTCCTACACGTGCAGCTGTGTCGAGGGATATCTCCTGCAGCCGGACAACAGATCCTGCAAAGCCAAGAACGGTGAGAGCCTCGGCAGGGGGAGCGTGATGCTTGGGGGCAGCTCTGCAGGCGAGGCCCTGCCCAGGGCTCTCCACATCAGGGTCATCCCTGGGGTTACAGCCACGGGATCCAGGTGCTCTGCCCTGACCCCCTTGTCCCCTCCTCGCCCCCAGAGCCCGTGGATCGCCCTCCCGTGCTGCTCATCGCCAACTCCCAGAACATCCTGGCCACGTACCTGAGCGGAGCCCCCGTGCCCAACATCACCCCCACCAGCGCCAAGCAGACCACGGCCATGGACTTCAACTACGTGGAGGACACGGTGTGCTGGGTCCACGTGGGCGACAGTGCCTCCCAGACCATCCTCAAGTGTGCCAAGATCCCCAACCTGAAGGGCTTTGTGGAAGAGAGGTCCATCAACATCTCCCTGAGCCTGCACCGTGAGTGCCCCCTGCTCCCCTTGGGACCCCCGTCCTGCTCCCCCACCCCCAATTCCTTGCGACCGCCCTGCTGTCCCCAGGCCATGGTGGGTGAAAGGGGGAAGGAGGCAGCTTCCCACAGGGCCATGTCATTCCTTTCCCTTTTATTATTATTTCTAGCAAGTTTTGTGGTTTCTTGGTGAGCAGATATGAGAAAAAGGGATACAGGGAGGAGTGGAGCTGCTGCCTGTGCAGCAGGTTTTGCGATGGCTGTTCTTGCTTCCTTTGGTCCCACCCCAAAAAAGTGACCAAGTCTCACCTGAAAATGTGACCAAGAACAAACTCCCAACCCAAAGGTGCCTCTGTGGGTGCCACGTGAGTCACACTGTGAGTGGCTGGTGTCAGTTTCCTTCTGCTGGTGGCTCTGTGGTCAGAACGAGTGTGGTTACAGCTCCGTGTCCTGTTTGGGCTTGGTGGTCCCAGTTCCACAGTCAGAATGGGAGGGAGCGTTACTGGTTGGGATTTTGGGTCCAAGAGCCTCTGCCCAGTGAGGAGTCCCTGTGGGCTTCCAGAACCTTCCCTGCCTGCGCAGAGCAGCGGGGCTGGTGGGGTCCCCCCCTGGGGAAAGCGGGGGCCACGGCTGGAGAGCCAGGATGTGGGACACCGTTCCTGTCACTGGTTTTGTCCTTTGACACCACGGATCGAGTCATTGGGGTGGAATTGGGGGATCTGGGGTTCGCAGTGGGTCTCTGTCAGGTTTCGCTTCCCTGGTATCATCACTCTGGGGGTGTCCCTTGCCTCCTGAAATCCGGGAGGCTTCCAGGGGGACCTGAAGCAAGAGGCATCCCCTTATCCCACCAGCTGTGCTGTTGGATGACGAGCAGTGGCTCATCCAGCAAATTGGATGAACTTGTATGAACGGATCTCTGCAAACGAGTGAAGGTCCCGGGTGGATCCCGGAGCCGAGAGCGATTCTCTACCGAGGGCAGTGGAGTGTGAGCCGGGATCCCGGCGGTCCTGGGGGTCCCGGGGGTCTCAGGGGCTGGGTGTGGCTGGGCCGGGCAGGCTGTGGGCGCTGCCGAGGGTGTGTGTGCACGGTTAATTTAAGCTCACCCTGTGTATTTTTAGGGCAGGGTGTATTTTTAGGGAGAGGCCTCACCCTTTGCTCTCGCAGGCGATAGCGTGGGGTTGGGCAGGACAGGGCTCGGCTTCCCACACCCCTCCTGGGATTTAGGGGAGTCTCTGGGGTTTAGGGGGTCTCTGCTTTCGGTGCCCCTCTGGCTCCTCTCCGAAGGCTCCCTCAGGGTGAGGCTGGTTCATCAGCACAAAGGAAGTGGAGGAGTGAATTCCCCCAGCGCGGAGTCGGGATGGAGAGATAATGTCACTCTGCAGCAGGACACTGGTGAGACCCGTGAATCCAATTAGTGGTTTCCCTCTTTATTTGCTTCTTTATGGCATTATCTGCTCCCAGCAGGAATGGGGCCTCCCTGGTGCCTGCTGCTAATGGGGCTTGAGCTGGCATCTGATGGGGAGAGATTGATGCTGAGGGGCTGGAAAGCAGCAGCTCCAGCTGCCAGGGGAGGCCTGGGATGAGCGGTGCCACAGCCTGGCTCCGATCGCTCCCCTGCCTCCCTGTCCTGCTCCGCTCCTGCAGAGATTGCTGTCACTTGTGCTGTGGGAGATGTGTTAAATGAAGGCTGTTAACAGCCCTTGGCACGACCCGCTGTCCTCAGAGCTTTGCTGTTGCCCTGGTCTTTACACTCCCAAAGCCTTTTGCTCTCGGCAGGCTCGGGAGCCGCAGCGCTTCCCGTGGCGCCGCCCCCTCGGCTCCCACCTCGCTGCCCGTGGATATTTGTCACAGGCACTGATTTTCTCAGTTGATCTGAGCTGGCTGGTTCCCTATCCCCAGGTCTTTTTCCAGGGATGCACTAAAAATCAGAGGCTGGTGAAGCCTTCCATCCATTTCTCTTACAAAAAAATGCCACTTCGTGTTGGAATTAGATCATTTCTCTCTGCTTTCAGTCAGAGTGGGCTGGGGGGGGCTCTGGGCACCTCCAGGGGACGTGTGGGGCTTGGTGCCAATGGCCAGGACAGGTGGAATGATGTGGTCCCTCACTGGGCAGGGGTCCAGCCTGTCCCCATGTCCACAGGAACCTTGGAAGTGGCACCATCCTGCCAGCCCCTGGAGCCTGGTGACCCTCCGTGCTCGGCCCCGTGATGAGGATGAGGCACAAGCGATGGCATGGGAAGGGCTCGTCCTTCCTGCCAGCACTGGATTGTAACAAGGGGAACTTGTCTTATCCTTCCTCCCGTGCCGCTGTCCCTCTCCTCCGCTCCGTGTGACAATCCAGCAGTGTTCCTGTCCGGGAGGATCCTGGCAGGCATCGCGCTCAAGGACAGAGGCACGTGCCTGTGCCGAGGCTGCTCCGACCCCTTGGAGCATCGGGATGGCACGGGGGGGTTCACTGTGAACCCCCTGTCAGCCCTGAGCCCCTCTGGCGTGGGGCAGGGGACAGCTGGGAACTGGGGCAGGGCTGTCACTGCTCCCCTTGGACCCTCTGCGCTGCGTGGCAGATCCTTGACCTCTGGGGACTTTGTGATCCCGTGGGTTTTCTCAACCAGATTCCAAGCTCCACATGTTTCCCCAGACAATGTCCTTGTTTGTTTGGAGTTGGGCTTCCAAGGAATTTCAGAGCCAAATAGAGCACTAAAAAATAATAATTAAAATCTGTTGCTGGGCTCTTGTGCTGCTGCCGGAGCCCTCTGCTCCCCCAGCTCCCCCAGCTCTCCAAGCTTATCCTGCTGGCCTTGTCCCCGCATCCTGGGGCTGTTTGTCAGGGATCACATCCTTGAGCAATCCTCATTGCTCAGCCATGGCCCCAGGGCTGGGACAGCGAGGGAAGCAGCTGTGGTGGAGGATTTGTGCCTCCTTCTGTTGGATTCATGTCCCCATCCCCCAGAGGTGACACCAGGAGGTGGGAACACCTCCCTAGAGCATGCACAGAGGCCAGGACCGTCCTTAGGAGGCCACCTTTAGCTGGCAGCAGCCCAAGGCTGTGCTGGTCACCTCTGGGCCTCCACGTTGGCGTTGACAGCGGCGTTAAATCCCCGTCTCCGGTGCGCTGTGATCGGGTGACACTCGGCTTTCAGGGGAAGGCAGGAGTCCTCTGCTTGGACTGTGGAAAAATACTGGGGAACATGTGTCAGGAGCCAGGGCACTGGGCTTCTCCGTGGCTCTTGGGTGGCTCCCCTCTCCCTTTCCTTCCCCTTCCCCTCTCTTCCACTTCTCACGCTCTTTCGCTTTCTTTTTCCCCTTTTCTGTGGCTTTTTGCATGGTCAAAACCAGGAGCTTGGTGATGCCAGGGAGTACATTTATTGTGCTGGCAGGTGGCTGGAGCTGGCACCGCTCCATCCCAGTCCAGCACTGCTCCTTCCCAGTCCAGCACTGCTCTCCCAGTCCAGCACTGCTCCATCCCAGTCCCAGCACTGCTCCTTCCCAGTCCCAGCACTGCTCATTCCCAGTCCAACACTGCTTTCCCAGTCCCAGACCTGCTCCATCCCAGTCCCAGCCCTGCTCCAATCCAGTCCCAGCACTGCTCCATCCCAGTCCAGCACTGCTCCTTCCCAGCCCCGGTGCTGCTCCATCCCAGTCCAGCACTGCTCCTTCCCAGTCCCAGCACCGCTCCATCCCAGTCCAGCACTGCTCCTTCCCAGTCCAGCACTGCTCTCCCAGTCCAGCACTGCTCCATCCCAGTCCCAGCACTGCTCCTTCCCAGTCCCAGCACTGCTCATTCCCAGTCCAACACTGCTTTCCCAGTCCCAGACCTGCTCCATCCCAGTCCCAGCCCTGCTCCAA
>VZTF01000855.1:32224-70923 GCA_013397755.1 Cnemophilus loriae
GCGGCCGCCCGCCCGCCCGCCCGGGCACCTCGCTGGGTGGCAAGTTGGCCACGGCCCCTGCTTGCCCTCGGGGTGGGTTGTGCCAGGAGTGGGGGATGCAGTGTCTGCTGCTCTCCAGGCGGGATCTCCACGGGACGTGGTGTGGATGGGCAGCTCTGGTGTGGTGTCGCTTGGACCACGGACCCCACGGTTCTCCCGGTGCCTGCTGAGGCACTTGGGGTTTGTGTCAGGTCTGGTTCATCATGAGGAAGCGAGAACTGGCTATTGCCGTAGATGCGCATTTATCGGTCGTAAATATTCTTTATTTATTCTTTATTTCTTTATTATTCCTTATTTAAAGCCAGATGTTGGCAGTGGAGGTTGGTCCAACTCTGTTCTCCATCCCATGTGCTGGGGCAAGGAGGAAAATGCTCCTCAGCAGAACAGGAACAAGGATTTGGTGTCGGAGCTCTGTGCCCGGCGATGTCTCCGGCTGCTTTGAGCAGAGCTGGGACCTCTCCTGGCCACCATCCCTATCCTGCTCTCCTCGGAGTGATCCTTTGAGGGGTAGCTGGGAAGTCGAGTTTCTCCAAGACTTAGAATCATGGAATTATTAAGGTTGGAAAAGCCCTCCAGGATGCTCGAGCCCAACCATTAACCCAGGGCTGAAACTTGTCCCCAAGTGCCACATCCACACATTTCAGGAGGTTTTTCTTCATGGAAAGGGTTGTCAGGCATTGGAAGGGGCTGCTTAGGGAGGTGGTGGAGTGCACATCTCTGGAGGTGTCTGAGGAACGACTGGATGTGGCACTCGGGGCTCTGGTGGGGATCGGTCACATGTTGAACTCAATGATCCTGGAGGGTTTTTCCAACCTCAGGGATTCTGAGATTCAGGGATTTTTTGCTGTGCTGGTTCCTGAGCTTGTTGAACCTCTGTGGATGTGGGGGGTTTCTCCTTTTCCTCACTCAGCTGTGCAGGAGCCTGGACGAGCTGCTGAGTGGCTGCGTCCCCCTCGCAGCTGTTTGGGGACTGTCGAAATCCCTGGTTTAATCCGAGGGAAGATTGTGTGTTTCCTTCCTCCTCTTGTCAGGCCACAATTGATGTGTTTGCAGACTGCACAGCGACTGATTCATGCAGAGCAAAGTTATGTGCTGGGTCAGCAAAGCTCCTTCCCCAAAAAACCCACAGCCCTGCAGTGCCTCGCTGGGAGTGGGGTAAATCGGGTGGCCCGGGTTAAGGGAGGGAGAACCTCGGGCTCCAGCTCCAGTGGGAAACGTGGGGTCGATGACCCGCTTGTGTCAAGGAGTTCTTTGAGTGGGACTGTCCCACCTGGAGCTCTGGCATCCCGGCAGAAGAAGGATGTGGCCAGCGGAGGCCACGGAGATGCTCTGAGGGCTGGAGCACCTCTGCCACGGAGCCAGGCTGGGAGAGCTGGGGGTGTTCACCTGGAGAAGGCTCCAGGGAGACCTCAGAGCCCCTTCCAGTGCCTGAAGAGGCTTCAGGAGAGTGGGAGAGCCTTTGGACAAGGGCCTGGAGTGACAGGGAACAAGGGAGAATGGTTTCGCACTGACACAGCGCAGGCTTAGGTGGGATTTTGGGAAGAAATTCCTCCTTGTGAGGGTGGGGAGGCCCTGGCACAGGGTGCCCAGAGAAGCTGTGGCTGCTCCATCCCTGGAAGTGTCCAAGGCCAGGCTGGACGGGGCTTGGAGCAACCTGGGCTAGTGGAAGGTGTCCTTGCCCATGGCAGGGGGTGGGACTGGATGATCTTTAAGGTCCCTCCAACCCAAACCATTCTGGGGTTCTATGAAAAGGGAAAATCCGAGCACAGTGTGACACACAGGATTCTGTGGCAGGGACCTCAGGAACAGCTCGGTCAGGATCAGTCGGGCTGTGGTGGGTGTGAAACCAGGAAACATCTGTGCCGGTGGGTTTTGGGGTTTGCTGAAGTTGCCAACCCGCCCGTGTTGAGCAACTTTGATGAAGTTCTCGGTACTCTCTCATCCTCTGTTCTCCCTCATCTGCCCTCCCTGCCGGCAAGGCCACCTCCTCCCCGAGGGGGGCTGCCGGCCTGGACCCCATCCCCGTGAGGTTTTTTGGCTGCCTGTCCCAGGAAGAGCCTTGGAAAGCCGACATTCCCCGCTCTTTGCCCCCACCAGCTCCCTTCCAAACACTCTCAAATAAATAAATCTTGGGAAACGAGCTCGGCGTGTTGCAATCGCCCGCAACGCCCCGCCGAGGTTGAGCAAGGAGGAGGATTGATTCCAGGATGGGAATTGGTGGGGAGAGGCACCCGCGGGGGGCTGCAGGAGGGAGGGGGGTGGTCTCTGCCCCCTGGATTCTCCCGTGGAAGTCGTGGCACGACCCCTCCAGGGGACAGGTTCATCCCTGCTGGTCCCCTCAGATGGGTCCGAGGTGTGTCTTCACGGCCGTGGCACTGTCCCCAGGCACTCATTGTGGGTGGGGGGACGCAGGGGGGAGACTCTGTGCCCCCCACATCCCCTTTCTCCAAAGACTGGGAAGGAGGGGGGTTAAGGTTTCTGCAGGCCAACGCCAGGGGTTAAAACTAGACGTTTTCTAAATTAGCTTCCACCAAAAGTTCGAGAGGAAATCCAGGTTTAGCTGAGGCTACAAGAAAGAGCTGGAAATAATAATAATGATGATGGTGAAAATAACGATGATGATGATAATAGCACTAATGATAATAATAAAAAAAAAAAACCAAAAAATGATTCCTGCGAAGGAGAGGGGAGGATGGTGAGCAGGGAGGGAAGGAGCAAAGCTGGAAAACAAAAGCCTTTGAGGAGGGTAATGCTTTCCAGCTGCAAAAATACAGCCTAGGAGAGGAGCAAGTGCTTGCGTCACCCCCAGCCCCCCAGCCCTGTGCTGCCCTCGGACCTGGGGCCCGTCCGGAGACCCCCGGGCAGACCAGGACCCTCTGCTCCCCTGGGAAGAGGCGGCTGTGGCAGGGTGGGTGTGAGGGGAGTGTGGGGCTGGAAGCCTGTGGCTTATTTTGGCCGTTTTCCCTTTGGATTCTTCTTTGAGTGTTGGGCTGGACTCAGCTCCGGCTCGGAGGGATGCGGCCGGAGCAGCAGGACAGTGACGGGAAAGGGGCGCCGGCGATGGGGTAGAGGTGGTTGGACCCCTTCGAGGAGGAGAATCCGGGGGTCTGCAGCCGTGGGTGGGGGGCGAGGGCCCCTGAGCCGTCCTGCCAACGCTCCCCATCCGCCCCTGCTTGGATCGCTCCCCCGGTCCTGTGACTCTGACTCAGCCACGCAGGCGCCAGCCAAGACCTGCTTTTTTTGGGGAATTCTTGCACATCCCTTCGCTGAAGTGTTTCTCGCGCCGGCAGGGCCCTGCCGCCCCCTCCCCACGTCACAGAGGGGTTTGGGGATGCTAGGGGGGAGCAGGGGAGGGAGGTGGGTGCTGGTTGTGACAGCAGGACTCCGGCAGCCCCGTCTCGGGGGCAGAGCGTGGCCCTTGTCACCCCAGTGTACATTTTTAGGTGGTTTTTGCTCATCACAAACCCCTCTTGCCCCAGGAGCCGGGGTGGAGGGTCCTGGCTGGAGCAGGAGCCCCATGAGGCCTGTGCCAGTCCTGGCAGGTTGGGCAGCGCGGCGGGAGCCCCGCGCCGGCCTCAGTTTTGGGTTGATGCTCATTCCTTGGCTCGGGCTGTTTCCACTTGTTTTTACGAGCTGCCTCACGCCGGGTGGTGGCTGCGGCCTCACCCTTCCGGAGGGGGGTCACTGTCGGCATCACCACTGGCTGCATGTCCCCATCCACGTCCCCAGGGCCACAGCCCCACGGAGGGCTGAGTGAGCTGGCCTGGATGACTCGGGGATGGGGTTGGGGTTTGTGCACCCTGAACTCTCTGCGTGCTCATCCCATGGCCTCATCCCAGCCCGGCAGTGCGGATGGACTCAGCATCACCGGGGCGAACTCTGGGAGCAGGGGGAGTGGGGGCATTGCAAAACCTCCTGGCTTGATTCATGTTTTCCTTCCCAAACTCCTGCGTTAGTTAATAATTCAGTGGTGTCTGGCCCTGCTCCTCTGGGGCTGTCTGGGTCTCACTGGCCTTGGGGTCCTGGGGCTGGGGGGCTGCTGTGCCCCTGTCCCTGCTCCTCTGGGGCTGTCTGGGTCCTGCTGACCTCGGGGTGCTGGGGCCAGGGGGCTGCTGTGCCCCATCCCTGCTCCTCCAAGGCTTGTCCAGGTTCATCTGACCTCAGGGTTCTGGCACTGCAGGGCTGCTGTGCCCCATCCCTGCTCCTCCAGGGCTCTCTGTGTCTCACTGCCCTCGGGGTGCTCAGGCTGAGAGGCTGCTATGCCACATCCCTGCTCCTCCAGAGCTGTCCAGGTCTTGCTGGCTTTGGGGTGCTGGGATTGGGGGGCTGCTGTGCCCCATCCCTGCTCCTTCCTCAAGGGTTCTCTGGGTCTCTCTGACTTCTGAGTCCTTCTGACCAGGGCTGCTGTGTCCCTATCCCTGCTCCACCCTGTCCGTGCTGGCTGTGGTGCTGCAGTGTTGGGGGCGCGGGGTCTAGGGGGGCACTAATCTGAAGGACAGCCCTCCAAAGCACTTGGGATCTCCAGGAGCTGCAGCCCCTCAGCCCGGCCTCTGGCCTGGCGGGCGCAGGAGGGGCTGAGCAGCGCTGAGCACTGACCCGGTGTCGAGGCAGGAATTCGGGCGCGTTGGGTTTATCCGATTTAACAGGCTTTCGCTGGTTTAATTAAATACTCACACGCTGCGTGCCAGGTGCTGTCTCTCACCTGCTCCGGGCCCCGGGGTGTCCCTGCAGCTCCGGATTAGCTCTGCTCCCACCTCGCCCAGCGGGATCTGCCCGTGGCCCCGCCGCTGCCACGTGTCGCGTCCCGGTGCCGCTGTTGGAGCCCCTTCCCCTTCCCTGCTGCCCACTCCCTCCTCCAGCGCCCACCTTGCAGAGCTTCCCCCTGCTCTGCTGGTATTCCTGCAGGATGGATTCCCAGTGTTTCTGCAGGATGGATTCCCAGTGTTTCTGTGGGATGAATTCCTGGTTGTGTGTGATGTCTCTGACTTGTCTGGGGGCAGCAGGTCCCGTCTCTGGGGAGCAGAGGATGGGTTGCTGTGGGTGCCGTGGGTGCTGTGGGTGCCCTGGCTCCATGTGGGGTGATGAGGGCAGATCCCTGGTACGGGTGCGGGTCCCGGAGCCCTTGTGGCTCCCGCAGCCTCGTTCCTTGGCTGTGTTGGTGTTTGTGATCCTGGGAGGCTCCTGGCTCTCTCCCTCCCTGCCTCACCCTCCTCCCTCCCTCTGCCGGCCCAGACGTGGAGCAGATGGCCATCGACTGGCTCACGGGCAACTTCTACTTCGTGGATGACATCGATGACAGGATCTTCGTCTGCAACAAGAACGGGGACACCTGCGTCACGCTGCTGGACCTGGAGCTGTACAATCCCAAGGGAATTGCGCTGGACCCAGCCATGGGGTGAGTCCTGGGAATTCACTGCCCTTGGGGACAGTTGGCAAGGTTGGCCTGTCCCTCTAGAGTGGTGAGTTTCCTGTGCCTGTGTGAGCCCTCTCTGCAGGGACACTTCCCACCCAGCCTGCCCCAGCAGCAGCTCTGCAGGGCTCAGTCCTGCGGGACACACCTGGCCCAGCTCGGGATGAGCTGCTGCATCCACACACAGCATGGTCACAGCTTTGCTCCAGCTTTTGGGAGCTGAAGCAGTCGGCTCCGTGCACGGCCGGAGCAGCTCCCTCGTGCCCGTGTGTCCAGCCGCTGCCTTCTGCACAACCCCGAGGAGGGGGATGCCAGGATGCTGAATCATGGGAGCAGCTCAGGGCACACATGGCAGCTGCCAGGCCCCAGGAGCTGGGAGCTGGTGTGGCTGAGGCCACAGTGGGCAGAGCAAAGTAACCAGTAAAGAGGAAAATTCCTCTCTCACCAGCTGCTTTCCTGATGGGCGCTTCCCTCCTGGCTCAGATGGAAAAAGCTGGTGTTATTGAGCAGAAAATCGGGAGTATTTCATATAAACAAACAAATATCGCAGAGGATCCTGGAGAGAGACTCCAGGCTCGAGCAGGGCTGGTGCAGACAAGCTCCACAGGTGACTGAGTGAAGTCCCTTGGGCTCTGTGGTGGCGGTGCTGATCCCTGGCTCTGCTGTGCAGTGTTGGGAAGTGCTGTCCCGGGAGCTGCCGCCGCGGGCAGGATGGCTCTGGGATGCACAGGCAGCTGCCTCAGGTTGTGTTTTAACATGCACAATCCCTTGTGTGCGTGTGGGCCTCCGGAAGTGACAGCAACACATCTGAAGCTCCCGGGAGCTCTGTGCCGGACCGCAGCCATCCCCATGGGGATCCACACATCCGTATCCTCCCTCTGCCAGGGGCGAAGGTGCCATCCCAGCTCTGAGCTCCCTCCTCTGCTCTTCTCTCACAGCAAGGTGTTCTTCACCGACTACGGGCAGATCCCCAAGGTGGAGCGCTGTGACATGGACGGGCAGAACCGCACCAAGCTGGTGGACAGCAAGATCGTCTTCCCACACGGCATCACCTTGGACCTGGTGAACCGGCTGGTGTACTGGGCTGATGCCTACCTGGACTACATCGAGGTGGTGGACTACGAGGGCAAGAACAGGCACACCATCATCCAGGGCATCCTGGTGAGTGGGTTTGGGGGAGGGTGGGGTCATGGGAGTGGGTTGGTATTGGAGCTTGGTGTCCTGGGTGCCACTGGTCTGCAGTTGTGACTTTCGTGGGCCAGCAAAGAACGTGCTGAGCACTGAGCATGGTCCTGCTGAGGATGATCTAGTGCCATTGATGGACAAGACCACACTGACAGCCAGTGATGGACAAGAGCCATCGGGTGGGATCAGGGGTTTTGCGTGTCTTGGAGCCCGGATCTCACAACTCCTAAATCCTTGTGGATGCCCACCCGGTGCCTTCCAGATCGAACACCTGTACGGGCTGACCGTCTTCGAGAACTACCTGTACGCCACCAACTCGGACAACGCCAACGCCCAGCAGAAAACCAGCGTCATCCGCGTCAACCGCTTCAACAGCACCGAGTACCAGGTGGTGACACGCGTGGACAAGGGCGGAGCGCTGCACATCTACCACCAGCGGCGCCAGCCCACAGGTGGGACCCTGACTTGGGAAGAACAGCTCCCTGGTTCCTCAGCCAGAGCCTCGGGTGGGATTTCAGGAAGAATTTTTCCATGGGAAGGGTGGTCAGGCATTGGAAGGGACTGCCCAGGGAGGTGGTGGAGTCCCTATCCCTGGGGGTGTCTAAGGAATGACTGGACGTGGCTCTCAGTGCTCTGGTCGGGTTGACAAGGTGAGGATTGGTCACAGGTTGGACTCAGTGATCTTGGAGGTCTTTACCAACCTCAAGGATTCTGGGATTCCTGCTCCCCAGGCCACTGGGGGCTGCTGAACATCCCGAGGTGCCCCTTTTTCCTGCTAGCGCTGTGTCTCCTCCTGTGAGAGCTGCACCACGTGGTTGATGGAGAATGGAGAGTACAGAGATGTGGGAGCAGATGTGGCCTCTTAAAATATTAATGGTCCCACTTACTCCCTGTCCCCACTGCCAGCGTGTTCACCCTGGTGCTCCCAAGCACCAAGGGATTTCCAGGGAGTTGAAAGGCTCCTGTGCTGCACCGACCCCTCCCTGTGTCCACCCCTGCCTGCCCGCTCCACCCCCAGCACCTTGCTGCAGTTAATCAATTTACTCCTTTAAAATCCTCTTAGTGTCTGCAGCCTGCTCGGCATTTTCCAGACTATAAAATTAATCAGGAGATTTCCGAGCGGGGAGGGAGTGTGATTAAGGGGCTCTCCGGGTGGTGCTGGCTGTCCCCGCTCCGGGACTTGTCCCACCGGCGCAGCAGGACGGGGCAGTGTGGCCCTGTGGCTGTGGTGGTGTCTTGGGACATTCTGGCTTCTCCCCAGGGCTCCTTCCCATGGGAAAGTCCTTTCCCATCTCTCTGCTGTCCTGTGCATTGCTCAGCCCTTCCCTGACCAGCCGGGAGCTCCAGGGAGAAATGAGCCTCCCTAAAGCCCAGGGAGGACCCATGAGAGCATCCCCACGTCCCCGCAGTTGCAGCCCCGCGTCCCTGTCCCCCCGTGCTCCCTGTTCCTCGCGTGTCCCCGGCTGCTGCAGCCCCGCTCTGTGTTGCAGTGCGGAGCCACGCCTGCGAGCCAGATCAGTTTGGGAAGCCGGGAGGCTGCTCGGACATCTGCCTGCTCGGGAACAGTCACAAGAGCCGGACCTGCCGGTGCCGCTCCGGGTTCAGCCTGGGCAGCGACGGGAAGTCCTGCAAAAGTGAGTGCTGGCTTTCCTAGGGGAATATGGGGGGCGAAGAGCTGGAGCCACGGGCTCTGCGTTCCCTTCAGGGGCCACTCACTGATGTGACCCCACACCAGCCCCAGTGCCACGTGCCACCCCCATGGCACTGCCCTGGCCTGGCTGGTAGCCACGGCTGTCCCTGTCTCTCCACAGAACCCGAGCACGAGCTGTTCCTGGTGTACGGGAAGGGGCGTCCCGGCATCATCCGCGGGATGGACATGGGTGCCAAGGTCCCGGATGAGCACATGATCCCCATCGAGAACCTCATGAACCCCCGGGCCCTGGACTTCCATGCCGAGACCGGCTTCATCTACTTCGCTGACACCACCAGCTACCTCATCGGGCGCCAGAAGATCGACGGCACGGAACGGGAGACCATCCTGAAGGATGGTGCGTGGCCGAGGGGCCTGGCCTGTGCCCGCTGGGCTGGGTATCCGTCATCCCCACCGGTTTGGGTCGGGATCTGGCATGGTTAATCACACAGGGCTGTTGCTTCCACTTTTCGCCTCCCGGCTGGTGACGAACCCGCTCCACTTTTTCCCCAAAGGCATCCACAATGTGGAAGGGATCGCCGTGGACTGGATGGGGAACAACCTGTACTGGACAGATGATGGCCCCAAGAAGACCATCAGCGTGGCACGGCTGGAAAAGGCTGCCCAGACACGGAAGACGCTGATTGAGGGGAAGATGACGCACCCCCGTGCCATCGTGGTGGACCCCCTGAATGGGTGCGGATGCCCGGGTGGGCAGGGCTGGCTGGCGGGGCCACAGCCACAGGGACGTGGTTGGGTCTTGTCATGAGCTGTGGTGGCCAGGCCAGGGCTCAGCTGAGTGTCCGTGGCAGGTGGATGTACTGGACGGATTGGGAGGAGGATCCGAAGGACAGCAAGAGGGGCAAGATCGAGAGGGCCTGGATGGATGGTTCCAACCGCAACGTCTTCATCACCTCCAAGACCGTCCTGTGGCCCAACGGGCTGAGCCTGGACATCCCGGCCAAGATCCTGTACTGGGTGGATGCTTTCTACGACCGCATCGAGATGGTTTATCTCAATGGCACCGAGCGGAAGGCGAGTGGGGGTCCCACAGCCCTGGGACACTGATCACCCGCAGCGCTGGGGCAGCCGAGCCATGGCCTCTCTCCTCTCCCCTTCCATCACCCCCATCCCTGTCCCTGAGCGCCCATCCCAGCTAACGGAGCCTCTGCACCTCCCCGCACCCGCAGATCGTGTACGAGGGCCCGGAGCTGAACCACGCCTTCGGGCTGTGCCACTACAGCAACTTCCTGTTCTGGACCGAGTACCGCAGCGGCAGCATCTACCGGCTGGACCAGGCCTCCAAGGCCGTGAGCCTGCTCCGCAACGAGCGCCCGCCCATCTTCGAGATCCGCATGTACGACGCACAGCAGCAGCAAGGTGCGAGGGCGCGGGGGGTTGGGGTTGGAGGGATGGGGCTGGAGGGCAAGTCTGAGCTGCCTAAGCAGCCCCCCACCTCTTTTTGCTTCCTTCTAGCCATCCCCATGCTCCTTGTTTTGATTTCCTGTTGCTCATGCCCTGCCTTTCCAGCCTTCCCTCTTTTTCTCACCCTGATTCCATCAGGCTCTGTGTCCCCTGAGGGGTCCCTGTTGCCTCCCCTGGGGTCTCCAGCTGGCTTCCTGCTGTGGCTCCTGTTGAGGGAGTCCAGGGGGCTGGGGGTGCCCAGCACACCCGTGGGTCCACGGGGGTCCCTGGGCACTGAGGTGCCGTCTCCTCACCCGTTTGCCTCCGCAGTGGGCTCCAACAAATGCCGTGTCAACAACGGGGGCTGCAGCAGCCTGTGCCTGGCCACCCCCCGGGGCCGTCAGTGCGCCTGTGCCGAGGACCAGATCCTGGGGTCGGACTCTGTCACCTGCCAGGGTAGGCTGCCCTGGGACCCTCGTGGGGACTGTCCCCATGGCAAGCTGCACTTGGTCACCTGGTTAAAATCTTGCCTGTGCTTTCCCCTTGGCAGCCAACCCGTCCTACATCCCCCCGCCGCAGTGCCAGCCCGGGGAGTTCGCCTGCAAGAACAACCGCTGCATCCAGGAGCGCTGGAAGTGCGACGGGGACAACGACTGCCTGGACAACAGCGACGAAGCCCCCGAGCTCTGCCGTGCGTGACCCCTCCTGTGCGGTGGGATTTGGGCTAAGGCTCCCTCAGATGTGGGAGTAGTGGTTGGGGCAGGGTCAGGACCCCTCTGTCCCCTCTCCAGCTCAAGGAGAGGAGCGAGTATAGAAGGAAAATGTTGATTGAGATTCTGATCCCAAGTTTGAGGCTCCAGCCTTTTTCTGTCCCAGCTTTTCTCTTCGTTGGACGTAGAGGAGGGATGAGGTGGGATGAGGGGCAGGTCCTGAGAGTGTTTTCCCCCCCACAGACCAGCACACCTGCCCTTCAGACCGCTTCAAGTGCAAGAACAACCGCTGCATCCCCAACCGCTGGCTCTGCGACGGGGACAATGACTGTGGGAACAACGAGGATGAGTCCAACTCCACCTGCTCAGGTGAGGACCCTGCCTCGTCCTCAGGGAGTCGCAGGAGAGCCCGTGCTGAGCCACAGCCTGAGGTTTTGAGGTCTCACGTGTGCCTGCACCTTGGCTGCGCACCTGGGCCTCGCAGGAGCCCAGGGGGTTGTTCCCCACCTTCCCCTGGCAAAACAAGGTACCATGGGCCATTAACACTCCATCTGTCTCTCCTGGCCAGCCCGGACCTGCTCCCCCAACCAGTTCTCCTGCGCCAGCGGCCGCTGCATCCCCATCTCCTGGACGTGTGACCTGGACGATGACTGCGGGGACCGCTCTGACGAGTCTGCCTCGTGTGGTGAGCTGGGACTGGGAGCACTGGGGGCACTGGGAGCACGGGGCACTCCACGGGGCTGTGAGGGTTGGGGTGCACACGAGGTGTCCCCCGTGCTGACGGTGCCTCTGCCTCCTCCGCAGCCTACCCGACCTGCTTCCCCCTGACGCAGTTCACCTGCAACAACGGGCGCTGCATCAACATCAACTGGCGCTGTGACAACGGTGAGGACCCAGCCCCGCGGTGCTCCTGAGGGGACGGCGAGACCCGAGGCGGGGGTGCAGCCTGGCAGGGGCCTCATTTTGGCAGTTTGGGCCAGTTCTCAGCATGTGCTGAAGGGCAGAGCCCAGGCCCCAAGGGGAGCGGGTGTGAGCCAAAGCTGAGCCCATCCTGCAGCCCCCAGCCCCCTATTTCCCTTGGCTGTGCTGGGGCAGGGAGAGCTGCAGGAATAACCTGGCAGAGATTGTTCCAGACCTTGGCGTCCTTTGCAAGGTTTCCAAAACTCTGCTCTGATGCTTGAACCAAGCGTGGCATGGCCAGAGCTGCTGGCGGGGTTGAGCCAGGTCCCGCAGCCCCAGGGAAGGCAGGAGAGCTCTCCCAGCCAGCTCCCATCCGCTCTTGGATCTTTCCAGGGCCAGGCCTGGGACAGAGGGTTTGCTCCAAGGTTGCTTTCCTTTCCCACAAGTTTATTTCAGTCTTTGAGCTGCTCTGCCTTGTTAGGAATAATTAGTGGCTTCAGAGCAGGCGAGACACTGGTGCCTGGCTGAGCGGAGCTGTGGGTACAGGACTCTCCCTGGAGTCTTCCTGAGTTCCCTTGGAGCTGGCCCTGCCAAGGGATGGTCCCTTCTCCTGAGATCCCCCACTGTGGCAGCCAGGCTGTGGCATGGAGCCCCTCGTGCAGCTCCGAGCCTTGCCAGGTGCCTGGGGCAGGAGCTGCAGCACCACGAGGGTCCCCCCATCCCGGCTGCCCCCTGCTCCCCCAGCACCCTCTGCTGCTTCTGGTCTCGCCTCCCAGGCTGCCCGGTGCCTCTGTGTGTCTGTGTCCGTGTCCGTGTCCACGTCCCGGTGTCTCTGTGCCGCCCGCTGTGCGTGTGCCGTGTTTGTCACTGTGCTGTGTTGTGTTTGTCACCGTGCCCACGCTCCTGTCTGGTGGTTCTGTGTTTCAGAAAAAGATTGTGGGGATGGCTCTGACGAAAAGAACTGTCCAAAGCCTACCGGTTAGTGCATAGATCAACATGCACCAGACCCCCACCTGGCCCCCCAAGCCCCAAAACCTGCCCCCTCCAGAGGGCTGTGAGCCCTGGGGGCTGCTGCTCCAGACACTGGCAATGCCCCCTGTCCTCTCTGGCAATGCTCCCTGTGCCTCCAGCAATGCCCCCTGTGCCTCCAGCAATGCCCCTGGTGCCTCTGATGATGCCCTCCTCCTCTCCAGCGATGCCACCTGTGCCTCTGGCAATGCCCCCATCCTCTCTAGCCACGGCCCTGTGCCTCTGGCAATGTCCCCCAGCTCTCCAGCAATGTCCCCCATGCTCCCCAGCAGCAGGAGGGACGTGCCAGGTGCCAGGGAGCCACTGTTCCTCCCAGCTCACCGAGCAGAGCCACTTGGGAAGCTCCTCTTGGTGGGAGCCTGGAGAGGTCAAGGGCTGCAGGTGCAGGAGCTGAGCTGCTGGCGAGGCCACGTGGCAGCTGGCAGTGCCATCGTCCCCATCAGTGCCGCTGTCCCCATAATGCCATCATACTCATCAGTGCCACTGTCCCCATCAGTGCTGTTGTCCCCATCAGTGCCATCATCTCTATCAGTGCCATCATCCCCATCAGTGCCACTGTCCCCATCAGTGCCATCATCCTTGTGCCCATCCTGAGGCACCAGGAGGCAAATCCCCTTGCCCAGTCTCAGGTGGGGCATCCACAGTGGAGCCCTGTGGTGGTCCCCAGGCCAGGCCCCCGTGCCAGGCAGGCGAAGGGGCTGCATTGCCAGTGTCCAGGTACCCTCACACCAAACCTTCCCCTGCCCACAGCGGGCTTGAGGGTTTCCTCCAGGCAATCTGACCCCCCCCAATTGGCTGCCCCAGCCCTCCTCCTCATGGGTGCACCCCCAAAGGAGAGCCTGTCCCCCAGCCCCGCTCCCCCCGGAGTGGAGCCCCCCGTGGCGCCAGGCGCCCACGGCCACCCAGGTTCATGGCTGATCTATGCAGTTTCTGTGTTTCTTTTTCTCTCTGCACTGCTGGTGCTGTGGCGAGCGGGGGGTGGGAGGGCCGGGGGTCTCCAGCCCATGGCGGGGGTCCCGCCGCCAGCACCGAGGGGCTGCTGTCACCCCACGTCCCGTCTGCCGGCGTGGTCTGTCCGGTCCCTGTTGTTCCCCGCTTCCCCCGGCGAGGGGTCTGTGCTGTCCTCCCTCCTGCCAGCCCCCTCCCGGCCGGGCACCTGCTGACCCCCTGCCCGCCCTCCTTCCCTCTCCAGACAACGACTGCGGGGACAACAGCGACGAGGCCGGCTGCAGCCACTCCTGCTCCAGCAACCAGTTCAAGTGCAACAGCGGGCGCTGCATCCCCGTGCACTGGACCTGTGACGGGGACAACGACTGCGGCGACTACAGCGACGAGACCCACGCCAACTGCACCAACCAGGGTGAGCCCCAGAACATGGGAGGGACCCCCAACCGCCAGCATTGCCCAGAGAGCTGAACCCTGCCCCGAGCAGAGCCGCCCTGCTTCCAGGCAGGGAATTCTGCAGCCTTCTCTGCCCACACTCAGTGCCCAGATCCCCCTCCCACGCTTCTGGGTGCCTCCAGCTCTTTCCCTGCTGGCTGAGTGCCTGGTCCCCCCCAAGTCCGGGAGCCCCCCAGCTCCATGGGGTGCAGGCAGTGAGCAGTGCCCTCCCCACAGCCACGCGCCCGCCCGGGGGCTGCCACACGGACGAGTTCCAGTGCCGGCTGGACGGGCTGTGCATCCCCATGCGCTGGCGCTGTGACGGTGACACGGACTGCATGGACTCCAGCGACGAGAAGAACTGCGAGGGGGTCACCCACGTCTGCGACCCCAACGTCAAATTCGGCTGCAAGGACTCGGGTGAGAGCAGGGGGCAGAGGATCCTACCTGGGGTGCCGGACTGTCCTCAGTGCCGGGGTAATGGGGAAACACAAGCAGCCAACACATGAACCATGATCCTGATGGATGGTGTCATCCTTGGATCCCTTCTCTTCTTCTCTGAGGAAGGGGCTGGGACACACTTTGGTGGGCTGGGGACAAGGGTGGAGGGACACCAGTTCTGGAGCTGACCCTCTGAGCCCCCATTGCCCCCCTGTGCCTCCCCAAGGCCCTCCCTGACCTGTCCCGCCTGGGCCAGCTCTGGTCTAACCTCTGGGGAGCCCTGAGCTACTCAAACACCCCCACACCCCCTGTGCCTGGGATAACACCTGGGAATGCCTGGAATAACGTCCCTTCTGGTTCTACTCTGCCCCCTCCCCGTCCCCTCCCCGTCAGCCCGGTGCATCAGCAAGGCCTGGGTCTGTGACGGGGACAGCGACTGCGAGGACAACTCTGACGAGGAGAACTGCGAGTCCCTGGTGTGCAAACCCCCCTCGCACACCTGTGCCAACAACACCTCCATCTGCCTGCCCCCCGAGAAGCTCTGCGACGGCTCTGATGACTGTGGCGACGGCTCCGATGAGGGCGAGCTCTGCGGTGAGCGCGGGGCCGGGCGAGGGGACACGGGGTGAGCCGGCAGTGGGACGAGGAGGTGACGAGCACGTCCTGTCCCCGCAGACCAGTGTTCCCTCAACAACGGCGGCTGCAGCCACAACTGCACAGTGGCTCCTGGCGAGGGCATCGTGTGCTCCTGTCCCCTGGGCATGGAGCTGGGCGCCGACAACAAGACCTGCCAGATCCAGAGCTACTGTGCCAAGCACCTCAAGTGCAGCCAGAAGTGCGAGCAGGACAAGTACAATGTCAAGTGCTCCTGCTACGAGGGCTGGATGCTGGAGCCCGACGGCGAGAGCTGCCGCAGCCTGGGTGTGTTTTGGGGGGCACCAGGGACTGGTAGCAGCCCCCCGGCTGCCTCAGGGGGGGTTTGTCCCCTCATGGAGCTGGGGGTTGTGCTGATGGACATGGCTGGGTGCTGGTGGGATCTTCGTGCTGACAGCATAGCTGGGGCCGGGTGCACTGTCCCCTGCTTTTTCCCTGCCCCTCTGACCCTGCCCTGCTTCCCCCAGACCCCTTCAAGCCGTTTATCATCTTCTCCAACCGCCACGAGATCCGACGCATCGACCTGCACCGGGGGGACTACAGCGTGCTGGTGCCCGGGCTGCGCAACACCATCGCCCTGGACTTCCACCTCAACCAGAGCTCCCTGTACTGGACCGATGTGGTGGAGGACAAGATCTACAGGGGAAAGCTGCTGGAGAACGGGGGTGCGGAGCCCGGGGGTGCGGGGGCTGGTTAGAGGGAGAGCAGGGGTGCGGGTCTGGGGTCGGTGATTCTGTGGCACCCCACGGAGATGCGGCAGGTGAAGCCCACAGCCCTGATAGCGATCCTGTTCTGCTCTCATTATGCAGGATTTAATTAGCATTCGCAGCACTTCCCTGCTGGTAATTGCAGCCCAGCAGCTGGGCACAGAGAGGACCCCCTCCCAATCAGTGCTGCTTCCCCAGGAGCCCAGTGCCAGGACTAGGGATGGGGGCTGAGCCCTTTGGGGCCTGGGCCATGGATAGGGGGGGCTGAGCCCTTTGGGGCCTGGGCCATGGATAGGGGGTGCTGAGCATTTTGGGGTCTGACCATGGACGGGAGCTGAGCCCTTTGGGGTCTGACCATGGTTAGGGGGTGCTGAGCCCTTTGGGGTCTGACCATGGATGAGGGCTGAGCCCTTTGGGGTCTGGACCATGGACGGGAGCTGAGCCCTTTGGGGTCTGACCATGGATGGGGGCTGAGCCTTTTGGGGTCTGGACTATGGATAGGGGGTGATGAGCCCTTTGGGGTCTGACCATGGATGAGGGCTGAGCCCTTTGGGGTCTGGACCATGGATGGAGGCTGAGCCCTTTGGGGTTTGGACTGTTTTGGGGGTGGTTTAGGCCCTATTTGAGGAAGACGCATCCCCCCACCATCAACTCCAGCTGAGCTGGTGGAGCTGTTGAGGATACGGGGGTGGTGGTGCTGGGTGGGCTGGGGAAGGGGCACCAGCCTGAGCCCTTACCTTGTGCCCCACAGCTCTGACCAGCTTTGAGGTGGTGATACAGTACGGCCTGGCCACCCCTGAGGGACTGGCCGTGGACTGGATCGCCGGCAACATCTACTGGGTGGAGAGCAACCTGGACCAGATCGAGGTGGCCAAGCTGGATGGCACCATGCGGACCACGCTGCTGGCCGGGGACATTGAGCACCCCCGCGCCATCGCTCTGGACCCTCGCTATGGGTGAGGCAGGAGGGGACAGCGCTCACCGGGACATGCCAGCAGCTGTGGGATTTTGGAGGGAGAGGAGACTACGGGCTCCTGTCTTTGCTCACTGTCCCTCCTGGCAGGATCCTGTTCTGGACGGACTGGGATGCCAGCCTGCCCCGCATCGAGGCCGCGTCCATGAGCGGCGCGGGCCGACGCACCATCCACAAGGAGACGGGCTCGGGGGGGTGGCCCAATGGGCTCACTGTCGACTACCTCGAGAAGCGGATCCTCTGGATTGACGCCAGGTAGGGCCAGGACACCTCTCTGTGTCTCTCCTAGTCTGGACCTTCCCCTCGCTCCGGAGTTGTGCTGGGCTGGGAGCAAGAAGCTCTTGCGCTGTGGGGTCTGTTTGTGTCTCCAACACGTGCCAGCCCTTGCTCTGGGTTTTCTCCTTTGTGGATCCCTGGTGTAAATCAGCAGCTGTCCTACTGCTGCTTAGACCCTGCCGGTTGTTGCTGTTGGGTTAAAGACCCCGTGGTGCCCCCTCCCCACCTCCCTCACTGTCGTCTACCCTGGCTGCAGGTCGGACGCCATCTACTCGGCCCTGTATGATGGGACAGGGCACATCGAGGTGCTGCGGGGGCACGAGTACCTGTCCCACCCCTTCGCCGTCACCCTGTACGGGGGGGAGGTGTACTGGACTGACTGGCGCACCAACACCTTGGCCAAGGCCAACAAGTGGACAGGGCACAATGTGACCGTGGTGCAGAGAACCAACACGCAGCCCTTCGACCTGCAGGTGTATCACCCCTCCCGGCAGCCCCTGGGTGAGGCTGGGGGAGTGCAGGTGGGGGGACGGGGTGGAGGGACCATTGGGGGTGGCGCTGGGACTTGGTCTGTGCCCACACCCACTTGGAGCAGCGGGTGGATGCTGCTCTCATCCCCGTGGCTGCCCCTTTGCCCCATCAATTAATGAGGGTGATGGTCTGAACTCCTTGATGGGGCAGGCAGGGTCTGGGAGGGAGCTGCAACTCTTGGGGCCTCCCAGGTGGGTGTCCCCAGGGGCTGGGATGTCGCTGAGTCCTGTCCCCTTTGCAGCTCCTAATCCCTGCGAAGCCAACGGGGGCAAAGGGCCGTGTTCCCACCTCTGCCTCATCAACTACAACCGCACCTTGTCCTGTGCCTGCCCCCACCTCATGAAGCTGGACAAGGACAACACGACCTGCTATGGTAGGGGTCTGCCTGGGGGGCCAGGGGGTTGAGCAGGTGCTCCGGAGCCGAGATCCCACTGCTGCCCTTCTTCTTCTCCCAGAGTTTAAGAAGTTCCTGCTGTACGCGCGGCAGATGGAGATCCGGGGCGTGGACATCGACAACCCCTACTACAACTACATCATCTCCTTCACCGTGCCCGACATCGACAACGTCACTGTGGTGGACTACGACGCTTTGGAGCAGCGCATTTACTGGTCAGATGTCCGCACCCAGACCATCAAGAGAGCCTTCATCAACGGCACCGGCGTGGAGACCGTCGTCTCTGCAGGTGGGTGTGGGGGACTGTCACTCCCACAGCTGGGACCCGTAGCCCTCCAGAGCCTTCAGCTCTGTGAGATCCGCCCTTCCTCTTCATCTGAGCATCATGCCAGCCCCGTCCTCACAGCTGACGAGCTCCAATCTCTGTTCCCTTGCAGACCTGCCCAACGCTCACGGCCTCTCGGTGGATTGGGTTTCCAGAAACCTCTTCTGGACCAGCTACGACGCCAACAAGAAGCAGATCAACGTGGCCCGGCTGGACGGCTCCTTCAAGAACGCCGTGATCCAGGGGCTGGACAAGCCCCACTGCCTGGTGGTGCACCCGCTCCGGGGGTGAGTCTGGCGGGGCGTGGTGCTGGCAGAAAGGAGATGTGTGCAGACACAGGGGGATGTGTGACGGAGGAGAGAACGGGTGCTGTCCCTGTGTGACAGCGTGTAGGAGCTGTGTCATGGGAGATGGGGGTGTGCTGTGTGTCCGTGCACGCGTGTGCGAAGGAGAACGGGCTGTGATAGGTGTGCACCCACCAGCGTGTGCCAGTCCAGGTGTGCACAGGGCTTTGGCAACCCCCAAGCCCCCTCCTGCGTGGGGACAAGGGGCTGTGGGACTGCCCAGGCTGTGCCACGAGCAGGCGAGTGGCTCTGCAGGGCTGGGAGGAGGGTGCAGGGGAGTGCTGGCACCGTGGCCCCTCACCCATTGTCCCCTCACCTTGCAGGAAGCTGTACTGGACAGATGGGGACAACATCAGTGTGGCCAACATGGACGGCAGCAACCGCACGCTCCTGTTCACCAACCAGAAGGGACCTGTCGGTATGGACCCCTGCATGTCCCCCGGGATCCTGCACCTCGCTTTACTGTCCTGCAGAGTCTCAAGTCCCCAATCTGGCTCCTCGGGGAGGTGGCAGCTATCCTGTGCTGGGTCACCATGACCTCACCTGCCTGCTCTCCCCATGCCATGCCATGCTATGCCATGCCATGCCATGCCATGCCATGCCATGCCATGCCATGCCATGCCATGCCATGCCATGCCATGCCATGCCATGCCATGCCATGCCATGCCATGCCATGCCATGCCATGCCATGCCATGCCATGCCATGCCATGCCATGCCATGCCATGCCATGCCATGCCATGCCATGCCATGCCATGCCATGCCATGCCATGCCATGCCATGCCATGCCATGCCATGCCATGCCATGCCATGCCATGCCATGCCATGCCATGCCATGCCATGCCATGCCATGCCATGCCATGCCATGCCATGCCATGCCATGCCATGCCATGCCATGCCATGCCATGCCATGCCATGCCATGCCATGCCATGCCATGCCATGCCATGCCATGCCATGCCATGCCATGCCATGCCATGCCATGCCATGCCATGCCATGCCATGCCATGCCATGCCATGCCATGCCATGCCATGCCATGCCATGCCATGCCATGCCATGCCATGCCATGCCATGCCATGCCATGCCATGCCATGCCATGCCATGCCATGCCATGCCATGCCATGCCATGCCATGCCATGCCATGCCATGCCATGCCATCTCATCCTGTCCCATCCCATCCCATCCCATCCCATCCCATCCCATCCCATCCCATCCCATCCCGTCCCACCTCCCACTCTGTGATGGTCCCTGCGTGCCACCAGCGTGGTGACATTCCCGTCCTTTCCAGGCCTGGCCATCGACTACCCAGAGAGCAAACTGTACTGGATCAGCTCTGGCAACGGCACCATCAACAGGTGTGACCTGGACGGCAGCAACCTGGAGGTGATCGAGTCTGTGCGGAGCCAGCTGAGCAAGGCCACCGCCCTGGCCATCATGGGTGAGGGCTGGCAAAGGGGGGCACCTTTCCCTGTCTCCTGGCCCTTCCTGAACTCTCCTGCCCACCTCAGCTGGGGCGGGAGGAGGTGGGGAGCACCGCCACATGCTGCTGCCTTCTCCCCACAGGGGACAAGCTGTGGTGGGCTGACCAGGCCTCCGAGAGGATGGGCACCTGCAACAAGAAGGACGGGACGGAGGTGACGGTGCTGCGCAACAGCACCACACTGGTGATGCACATGAAGGTGTACGACGAGAGCATCCAGCAAGGTCAGTGTGGGGTCTTGGGGCAAAGACCCTGCGGGGCTGGGCAGCGGCTCGGCCGCTCTGTGGTGGCCAGATGGCTCCATCCCTGATAGCTGGTCCAAGCCTGGCCCCTTACCAAGCCTTGTGGCTGGTGCAGGGCACCCACACCTCATATGGGTGCTGCCCTGGCTGCCCCAGCCCTGGTGGGTGCACCCTGGCCCCCCACAGACCCTCACCCTCTTCTCTCTGCCACAGCCGGGACCAACCCCTGCAGCCAAAACAATGGGGACTGCTCTCAGCTCTGCCTCCCCACCTCGGAGACCTCCCGCTCCTGCATGTGCACGGCGGGCTACAGCCTCAAGAGTGGGCAGCAGTCCTGTGAAGGTGTGTGCCTGTCCCTGTCCCCTCCCTGAACCACCGCTCGGAGCAGCGAGACCCTGCGGCCACCCTGGCTGTACCTGTGGTCACCTCAGCTGGTGACCCCTCACTCCGGCTGCACGTGGGCTCCTCCCCACTGCTCTGCATCCCGCGTCACTGCGAGGGAACGCTGGGGACCAGAGGGACACCGGGGGGCTCGGAGGAGTTGTGGGCTCAGGTGGCAGCGAGACCCTTGCATGGGCTGTCCCCGATGAGCATGGGGGCACTGGAGGAGGGGAGTGGGACAGCACAGTGGGACCCCCCAGGGAGAGGTGGGACCCTCTCTGTGGGCAGCGGGTTTGGCTCACCGGGAGCAGGGCCAGGCACAGCGCTCGCTCTGCAGATCCCCTGTCCCCACCGCATTCGCTGCCGTCCCCCCGGGCACTGCCAAGGCCTCTCAAAGGCTGTTTGTGTGCAAAGTGTTCCGGGTGGTTTTGGGGGGGGTTGGCAGAGCTCTGCACCATCTGGGTCAGGGCAGGGGCTGAATAACAAGTGCTGCCCTGACCCAGATGCGCCGTGGAGCCTTTGCCAGCACGAAGTGGGGGTGGTGGGTGGTGGGAAGGGGCCTCGCTCGTGCCCCGCTGGAGCAGGGCAGGACCCTGGAACGGGCTGTGCCAGGGGTTGCAGCCCCCAGGCAGGTCTGTGCTGGGCCTGCAGAACCCTGCCAGGCCCACGCTCCTCCGCTGTCACAGTTTTCCATGGTGGAGGGACAGCCTGTGGGTTTTGGGATGTGTCTGACTGTCCCTGCCCCTGTGTGGCAGGTGTTGGCTCCTTCCTCCTGTACTCGGTGCACGAGGGGATCCGGGGCATTCCCCTGGACCCCAATGACAAGTCGGATGCTCTCGTGCCAGTGTCGGGGACCTCCCTGGCTGTGGGAATCGACTTCCATGCAGGTGATGCAGGGCTGGGAACAGGATGGGGGGGCTGGGAACAGGACAGGGGACGAGGAGAATGAGGGGGCCATCACCAGATCCCCCTTTGGCAGTGCTTTGCCCTGGAACACCCCCTGGGCAGCACTGGGTGAGGGAGGATTTTGGGGCCCTGGGGTGCAGGTTTTTACCATTCTGAGGTCACCAGAGGTGGTCACTGACTCATCCTCTCCGGCCTCCTTGTCCCTGTCAGAGAACGACACGATTTACTGGGTGGACATGGGCCTGAGCACCATCAGTCGAGCCAAACGGGACCAGACGTGGCGTGAGGACGTGGTGACCAACGGCATTGGCCGCGTGGAGGGCATCGCCGTGGACTGGATCGCTGGTGGGATGGGGCTCTGGAGCCGGGGGCAGCGGGGGCAGCGGGGCTTGCGTGGGGGTTCACCCTCTCCTCTTGCAGGAAACATCTACTGGACGGACCAGGGCTTCGATGTCATCGAGGTGGCCAGGCTGAACGGCTCCTTCCGCTACGTGGTCATCTCGCAGGGGCTGGACAAGCCACGGGCCATCACGGTCCATCCAGAGAAGGGGTGAGACAGCACCCCAGAGAGGGGCATCACCTGCGGGGTGGGCACAGGGTGAGACCCCTGCACCTCCCGGCAGAGCTGCGTGTGCGCCCAGCAGGGAAAGACTCGCAGGTCTCCTGCCTCACCAAGGAGTCCAAACCCTGGATTTAACCCTCCTTTCACTGATGGGCTGAACTCCCTGGGAGCCCCTTGGGACCTGGTGGGTGCCAGCACCTCAGAAAATCTGAGTGGAGCCTCCCCAGACTGGCTCCAGCTTTGGACAGAGCCCCAGGGAGAGGAGAGGTGTTTGGATCCGGGGAGGGATGGAGATGCAGGGGATGTGATACCGGCTCTGTGAGGGTCTGGACTGAGGCCCCAATGGGGGGGATGAATGGGATGGTGTTTGTCCTTTACTCCTATGGCCAAAGGGCCACAGGATGCTGCTCCTGGTGACATCCCTGTGGTGACATCCCTGCTGTCCCCTCAGGTACCTGTTCTGGACGGAGTGGGGGCAGTACCCCCGCATCGAGCGCTCGCGCCTGGACGGCACCGAGCGGATGGTGCTGGTCAACGTCAGCATCAGTTGGCCCAACGGGATTTCCGTGGACTACGAGGTACAGTCGGCATCTGGGAAGAGGTGGTACCAGTCCCAAGGGTCCCTGTGTCCGTGACCTGCTGCTGGTGGGGACATGGTTGCCGTCCTTGGGGCTTCAGAGTCTCGGGAGAGTTGTCCAGAGTGGTCTGAACCCCAGGACATCCTGCCAGAGGTGCAGAGGGTGCTGTAGTGCTGCCCCCATGCCAACTGGGCGTTCTCTCATGCCCACAGGATGGGAAGCTGTACTGGTGCGATGCCCGGACAGACAAGATCGAACGGATCGACCTGGAGACAGGCGAGAACCGGGAGGTCGTCCTGTCCAGCAACAACATGGACATGTTCTCTGTGTCGGTCTTCGAGGAATACATTTACTGGAGCGATAGGTGCGGTGCCAAGGGGGGCTGGGGGCTGTGTGGAGGGTGGGGGGAGCTAGTGGGTGCTATGGCAAGGTGGGGAAGGGTCCTGTGCTGGTCAGTCGGTGACTCCGTCCTCCTTCAGGACTCACGCCAACGGCTCCATCAAAAGAGGCAACAAGGACAACGCCACTGAGTCGGTGTCCCTGCGGACTGGGATTGGCGTGCAGCTCAAGGACATCAAAGTCTTCAACCGGGCCCGGCAGAAGGGTGGGTCTGAGCGTGGAGGCAGCTCCTCATGTGGGGAAGGGGATGGAAGCAAATGGATCACTGCGTCCCCCTCCGAGCTGTGTTGTGCCATGTCTTGAGCCTGTTCCTTCCTCCGGGAGTGCCGACAGCTGAAAGTGGCCGAGCGGGTGCATCCTGCCCAGTCCCTCACCCCATCCCCCCTTGTCCCCCCACCAGGCACCAACATCTGTGCACAGAACAACGGGGGCTGCCAGCAGCTGTGCCTGTTCCGCGGCGGCGGGCAGAGGACGTGCGCCTGTGCCCACGGGATGCTGTCGGAGGACGGCGTGAGCTGCCGGGACTACGACGGGTACCTGCTCTACTCGGAGCGCACCATCCTCAAGAGCATCCACCTCTCGGACGAGAACAACCTCAACGCGCCCATCAAGCCCTTCGAGGACGCGGAGCACATGAAGAACGTCATCGCCCTGGCCTTCGATTACCGCTACGGCTCCAAGGGCAGCAACCGCATCTTCTACAGCGACATCCACTTCGGCAACATCCAGCAGATCAACGACGACGGCACGGGGCGCAAGACCATCGTGGAGAGTGAGTGGTTCTCACAGGGTTCTCTCCTCTGTGCCTGTCCTCAGACTCTTCTCTGTCTCCTCCCCCACCTCCTCCTGTACCCTCTCTGTTCTTGCCCAAGGGGTTTTGGTCCTTGGATAAGGTGTTTTGGTAGGTTTGGAGGTGTTTGGATGGGCAGTGGGTACAGGCTCAGCTGTGAGGTTTCTGAGGAGCCTCTGGAAGGGGACGCAGGCACTGGGAGCAGCCTGCAGAGCTCGTTCTGGCATGGAGAGCGTGTCACGAGGCTCAGGCAGGCATGGCTCTAGAAACAGGCAGTGCAGCAAAGTTGGGATCGGCTCCGTGCTCACACTCACCCTCTGAGGCAGCGCCCTGAGCCCTGACCCTCGGGGTGCCCAGCCCTGGCCTCACCTCCAGCCCTGACCTTGCACTTGGTTGGGTTTATTGGCACCTGCAGCAGCTTCGAAGAGCCGCGGTTGCTGCTCCAGGAGCTCCCCGAGCCAGGGCCTTGGACGTGCTGCTAATGAGGGAGTTCACAGCGGCGCTCGTGGTGCTTTATCCCTGGGAGGGGAGAGCACGGCCCAGCTCTCACAGCCGCCTCATTAAACCCTTTGCTGAGCGTTAATGAGGGGGGGAGGATGGGTGCACAGTTCAAGTTCCCAGCTGGGAAGGGCTCCCTGGTCCCCACTAGGCTTTGCCTTGTCACTTTGTGCCCCTGGGGCTCAGCTGTCCCCCGGCAGAGGGAAGCCCTCCCATTCCCAGCGCTGCTGCTATGGATCCAGAGCAAGGTCTGGAGCTTGAGAGCTAAATTCAAGTCCTTGGTGCATTGGAGGTGAGCATCCCTCAGCCTTCCTGCAAGAGAGGGTCATTCCAGCAGAGCTCTGCCCACAAGACTCCCAAGTCTCAGGGGTCTCCACTCCCCACTGAGCATGGCCCCCAGCCCTGCTGAGTCCCCACCCAGCAACCAAAGCCTCTGAGGGATTTTTGGGCTGTAATTAAAAGCAAAATCTTCAGCGTCCCAGTGTCAGGGTCAGTGCTGGCCATGCAGGGTGAGCCGCAGCCTTGCAGGGGTCCAGGCTGGAGGTGACCTTTACCTGTGCCCCCAGACGTGGGCTCGGTGGAGGGGCTGGCGTACCACCGCGGCTGGGACACGCTGTACTGGACCAGCTACACCACCTCCACCATCACCCGGCACACCGTGGACCAGAGCCGGCTCGGGGCGTTCGAGAGGGAGACTGTGATCACCATGTCGGGGGACGACCACCCCCGGGCCTTCGTGCTGGACGAGTGCCAGAAGTGAGTGGCCATTGAGGGTCCAGCCAGCCCCCCCCGGGGGTCCACATGGTCCCAGTGGACATCACTCCACTGGGGAGGAAGCTCTGGATCCCAGCACAGAGAGGATTGGACCCCAGGGAGGAAAGACCCTGTACCCCTCTCCCCACAAATCCTTCAGCACCCCAAAGCAGCTCTAGACCCCCCACCCCATCCCCATCCACACTTCCTTGCTGGCTGCAGCAGCCTCATTCACCCCCTTCCCACTCTTTTTATGCGGGGATGATGTCCCATCCATCTCCCAGTCTCTGGAAGCCCCCCAGCCGTGGAGGGATGGGCAGAGCCAGCCTGGATGTGGCTGAGCTGAGGCTCCAAAGGCGTTGTGTGTCCCTCCCCTCCCAGCCTGATGTTCTGGACCAACTGGAATGAGCAGCACCCCAGCATCATGCGAGCCACCCTCTCCGGTGCCAACGTCCTCATCATCATTGACCAGGACATACGGACGCCCAATGGGTTGGCCATCGACCACAAGGCTGAGAAGATTTACTTCTCCGATGCCACCCTGGACAAGATCGAGCGCTGCGAATACGACGGCTCCCATCGCCATGTGAGTCTGAGACCAGTGAGGTGGAGAGGAGAGTGTCCAAACGGGGGCTGGAGTGTGGTCAGAGAGAAGCAGAGCTGTTCCTGGGGCTGGGGGGGTCAGGCATCCCACTGGGGTGGACACTCTGTGTTTGGAGGGCTGCATCCCACAGCAGATTCCTCCTGCTCCTGGTTCGCCTGTGTCCCTGAGAAGTGAGGACATGGCTTCAAGCTGCACCACAGGAGGTTCAGGTTGGACACGAGAAGGAATCTCTTTATGGAAAGGGTTGTTAAACATTGGAAGGGGCTGCCCAGGAAGGTGGTGGAGTCACCATCCCTGGAGATGTCCAAGGAACAACTGGACCTGGCACTGGGTGCTCTGGAGGGGGTTGGTCAAAGTTTGGACTTGATCTTGGAGATCTTTTCCAACCTCAAGGATTCTGTGAAGTGTCCAAGGCCAGGTCGGACAGGGCTTGGAGCAACCCTGGAAGGTGTCTCCACCCATGGCAGGGATGTGGGCACCGGAAGAGTTTTAAGATCCTTTCCAACCCAACCCATTCCGTGATTCCGTGCCCGGCAGGTGATCCTGAAGTCGGAGCCCGTGCACCCCTTTGGCCTGGCCGTGTACGGCGATTACATCTTCTGGACGGACTGGGTGCGCCGCGCCGTGCAACGCGCCAACAAATACGTGGGCACCGACATGAAGCTGCTGCGCGTGGACATCCCCCAGCAGCCCATGGGCATCATCGCCGTGGCCAACGACACCGACAGCTGTGAGGACCCTCTGCTGTCACTGCAGTGTCCCTGCCCTCTGCCCCTCACCCTGGCGGCAGGCCCAGGGAAGGGGAACCCATCCCACCGTCCTTCCTGGCCCTTTGGGAGCCCATCCCACCATCCTTCATGGACTTTTGGGAACCCATCCCACCATTCTTCCTGGCCCTTTGGGAGCCCATCCCACCGTCCTTCATGGACTTTTGGGAACCCATCCCACCATCCTTCATGGACTTTTGGGAACCCATCCCACCATCCTTCCTGGCCCTTTGGGAACCCATCCCACCGTCCTTCCTGGCCCTTTGGGAGCCCATACCACCATCCTTTCTGGCCTTTTGGGAACCCATCCCACCATCCTTCCTGGCACTTCAGGAATCCATCCCACTGTCCCTCGTGGTGCTTTGGGAACCCATCCCACCATCCCTTGCAGTCGTTTGGAAATCTATCCCACCATCCTTCCTGGCACTTTAGGAATCCATCCTACTGTCCTTCCTGGCCCTTTGGGAGCCCATCCCACCATCCTTCCTGGCACTTCAGGAATTCATCCTTCCTGGCCCTTTGGGAATCTGTTTCTCTGTCCTTCCTGGCCTTTTGGGAATCCATCCCACTGTCCCTCATGGTCCTTTGGGAACCCATCCCACTGTCCCTTGCAGTCATTTGGAAATCCATCCCACCATCATTCCTGGCACTTCAGGAACCCATCCCACCATCCTTCCTGGCTTTTTGGGAACCCATCCCACCATCCTTCCTGTCACTTGAGGAATACATCCCATCATCCTTCATGGTGCTTTGGGAATCCATTCCACCATCCTTCCTGACCTTTTGGGAATCCATTTCTCTGTCCTTCCTGGCCCTTTGGGAATCATCCCATCATCTTTCCCAGCTTGTCGTTGCCCCCTCGTGACCCTCACACCAGAGTTGTCATTCTCCAAACCCTGTGCATGCTGGAGACAGAGAGGATTTGCCCTGTCCCTGCTCTTCCCAGGGCATCTCCCTGCAAAATCTGGGGAGACCGGGTGCCTCCAGCCCCCCACACCCTCCATAGCCGCATGGGAAGAGCCTGGGGAGGGATGCCTACTTTTTGACCCAGCAGGGAGGATGAGGAGCTGGGGCTGCTGGGTCCGTCCCTGGTGTGACCGCTGTCCCTCTGTCCTAGGCGAGCTGTCCCCATGCCGGGTGAACAACGGTGGCTGCCAGGACCTGTGCCTGCTCACCCCCAAGGGCCACGTCAACTGCTCCTGCCGTGGGGAGCGGGTCCTGCAGGAAGATTTCACCTGCAAAGGTGACGGGGGTGGGAGGGGCTGAGGAAGGGAGGGGGTGAGGCCCATCTCAGCCTGGCAGAGCTGACATTCCCATGCTCTGTCCAGCTGTGAATTCCACCTGCAACATGCACGACGAGTTTGAGTGCGGGAACGGCGACTGCATCGACTTCAGCCGCACCTGCGACGGCGTCGTGCACTGCAAGGACAAGTCGGACGAGAAGCAGTCCTACTGCAGTAAGGTTCCTCCTCTTGCTGCCTTGCTCACCCACGCACGCACCCCGGCACCCCCAGACACCCTGCCCGAGCTGCCGGCTCCACTCAGAGAATCACGGAGTGGTTTGGGTTGGAAGGGACCAAAATCGGGGGCTTCCCCTTCTGGGTGACCGAACACACGAGGCAGGTACCTCCACACAGCCTTGCAAGGTCTGTCACTTGTTAATTGGTCTTAGAACCTCTTCAAATTTCCCATTAGAACTTAAAGAGGATGGAGGCAAAAATGTAAGAGGATGGAAGATGACAAAGGCAGGACTCACAGCGGTCCAGTGAATCAATCATTTTTCCTATGTTCAAAATCATGGAATCATGGAACGGTTTGGGTTGGGAGGGACCTTAAAGCTCATCTCATTCCACCCCCTGCATGGGCAGGGACACCTTCCACTAGCCCAGGTTGCTCCAAGCCCCGTCCAGCCTAGCCTTGGACACTTCCAGGGTTGCTCAGCAAAGGGAACCAGGACTCTGGTATGTCCTTGCATCCTTCAGGTGCTCGCAGTCCCTCCTGCCCTCCCAGAGCTGCACCCAGCCAGGCTTTAAGATCTCCAGACCTTTTCCAGTGTTGGGGACAGGCTGGAGAGCAGGACACCTGGAGCTGAGCCAGTGGGGTCTGCAGCACCCTCAAATGCCAGCCCTCACCCCTCTGCACAAGGGAGCAGGTTCCCTGATCCTGCTCTGTGGTTTCTTCCCCTGCTGAAAGATCCCTGAGGATCTGAGACCCTCGTTGGTGCTTGCCCTCCCTCTACTCACCTTCTCCTCTTCCTCTTCCTCCCCTTCCTCCCTGGCAGGCAGCCGCAAGTGCAAGAAGGGGTACCTGCACTGCATGAATGGGCGCTGCGTCGCCAGTCGCTACTGGTGTGACGGTGTGGACAACTGTGGGGACAACTCGGACGAGGTGCCCTGTAACAGTGAGTGTCTGCCTGGCACCCGGCCAGCCCCTGCCAGGGCTCCGTCAGCTGCCTGGGACAGGGACAGCAGCTTCAGGAGGGAGTTACCATCAGCTTGACAGGAGCAGAGCAGAGCCAAGGCTCAACGGAGAGTCAAGGTCAAGCTTGTGCTGCTTTGTAAAGCTCACAGAGTGACGGCTGAGAGGGAAAACTCCTGGGCATGGGCACGCAGCACCCAGAGCCTCCCAGCGAGAGTGGTTTGACACCCAGGAGGGGCACAGGGCACGGTGTCACTGCTCCTCACGGCTCCCAGGCATCCCCAAAGGCAGCAGCCCCTTAGGGGGCTGCAGGATGGATCTGCTCAGTTCCAAACTGACGGGGCAGCGGGAGCTTCTCAGAGTTCTGTCCAGGCCTGGTTGCGCCAGGGAGGGGGGCTCAGGCTGCCAGGCAGAGCGTGAGCCAGGAGACACTGGGTCTCGTCCGGAAGGGGATCAGGTCTGGGAGCATTCTGGGCAGCCCAGAGCTGTGTGGGCAGTGGTGGGGTGTGGGTGCCCCTCCACAGCACCAGTGGGTGCCACGGGGTGGGTGTGCACAGGGGGTCCCCCCGCCCGGCCTCATCCAGTGCGGGGGCTTCTTCCCCCTGGCAGAAACCAGCTGTGCCGCTACCGAGTTCCGCTGCCGGGACGGGAGCTGCATCGGGAACTCCAGCCGCTGCAACCAGTTCATCGACTGTGAGGATGCTTCGGACGAAATGAACTGCAGTGAGTGCCCAGCTGCTGCCCCTCGCCCCTCCTGAGCTCTGGAGATGCTCCTGCTCTCCGTGCCAGTGGTGGGGACTTGGGTCTTTGGGATTTGGACTCGGGTCTTTGAGATTTGTGCTGGATCGGGGAGGGAGGAGGCTCCTGCTCCCATCCCACAGCCCCACGGCACCTGCTGGATGAGGGAGCTGCAGCCCACCCCTGCAGCCCCCCTGTGCCATGCTCAGCACCCCACCACCCAATGGATCCCTGCAGCTCTGGGCACGTGTGGGGCACGTGTGGAGTGCCTCTGGGGGTGCTGTGGGGTGTGATGGGTTCTGGCAGCAGGGCAGGGGCCGGTGCCGCGTGGTGGAGCCAGACCAAGGGGCTCCTGCCGTGGTTCCTGCTGCGTCACCAGGGCTCCTGCTGTGATTCCTCGCAGCCGCCACTGACTGCAGCAGCTACTTCAAGCTGGGGGTGAAGGGCACCACGTTCCAGAAGTGCGAGCACACGTCCCTGTGCTACGCGCCCAGCTGGGTGTGCGACGGCGCCAACGACTGCGGCGATTACTCGGACGAGCGCAACTGCCCTGGTGAGAGCGGGAGGGCAGAGGGGGCTCTGTGGGCAGGGATGCCCCTTTGGGGTCTGCTTGGGCTGTGGATGCTTTGTTTGCCCAATGAGACTGTCATCCTCTGCCGGTGTGGCTCCAGCACAGGCGGTGCTGGAGGGATCCGAGGTGCGGAACCTCAGGGCGATTTTGGGGAGGAATCCTTCAGTTCTGGGCTGGGAGGAGGCAGGACGTGGCCGCACTGTCGTCCTCACTGATGTTTCCGTCACAAAGTAGGTGGGAGGAAGCCCAAATGTCCATCCAACTACTTCGCCTGCCCGAGCGGGAGGTGCATCCCCATGACCTGGACCTGTGACAAGGAGGACGACTGCGAGAACGGCGAAGACGAGACCCAGTGCAGTGAGCGGCAGGGTGGGGACAGTCAGGATTTGAGCCGGGGCACGGGGCGGTGCGGGAGGGTGGGCAGGACCCTCTTCCCTGACATCCTTTTGCCAAGGACTGGACCCCAGAGTCTTCCCCCTTTGTGGTTTTACTCCACACTCTGGGCTTTTAGCTGTGACCAATATAAATGTCCTCATGTGCCGGTTTGCTCAGCACATGCACAAGTGTCCGTGGCCATTTTGAATGGGGCCATTTAGGGCTCTCTTCAGCTCCCTTTTTAGTTCTAACCTCCTGGAACAAGCCCCAGACAGTGCTCAGGAGCTGAGGAACCTCCCCAGCTCCACAGCAGGGAGTCCTCCACCAGCCCTGTGGTGCCCATCACCACGAGCCGTACTCCCAACACCCTCCTGCACTCCCAGAGCCTGGCTGGCCCTGCCTGGCCATGCTCTGCTGGTGTCTCCTCCTCGTATCACCTCGCTCTGACCCCCATCTCCTCCTCTTCTCCTCTCCCAGACAAGTTCTGCTATCCTGTGCAGTTCGAGTGCAACAACCACCGCTGCATCTCCAAGCTCTGGGTGTGTGACGGGGCCGATGACTGCGGGGACGGCTCTGACGAGGACAGTCGCTGCCGTGAGTCTGCTCCAGCCCCTCTCCCCGTCTCAGTGCCTGCCTGCTCCATCACCATGTCCCTGCATCCATGTTCCTCCCTCTGCCCATCCCTTCTCCCACCCATGGTCTCTCTGCTCTCTTGGGCTCTGTATCTTGGGGCTCCCCAGAACCTCCAGCAGTGGGGTGACCAGACTCCATCCTGCTTCTGCCTTCCCCAGGGCTGACCACCTGCAGCTCAGGATCCTTCCAGTGCCCGGGCACCTACGTGTGCGTGCCGGAGCGCTGGCTGTGTGACGGGGACAAGGACTGCGCGGACGGGGCCGATGAGACCCTCGCTGCCGGCTGCTGTAAGTGCCCGAGGGCGGGGGCCTGGGGGAGGCCCGGGGCTGGCAGGGGCTGACGGTGGCGGTGCCCCGTTGCAGTGTACAACAACACCTGTGACGAGCGGGAGTTCATGTGTGGGAACCGGCAGTGCATCCCCAAGCACTTCGTCTGCGACCACGACGACGACTGCGGCGACGGCTCTGACGAGTCCCCGGAATGTGGTGGGTGTCTGTGGGACCCAGGGGGACTGACCTGGCAGCCATGCTGGGTCTCCTGGGCTTTGGGACAGTACCCTGGGAGGGTCTTCATCACCCCGGAGGGGTTGGGTGTGAGTGTGGTGAGAGACAATCCGGAGAGGCAGCAGAAGGGGATTGTTGGTGGAGAGCAGCCCCTCAGGCCTGACACAGGGATCCAAACCCACGGAGAGATCCAAACCCACAGAGAGATCCAAACCCACAGAGAGATCAAAACCCATGGAGAGATCCATGTGTGTGCAGAGCAGCCCTGTCCCAGGCCAGCTGCTCCGTGGTGTCTCTGTCACTCCTAGCAGCTTGGGAAGGTTTGGCTCCGTGGTGCCTCTCTCTCTCCAAGTGGCTCCACGGTGCCTCCGGGAGGCTCAGGAAGGTGGGATGCAGGCTGAGTCCCTCACCCTCCCTCAGAGTATCCCACCTGTGGCCCCCACGAGTTCCGCTGTAACAACGGCCGCTGCCTCAGCAACCGGCAGTGGGAATGTGATGGGGAGTTCGACTGCCACGACCACTCGGACGAGGCGCCCAAGAACCCGCGCTGCAGCAGCCCAGGTACCTGCCGGGGTCACGGTGGGGTCCTTGGGGGTGATAGCAGAGCCCCAGCCACCCCCCACTGACCACTGCTGCCTCCTCTCCGCAGAGAACAAGTGCAACGACTCCTTCTTCCTCTGCAAGAATGGGAATTGCATCTCCGAGGCGCTGCTCTGCGACAACAACAACGACTGCGCCGACGGCTCCGATGAGCTCAACTGCTTCATCAACGAGTGCCTCAACAAGAAGCTGAGTGGCTGCTCCCAGGAGTGTGAGGACCTCAAGATTGGGTACAAGGTAGGGGGCCACGGGGCAGGGGGCTGGCTGCAGGGATCATAGAGTTATGGAATACCCTGAGTTGGAAGGGACCTACAAGGATTGTTGAAATCCAACTCCTGCCCCTGCACAGGAGGCCTCAGCAATCCCACCCTGTGCCTGAGAGCGTTGTCCAAATGCTCCTGGAGCTCTGACAGCCTTGGGGCTGTGCCAACCAACAGTGCCTGACCACCCTCTGGGGGAAGAACCTTTTCCTGATATCCAGCCTAAACCTCCCCTGGCACAGCTCCTGCTGTTCCCTCTCCTTCCTCCTCCACAGACATGAGGGTTGTGTCTGTCCTGCGCCAGCTGGGCCAGGGATGTGACACGGGCGCTTCAGGCACTGTTTGCGCATCTCAGCTGTCCTTGCTGAATCCACGTGTCCCACGGTGACACTTGTCACCTCCCAGCACCTGCCACCTCCCGGCGCGCGGGCCTTGGAGGTGTCTGACAGCTCCGGGTTGCTCCTGCAGTGCAGATGCCGTCCCGGGTTCCGGCTGAAGGACGACGGGAAGACGTGCATCGACATCGACGAGTGCTCCACCACCTACCCCTGCAGCCAGAAGTGCATCAACACCCTGGGCAGCTACAAGTGCCTCTGCACCGAGGGCTACAAGCTCAGACCTGACAACCCCACCAGCTGCAAGGCTGTCACAGGTGAGAGCTGGGTGTGGGCGCAGAGCCCAGGATGTTCCTGGTGACCATGGGATCCTCCTGGTGCTGGAGGTGGTCACAGGGTGAAGCGGCTGCCCCCAGCGCACAAGGGAGTGGAGCAGGGAGGGTGGCAGGTCTGCAGGGTTCTGCCCACGTCCCAGCAGTGCTTCCCTGCCACTTTTCCCTCTTTCCCCGTGCAGATGAAGAGCCTTTCCTCATCTTCGCCAACCGGTACTATCTGCGGAAGCTCAACCTGGACGGCTCCAACTACACTCTGCTCAAGCAGGTGCGGGGTGAGCTGGGAGCAGGAGGGACACCAGCCCCATGTGGCTGGGATTTGGGGATGGAGCAGGCCCTGAAGGACGCGGGAGCTGACAGCTGGGTTTGGGCTCTTGGCTTCCCGGGGGAATGGTAGATCCATCTAAATGGCAGGAGGTCACTGTGAGCGAGGAGCAGGCAGTGAGGCTGTGGGCTCTATAAAACCCCCCAGAGCCCATCCCAGCTGCTGAGCCTGCTGCAACCCCTCTCCCTCCCTCCTTCCCAGGGGCTGAACAACGCCGTGGCTCTGGATTTCGACTACCGGGAGCAGATGATCTACTGGACAGATGTCACCACGCAGGGCAGCATGATCCGCCGCATGCACATCAACGGCAGCAACGTCCAGGTGAGGGCATGGAGCAGCCCCTGGGGCACCCCCGGGCCGGGCAGCAGGGCCTCACCCACCTCCTGCCCCGCTGTGGGATCGCCACTGGGCTCTGGGGATCAGCCCTGGTTGCTGCTGGATGTTTTGCAGCCCCATCCCAAGCAGGGGTGGGCTCCACGCTGCCCTGAAGTACGGGACAAGGAAGGTTGTGGGAAGAGTCATGGAGTCATGGAATGATTTGGGTTGGACGGAACCTTAAAGTCCATCCAGTTCCACCCTTGCCGTGGGCAGGGACACCTTCCACTATCCCAGGTTGCTCCAAGCCCCGTCCAACCTGGCCTTGGAGACTTCTAGGGATCCAGGGGCAGCCACAGCTTCTCTGGGCACCCTGTGCCAGGGCTCATCACCCTCACAGGGAGGAATTCCTTCCCACTATCTAACCTAAACCTGAGAGGGGAGTGAGGAAGGAGACCTGGGCTGGGAAGGGGGATGTTGTCACCCCTGAGAGATCAGGGTTTGGTTCTCCCTGCTCAGCCCCATCACCTCTGATTCCTCCCGGCAGGTTCTTCACCGCACGGGGCTCAGCAACCCTGATGGGCTGGCTGTGGACTGGGTGGGAGGAAACCTGTACTGGTGTGACAAGGGTCGGGACACCATCGAGGTGTCGAAGCTCAACGGCGCGTACCGCACCGTGCTGGTCAACTCGGGCCTGCGCGAGCCCCGCGCGCTCGTGGTGGACGTGCAGAACGGGTGAGAGCCTGGGGGACGTGGACCTGCCCCTCTGCGCTGGGAAGGGGGCTGAGGTCGTCTTGCCGTGGTCCCAGAGGTTGGGAGATGGGATGAAGCCTTCCCTCCTCGCCTCCGGGACACCAGGATGCTTCTCTCTACCCTGTGCACCTTAAACTCTGTTTATCACAGGGTCACAGGGTGGTTTGGGATGGAAGGGACCTTAAAGACCATCTTGTTCCACGCCACTGCTGTGAGCAGTCACCTTCCACTATCCCAGCTTGCTCCAAGCCCTGTCCAACCTTGGATGCTTCCAGGGATGAGGCAGCCACAGCTTCTCTGGGCAACCTGTGCCAGGGCCTCCCCACCTTCACAGGGAGGAATTTCCGTGGTTTCCGACTCAGCCTCTCCCTGCTCTTCTGTTTCCTGCCCAGCTACCTCTACTGGACGGACTGGGGGGACCACTCTCTGATCGGGAAGATCGGCATGGACGGCACCAACCGCAGCGTCATCGTGGACACCAAGATCACGTGGCCCAACGGCCTCACCCTCGACTACATCAACAGCCGGATCTACTGGGCCGATGCCCGCGAGGACTACATCGAGTTCGCCAGCCTGGACGGCTCCAACCGGCACATGGGTGAGAGTGCCAGGGTTCCCGCCGTGCCAGCGGGCAGTGGGGGGGTCCAGGCTGTGGGTCAGGCGTTGGAGTGGGAGCCAGGGCTGCTGGGGATGGTCCCCAGCTCTGGCCACTCCTCTGTGTCCAGGGAAGTGGGAGGGGGACGTGGGACAGCCCCTCGCTGAGCGCCCGCTCCCCTCGCAGTGCTGAGCCAGGACATCCCACACATCTTCGCTCTCACCCTCTTCGAGGATTTCATCTACTGGACTGACTGGGAGACCAAGTCCATCAACCGGGCCCACAAGACAACGGGAGCCAACAAGACGCTGCTGATCAGCACCTTGCACCGGCCCATGGACATCCACATCTACCACCCCTACCGCCAGCCCGACGGTGAGCGTGGCCTGGGGGTCCCAGTGCTGGGGTACCACCCTGGGAAAGGGACATGGGGAAGGGGGTCATGGAGCAGGGTGACAAGGGTCTTACTGCTCCCATGCCACCCTGAGGGTCCCCAGCTCAGTCTGACTCACTGTTGTCCCCCTGCTCTCCCCAGTTCCCAACCATCCCTGCAAGACCAACAATGGCGGCTGCAGCAACCTCTGCCTGCTCTCGCCAGGTGGGGGGCACAAGTGTGCCTGTCCCACCAACTTCTACCTGGGCAGTGATGGCAAAACCTGCGTGTCCAACTGCACGGCCAGCCAGGTAACCCCCTGCCTGCCTGTCCCTGCCTGTCCCTGTCTGTCTCTGCCTGTCCCTGCCTGTCCCTGCCTGCCTGGATATTCCCCATGCCCATGTCCCTCCTGCCATGGTCTCCCCGGGGGTGCTGGGGTGCCTCAGGGTCTTCTGTGGGTGCAGGCAGCACCTCCCTCCTGTGGCACTTCATGTTTGGGGGTGTCCAGAGGAGCCAGAGACCCTCCAGCTCTGGAATGTTCTTCTGCCCTGCTCCTCAAACCCCAAGGCCTGGGTGGGGTTAAGGCTTTCCTCCGGGTCAGAACATGGGAATACCTGGAGGGGACAGCTCAGGATCAGTGCCTTTGGCTGAGCTTGCTGGGGATGAAATCTTTTGGGGTCCCCCCTTTCTCATCCTGAACCACCCCACGAGCTCCTCTCTCCATCAGTTTGTCTGCAAGAACGACAAGTGCATCCCTTTCTGGTGGAAATGCGACACCGAGGACGACTGCGGGGACCGGTCGGACGAGCCGGAGGATTGCCGTGAGTGGCAGGGGGTGACACAGCCCCCCGTGTCCCAGCACTCCTGGGCTGTTGGGACAGCCCCGTGGAGGGGAGGGTCAGTCCAATAACGAGGTTCAGGGAGCAGTGGGACACACCTGTGCCTGTGTTGGGATTGTCCCATGGAGCAGTGTTTGAGATTGGAGTTGGGTGCTGGGTCCCTGTGGAGGACCCCAGAGGGGTTGAGGAGGGGTTTGAGGTTGAGATGTGCCCTGAAAATGTTCCTCAGAGCAAACCTGTGGCCCTGTGTTACCCCACAGCTGAGTTCAAGTGCAGGCCAGGGCAGTTCCAGTGCTCCACAGGGATCTGCACCAACCCTGCCTTCATCTGTGACGGGGACAACGACTGCCAGGACAACTCAGACGAGGCCAACTGTGGTAGGTTCCCTGTGTCCCCTCGCGACCCCCCAGACCCCCACAGCATGGAGCTGCAGCCTGGCACCCTCTGACCGTGTCACCTCCTCCCCAGATATCCACGTCTGCCTGCCCAGCCAGTTCAAGTGCACCAACACCAACCGCTGCATCCCCGGCATCTTCCGCTGCAATGGGCAGGACAACTGCGGGGACGGCGAGGACGAGAAGGACTGTCGTGAGTGGGGGGCTTGGGGTGTCGGGTGGGAGTGAGCGTGGGCCAGACTGAGGGGCTCAGGTCCGTGTCTTGGGGTGTTTGGCTCCCTGGGGTGTCCCAGGGCTTTCTCCTTACCCCTGCTCTCCGCAGACCCTCTGTCCCCATCACCCCTACAGACACTGCTGTTTCCTAGTGGAAATGAAATCCTTAAATCCCTTGAAGTGGATTTGGGCTGAGCCTGTTGCCCAGCTGAGGGATCTGGTGGCCTCTACCCTGTCCCCCCATAGCTTGGAGTCTTCTGGGGCCACTTTATGGCTCTGCTCCATCCCCTCTACCGAGCACACCAGACCCTTGTGATCCCTGGAGCATCCACACACCTCTCCACCCCACGGATGGTTTTTGGGAAAGGGGTGGCTGGCCCCTGCCTGCCCTGCTGCCCCTCCTGACACTCCTTGTCCCTCCTGCAGCGGAGGTGACCTGTGCCCCCAACCAGTTCCAATGTGCCATCACCAAGCGCTGCATCCCCCGTGTCTGGGTCTGTGACCGTGACAACGACTGCGTGGACGGCTCCGATGAACCTGCCAACTGCAGTAAGGGGCCTGCGTGGGGAGGGGGGTCTGGCCACATGTGAAATGGGGCCTCTCTGCCACCGGTCACCTCCGTGAGCTTGCAGGGTGGCAGGTCCCTGCTCAGTCCCTCCTTGGTCCCTCCTTGGTCCCAATTCTGTCTCTGCTCAGTCCTTGCTCAGTTCTACCTCGTCCCACCTCAGTCCCTGCTCAGTCCCTGCTCTCTTCTACCTCGTCCCACCTCAGTCCCTGCTCAGTTCTACCTTGTCCCTCATTCTCTGCTCAGTCCCTGCCCAGTTCTACCTCATCCCTCCTCGTTCCCTGCTCGGTCCCTGCTCAGTTCTACCTCATCCCTCCTCATTCCCTGCTCAGTCCCTGCCCAGTTCTACCCCAGTCCGTCCTCAGTCCCTGCTCAGTCCGTGTGGGCAGTGGGTGATGGTGTTGGTGGCTCTGCCTGGATCTGTCCTGCTGGGATCCTCCTCCCCGCGACTTCTCCCTGGAGAATGCTTGGAAGGGAGGGGAATCTCACCCAGCTCCAGGCTGTTCATCAGCCCTGCAGAGAACAACACGTGCCTGACCAGTGCTGATCCCTGCCCTGTGCCTGTGTCACCTTGTCCTCTCCAGCCCAAATGACCTGTGGTGTGGACGAGTTCCGGTGCAAGGACTCGGGCCGGTGCATCCCGGCGCGCTGGAAGTGTGACGGGGAGGACGACTGCGGGGATGGATCCGATGAGCCCAAGGAGGAATGCGGTGAGCAGGGGCTGTGGGGACAAGCCAGCGTCATCTTGTGTCCCTGCTCCCCGAGGGACAGGCTGGCCCGGCACTGGCTGTCTCCTCTGGAGTGCCCTGGGAGTTCCAGCTGCTCCTTTTCTCAGTGGTGTGGGCATGGCTGGGTCAGAGGGAGGTGCAGAGTGGTGCTAACTCCTGTCCTGGTCCTGTCCCTTCCATCGTGTGGAGCAGTGCTGACCTCTGTCCCTGTCCTGTCCTGTCCCTCCCTGTGTTCAGGGCAATGCTGACCCATGTCCCTGTCCTGTCCTGTCCCTCCCTGTGTTCAGGGCAATGCTGACCCATGTCCCGGTCCCTGTCCTGTCCCTCCTCTCATGCAGTGGAGTGCTCACACCTGTCCCAGTCCCAGTCCCACATTTCCTTTCATTCAGGACAGTGCTGACCCCTGTCCCTGTCCCTGTCACTGTGTGGGTCGTTGCTGACCCCTGTCCCTTCCCTTCCCTTCCCTTCCCTTCCCTTCCCTTCC
>VZTF01000890.1:6891-110527 GCA_013397755.1 Cnemophilus loriae
GTGTGGGTGGGGGGGGGGTAGGGAAAGGCATTTTTTAGATTATTTGAGTAATTTATTCTTGGTAAAAGGATTGGGAAGAGACTTCTGATTTACAGAAATAAAACCTTGCATTTCAGCTTGACATGGTAGTTTTTGATTTAAATTCTCATGCAATAATTTTAAAAATCTTTTTCGTATATTTAAGGCGTACCTTTGAAAACAGTAAGTTTTTACAGAATGGAAAAGACTTAGTTTTAGGTAGCTGGCTGTTTGCTTGCTTGAGTTTTTAATAAATCATTCCTGGTGAATTTGCAGTGTTTGTTGTTGAATGTCAAATTGCTAGTCTGACTGCTTGAGATGTGCCTCCCTACGTTTCCAATGTTGCAGAAATGAAATCTGTTTGGACCTGTCATAACTGAAAGATGAATCCTGGTTTTGTTATAAAGGCCTTCAGAATTTCCACAGTGCCTATGGGAAGTGAAAATTTATTGAATTGTAGTAGGTGCTGGAAAGCAGGTAATGAGCTCTGCACACCAGTTCTGATGTCACTTGTCACTCTTCTAATCAGTGCACTCAAAGCAACCCCATGTATCCTCCCTTTTGGAGACCACAATTTGATGAAAACCATTTATTTTATATTTCCTTCTAGAAGGGTGTTTTCATGTGTGCTACACACACATTGTTCAGTTTTGTGTTAGTTGACTTTCTTAGATAATGCTGTCCAGAAACTGTCTTGTCACAACACCTCTGAAACCTTACACAAAAGTTATGAGAAGTAATATGACTGTGATAGTTGTCACAAGACATAATGGACATCAGTTCCCTTATGTGCAGTATTTACTAACTCCACTGTACAGATGTCCTGGTATTTTGATTTAATTTTCCATTTCATTCAGATTCAAGAATAAGAGCACCCTCTCTATAACTGACCTGCTTCTTTGACCTCAGCACTGTGATGCGTTTTAAAGTGGATATCGTTGTGGATTTTTTTGTGTGTTCAGTTTATTAAGGACTATCTAACCACATGCCCTCGTAGATGGACTAAGATGCCCCTAATACTTGTACTTTGTTCATAAAGGTGAGTCAGACGATACAGAATATGCAGGAAACATTTGAAAAAGGAGCACTGTCTTTTAAGTACTTGATTTGTAAGATTAGGTCACCTTGCTCATAAACTTGGGGTAATATTTTAAACGTTGTATTCTCCCCATTCTGCTGAGAAAGAAAAGAAAGTTGGACCTTACACAAGCTGAAAGTAAAAAAGCAACAGCCGTAAATTGCATTTAGACAAACATACACCAAAAAGAAGGTAAAGTTATTGGAAATTTGTGGCCTCCATTCATAAAATTGTAAGATCTCTGACTTAGTTTGCAGATATTTGCAAGGGTACACAGTTGCAGGTATTGTTTGCAGTTGTGCTCTTGGATTATTTTGGGCTGGACCAAGAATCTGTTCTGTAGGGGCAAGATAATGCTGAGATCAGATGAGCTGATGTAATTTTGTTGGTTTTGTGAGCTTTCTAGCAATTGCATGCTTTTCCTCTCTTCGTTTCCTCCTCCTTCCTGGAGGTGTAATGCTGGTAGCTGCCTGCCAAGCCTTTGGAAGAAAATCTGGGAAAATTACGATGAAGTGTAAGCTGCTTCACAGACATCTTCAATGTTGTTTTCAGTGGAGACTGGAAGTACACGAGCAGTAATCCAGTGTGCTCTGTGTTAGCAAGGAGGGAAGCTGGTGAAGGGCCTGAGGAGCTGACGGCCAGTGTGAGAGTTTGAGCCACGCTGAATGCATGGAGCAGCAAGGCAAGGATACCATGAAGGGAAGGGGGCATCAGGCATGGGGAGTAGACTAGTATGTTTCCATCACTCTTCTGCCCTTCACCAGCCGGTTTGTAATCTATCAGCAGATGTCCAGGAAACTGCAAAGAGGAGTAGGGTTCTCAAAGGTAGCTCCTGCAAGTGGTGCAGCTGAACTGAGGAGTGAGAGGAAAGCTGATGGCTCTTCCTGGCCACTGGGTGCTGCGTGCTGGCCAGCAAGTAGCACGGTGCTGGGGAAGCTGAGCACAGGGGTCCAACATGCAGTCGGATCTCATTAATTCAGCTGCTCACAAAGCAACTTGTTTGATTAACTCAGATTTATGTCTGTGAACACAGTGAGTAAGATGAATTTTTTACTTGTGTTTGACTTGGTGTGGCAGCTGGGGAAGCTCTTCTGAGAGCATCATCCTGCCTTTTCCCTGCTAGTGAATGGGAGAGTGCCCATGTTTCCAGAGCAGCACCCAAATCTGATTCTGATAAACAAGTAATTAAACAGCCCCACCTCTATTGCTTAAATGCAGCAGCTCGACCCTGTAAGATATTTGGCTAAAATGGAGACATGGTGGTTCCGTTTACTAATTGATTTTGCTTTTGAGCTCCATTTATTTTCGTCTATGTGTAGCAATAGAGATAAGAGGGAGAGTGGGGAAAACAAAGTAAAAATCAAGTGAAGCCATTTTGTCTTCTCCTTTCTGGGCTGATTCCCCCTGTGCCAGTTTGGACTTCCCTGCGAGCGGGCTTTTCTGTGCATAGGGCAGGTTTGTGTGAGCCTCCCTCCCCGATAGCACGTGCCTTGTGGGATGGGTGCCCTGTCTCTCCTTGCCCCACATGACTGGGCTGGGGAGCAGAGCAGTGTGGGGTTGGTTTCCAGCGCTTAGACACAATGGCCTTTTGGACATGGTGGCCCTTGGACTGCTTGCTGCAGAGTTTGCATGGAGGCACACATTTGTTTGAGGGGATAAACAAGTTTCTGTCCCTGAGAAGTGAAATTTCACTGCCCTGGTCCCAAGGTGGTTTGGCACCTTGAGTTACTGCTCAAGCAGAAACATATCTTTTTCTCTCTTTCATGTAAGAGAAATTCCGTAACATAAATTTGAGGGAATGAACCCATTGGAGGTGTTTAAGATGCACCATAGGGAAAAATGGTGAAAACCTTTTCTACAATGACATAGGTCTCCTTCTTCTCAATATCCCTCTGTGCTTAATGTCTTCCAATGCTGGTCCAGGACCACTGCTGTGGCTACAGCCTCACCACGCTCTGTGCCCAGTCCTGCAGAGACTTTGGTAGCCTTTTCTGTATTCCCGTTTCGATATCTGTCCTTCCTTCCCTCTCTGACCATCACACTCTACAGTATGAACAAACATAAGCAGTCATGCCGATGACCTCCAGCTATGCCAGTGTCTGTCATGAACTCATCCCACTGCCTGGGTGGCCACTGATCCCCCCTGAGCTTGGCCCATTTGCCCCCCACCCAGTGTGCAGGGTCTTTTTGTGCAGGTGCCAACGCCCGCCTGCAGCCGCAGCAGACGGGTCTCTCGCCTTGAGCATCACCTCCTCACAGTAATTAACATGTCCAGGATCTTAAAACTGTTTCCTAAATGAAAGTAAGATTTATTACGGAACCAGGGCACGGTGCCATCTGCATCATAGATGGTGCTGCGTCCTTGAGTGCTAATCCTGGGCCAGCCGTGTTTCTAGTTATGCATGTCTGCAGTGCAAAGAAAAGGACTAATTTCAGCATAAGCAGACAAGCTTGCATTACTTCCTGGAAATTCCACATAAAAACAATTTATTTGTGGGTGAAATCAGACATGGCATTCAGTGGTGGTGTACTGTATGCAACTTTGCAATATTAAATACTTTGAGGTCTGTGAATGCTTCATTTTTTAGGCTTAGTTCTGCACACTCAGACATATGCCGGGCATTTCCCAACACTGCGCTGGCCTTTCACCCAGCCTTGCTTTCCTGCTCTTCCCCTCTCCATGGGTCTCCACTTACAGCACACTGTACACCAAAGGCTGGTTATTGTCCAGAGGTAAAAATTGTTCCTCAGGTTGGTGTCTTGCCTAAAGCGAAGACTCTGGTCAGCCTTTTCTCACTGCCAACTTTTTTTGTCCTATTTCTCTGATCTGTATTTTTAAAATTAGTATTTCATATTTCTTACATGACTGAGGCAAAATATATTCTTTTTGCACCAGTAACTTTGGTTTTTTGTTTGTTTTTCTCCTACTGCCCTTCTCAGTCCTTCTGGACATGAATTTTGAGTTTTTTGTGTTCCCTGTCCATTTTCCAAGTTCCAGTAGTTTTCAGCTCAGAACCTATTCTGCAACAGTAATAAGAGGGTTTATTATTATAGGAAGTAGGGGGGTTTTTGTGAGAATCTTACCCAGATTGCCATCCCTGGCAAGTGTTAGAGGGCAGAAACACAGAAAAAAGGCGCAAATGGAATGAATGCTTTCAAACTTTGTTATTTATATCTTTTTTATCCTCCTTTTCATTGCCTTGGTCTTGTGTGTATTTTTGGTCATGAATCCAAATTTTTACCCAATGAAGTTTGCTGTAAAATGCACTAGATTGTTTAACTGTTAAGTAACTTTCAGAGTGTTTTGATTTGCTTACTTTTTCATTTACATTTCAAAACATTTCCAATCTGTAAATCTCCTTCTATGTCCTCATACTTTTGGCACCGTACATTTTTGGTGAGGTAGCTGGAGCAAAAGGATCTCAAACCTGAGAAGTAAATATTTTCTCATTCCACATTTGAAATATCCCAGCTTTATTCTTGCATGGTTTGTTTTTTGACCCCTGCTATCCAAGACTGGCTGTAGAAGGTAAACACTGGGGGAGCGAAATGAGATTATAGCATCACTTTGGTAACCTTCCTTAGTGAATGGGCAGTTGATCTGTCCATAATGCAAAGCACTTCATGTATTGAAGCGTCTAAGAAAGAAAGCTACTAGTTCACCACTCAGGGTTCAATTTCCGGATAATAACATTTATTTGTAGGGAAAAAAGAGTTAGTTCTGCGATGGCGAAGTAGATATTGTCACTCAAAGCATGGTCTTTTTATAAACTCAGATCTATATGGTTAAGTAATTGTTATATTAGTAGCATTTCTTGACTGGTAAGGTGGAAAAAAAAAAGACAGATGTCTATGTACAATGTGCTCCTTGTTTATTTATCTGTAGTAGGCTGGGGCAAGTGAATTGGCCCACTGTCAGGGGACTGTGAGCAACAGAGCTTCAGCTCAGCCCGCTGAGGCTTGAGACACAGCAGCTCATGGGCAATACGTGTCGTGTACTTCTTTGTGTGTATGTCTGTCTGTCCTTTCCTGTGCATAGTAAAGACCTGTGCGAAAGTGGCATGTACTGAATTTTGTTTTCCTTGAATAAACCGGTTGACAAAAAAGTGTTGCTTTCCGCTACTTGTTTATATGTGCCCGTGACTTTCTGTGGAAGCGGAACGTATTTCTCCGGAACAGAAATGCACATATATTGACTGAATGCACAGCTTGGTAGTAACACTTACAGAATGCTTGGAGGTACTTCTTTTTTCCTTAGTACAATACTGTTCAGATTTTGAAACTAAGGAAAATTCTTCTAATATATCCTTTTCTACTTTGTTCTTCCAATTTCCATAACACTTTAGATTAGAAATGTCATAAATTTGGTCTGAAACTAAAAGCTTGTTACTAAGAAAGACAGGAGGATATTCGTAAAAGGAAAAATATTTAATCTATCTTCTTCCTGGCCGTTTTCTTAAACCTGAAGTAAACAAGGTGAAATTGAGTGAATTTCTATTAAGCAGAATCCTATACTTTCAAGTCACGTAGGGAACAGACAATTGATGGCATATTTCCAGCTGGCAGAGCTGTCGAAAGGTAGCATGCAACTTCAACTCCATTTTTTTTCCTTTTCAACATATGATTGTGCAAGTCTAACTAAGTTCATCAGACAGTAAATATTCCTTCGGTATGTAAAATAAAGAATAAATCTGCAAGCTGGATTCAGTGAGTAAACAGATTATTATTGTACTACAAGGTTTTCTTCAATACTGTGAGTGCTTTAGACACTCACATTTTTCAGAGATGATGTGATGATCGACTTGATATCAACTGTTGGAGTTGATATGAAGTCCCATAAGTCTTCTTTTGCTTTTTAGGGTTTTTTGTGGGGGAGAAGGGGAAGGGCAGGATAAGGGGTTTGCACAGTATTTCCGAAAGCTTGTGTGGAAAACCAGGCCATTTAAATCTGTCATCTTTTTCAGAAATAGAAAAAATTTTCACCACGTTTTGGTGGCTGTTATTTTTTCCACATAAGGTACTTTGGGACTAATAATGGTGTTTGCATTTGCTGTTGGTTGCGTCTTGATCATGTTTTGCCAAGCATTAACTGCTTGTCTGAGCGTTAGCAGCTTCTCATGGCCTTCCCCTCTTGTAAAATAGTAGGAGGTGATAATCTGACCCTAATAAATGAGTGGCAAACTCTGCTTGCCTCCACGTGTAACTGGTGGCTGAAATCCTACCTCTCCCCTCTGGTACCCCTGGGACTATTTTGGTGCCTGAGAACATTGTAGCATCCTGGGAGCACTTCACAGGGCTAGAGCGACTGCAGCAGTGCTGTGGATGTAAGGCCAGCAGCTCCCCAGATTTTGAGCAGAGACTCTGGGTTGGGAGTATGTAGCTCTCAGTGTAGACCATGCTGGTTGCATCATATTTTAAGACCAGGGTGCATTTGTGCAATGCTTTCCCTGGGAGCATTGTTGCCTAGTGAAAACAGCTAATGTCAACCGAAAACAAGCCATGTGACTGCCTATGGTTTAGTTTGGTCACACAGCAGAGACAGAAAATCATTGAATTGCTCTTTCCTGACAAGTACTCCTTCAATGGAGTTGGTGTAAATTTAGTCAGTTCACTTTGTTGAGTATCGAGAGCAGTGTGATATGTAAATAAAGCTTTATCAGACGAGATAGATTTAAAATTCCACAGTTGGCGAGGAAGCGTTAGCAGTATAATATAATACAAATATTTACACAGTAACTTCTAAGTCTTCAATAAGTGCTTAATATTTGAAATATGTGTTGTGAAAACATTGACTGATTAAGCCGTACCATTGCTGCTACATCTGTATGCAGTGACTTGCAATGGCTAGGATGCAGGAGTCACGGGGAAGGGTAGGTCACCCAGCGATGCAAAGGCATTTAAACAAGTTATGCCTTTTTTTTTTTTTTTTATTTAATTAGGATTCAGCACAGTCTGCTCTTGCAAGGCACACATAGCTCCATCCCTGCATCCTGTTGGAGCCGCTGCTCTCAGAGGGTGTTGCATTTGTGTAACGTGACTGGATGTGATCACGTGCCCAGTGCATCTAAGACTGCTCCAGTAGGAAAATAGAGCTACCAAATTTGTGCCTGCCCACAGCATGGAGTGTAATCATCACTAGTCTGTTCCTCCTCCTTGTATCTGTCATGGCCTTTTGATAAGGAACTGCAGTGGGCTGAAATGATGGATTGTTAATCTTTTGTCTGCTCACAGCATCCCAGAAATGGTGCTGGGCTCTAACGGGTCTGCTTGTTTTGCGGGGAGCAGAGGCTGGTGGCCAAGGAGGTTCCCTCTTTGGGTGGATAGATCTGCCTTGCCCAGTCCATCATTGCATTCAGCCTCCAGTTCTAGCATTACTCATGAATGAGCTAACAAAACAGTAGAATCAATAGACTGCAAATTAAAATAAACAGAAACACAGCTCCTAAACTTGCCTGGATGATTTTCTGTTGCCAGTTGATTTGCCAAGAGACTGCAAGAGCTGATCCATGCCTGGAAATGTAGGGCTGCTCTAATCCAGTCTTCATTTTTTTCCCTTCCCTCTTCTGGCTACCTGGTTTTGCCTTCTGCAAGCGCACAGCAAAGCTGTGGTTTGTTGTGTGCCTAAAGTGTGAAGTTTGGGTTGAGTTTATTGTCGGTGCTGTGGGTACAGTCAAATCACAGACTCTATCACAAACGGCCATCATAACCATCACTGTGGTGGTGCTAGATATGATTCAGCCAGTTTCTGCAATGTTTTGACACAAACCTGTTTTTGATAAGCCCTGCTCTGTCCAGACCCCCACGACAGTTTCATTCCACTAAAACCATCCTTTTCCCCAGAGAAGCAACAGACAGCTTTCATCAGGCCCACAGTCTTTTCCCTTGCGGGGGTTGAAATAATGTGGCTGGTCATGCAGGAAATCCAGCCCACATAACGAAGGGCCCCCTCTTTTCCTGCAGCAGGCTAATGCAAACAACCAGCACCTGATGCTGATGATGTGTGGGGAGGTGTCTATCAGCCCGTGCTTCTGCCCACTCCCTGGGGTAGCTGCAGTGGTGCCTGGCTCTGTTTTTGGGAGGGCTGGAGGTAGGCATTGCTACATGGAGGCCCATAGAGTTGTCTCAAAATCTCAACTTGGCATTTGCTCCTGCTGCAGTTGCAGAAGGTTTTCATGTCTTGGTCAGTTGTGGTGATAACACACAAAGCTAGATTTTGCAAGAGAAAGGTGAAGTAGCAAGTGATTTCATCAGAAGCTGATGTGGGGGATGTTGCTGTGGATGGTTTAGCAGGCAGGTGATGTGTTCTGAAAATCAGCTGCAAAGGTCTGTCTCTGAGGTAAGCCTGTAACACCTGCCCATCCCTTAGCTTGATGCAGATGAAGGGTTGGAGAGTTTGCAGAGAAATGATGCAATTCTCGTACTGCTCACGATGTTTTTGCAAGGCTAAGAGCAAATAATCTTTAAATGAGCTGGCAGGTTTATGATTGGGTTTTATGAGCTTTTACGATGTTTATAATCTGACATTGAACTTGCAGTTTAAGAGGTGAAAGGTTTAAAGGAAAACAGTAGCAAAGGTGTGCTGCTGAATTTCTTCTGGGTGTAGTTTCAACATACATCTTAGATGCTTCCCTCACGTGGCAGGTTTGTTGCGGTATGGCCTGTGCAGTTCATAGTGAGTGTGTCACTGAGTAAAATGGACTCCATCTATATCACATGTTCCACAGAGGGAAGAATTGAACAGAAAATGTGATTCTGCCTTCTCTAAGGAAGGATATGGATTGGAGGCAACTGCCTTGTGTGGTGTAACTGCCTAGGCCCCAAAATGCAGCCTTTGTCATTTCCATTTAAATCCTAGCCTCAGAAATACTGTACATTGTCCATGCCTGCTTCTTTTCTTCGTTGTTTTTCTGGTACCAGTAAAAATCTAAAGCCCCCTGCAATCTTTAAACTGGAATTCTTAAATTATGGCCTTTCCCTATGGTACTTTTGGAGAAAATGAATACTTTTTTTCCTGCTCCTTTTCTTGTGATTCTGCATCCGCTTCTTTTGATGAATGTGTGCTTCAGAGGTCCTGCCTGGAGATGTTTGCATACGTACAGCACAAGCCTGTTCTTACTTAACTATCCATTTCTGTTTTCCTGTGTTATCTCATATTGCTCCGCGGGGCTCGGTGAGCAGCAGGTTTGCTGCTGGCTAGCTTTTTGAGGTTTCTCTTATGCACAGTACTGTATTTGTCTCCTGGTTCTTTGATTTGTAATGTTTTGCCTTTGATTGCTGCAGAAGGTATAAACAAGCCTGTCAAAAGCCTTGTTTAGCGCGCAGATTCTGTGGGGGTGGCTGGCAGCCTCAGACCCTAAAATAGATCTAGCAGTGAACTGAACGGCTTAAAACCCTGGGAATTTAATTTGATCTTTCTTGTTGCCTTAAATATTGGGACTGAATGAGGATTTCTCTAACAGAACAGAAGGTGAACATGTTGGTATGTGACAGTAATAGAAGAAGGGTCCAGACCTGCTGTCATTGAGATGCTCTTCTGTAATGAGAGGCTGGGCTTGGCTGTGGGTAGCGGCTTGTCTGCTGTAAGTCACCATACCTAGGGAGGAGAGTGCTGTATCCTCTGATGTTACAGCATCCATGGGGACGGTTGTTCTGAAATGCTTCCCTGCATCCTGTTGTGGGATAGTCACTGTAGGAAAACCTAACACAGGCCCTCGTGGTTTTAGCATCTGTTTTATGCTGGCTTTGTGAAGGGAGAAAGAAGGAGCTGCAAAATCACGCAGGGGTTCCTTTTTTCCCCCCTCTTTTTCATGTAGCACCATGCAGTTAGTAATATCATAGCTGGGGTTTTCAGTTGTGGTGGTGTGAAGGTAACAATGATTTGGCTTCAATGTGCCGCAACAGCTGCAGAATTCATTGGAGCTTAGAAGCCTGTGAGTTATAGCTGTGATGCCATTTACAGCTTTTATGGAAGAGCTCTTAAATTTGTGAAATGTGTTACTTTTTGAAGTGCATTATATTTGTAATCTGAATTCTCTAAAATCCTGTCTGAGGGGAAAAAATAGCTTTGAAAATCCCCCTCTACCCTCTAAAAACACAAGGAACTCTTACCAGCCAGGGTATCAAGTCTTTTAAATGGAGTGATAGAACGCATAGATGGATTTGTAAGTGCTAAAATGTCAATTAGTACACTTAAAAGCTTAATGGTTGTCTTTGATGTACTTCTAATATCTCCAGTAAAGTTTGACTGTTGCCATTGATCAGGGAGTGGAGGAGGGATGGTGGAGTTGAATGCCAACCCAAACAGGTCTGATGGAGCTTGCGAGTGGCAAAGCAGTGCTTTTGTGTTGCTCAGTCTGAAATTCTTGACTTGGGTACTCTTAAGTGATCTGCTGCAACTTCTATTCCAGTTAATGGTCTTTTACCCTCCTTGGCACTGGTCATTTTGGGAAGTGTTTCGCAGGCCTTCTGGGAAGATACTTGGATATATTAATCTGATTTGTTAGGCCATCTGAGCGATGGCCTCACAGAGCAAATGTCTGTTATATTATTTGCTTCCCTGTGCTACTACAAAACCATCGTTTGTTTGCTGGGTAATATTTTGGAAGCCGGATGTATTTAATACTGAAGAGTGAGCTTGGAAAAGCCTTAGAGTGTAGGTGTTCACTGCTTATATAGCTTACCTTTGTGCAGAAAATTTACTGGTATAACTACACTGACCTGAAAATACATTTAGGGTAGCTTTAGTCTCCTCATCTGTGTCCTTTAATTGGCTTAGGAGCAAAGATTATAGGTTTAGTTTACATCTCCCAGCTTCAATGGATACTTCCCTCCTAGCTTTGAAGGATATTCTGCCAGTTGGGAACATAAACAAGGATAAAATGATGCTGATAGAAATCTCCCTTTTTGGGTAGTGCATCAAGCAAAATCAACATGTCACACTTTTAGTGCAATATCAGTATGTCCATTCCAGGAGCCTGTGTCAATTCAGCTGATTTGGTTCCCCATCAGGCTCAGTAAATTTGATTCAGTCACCAGTATCCTGAGGCTTCCCAGCAATAGGTTCAGCATATTTGACTGTCATTACCCCTCCCCGGGTTTAAAGATTGACCAGATTTCTTTTTTTTTCTTTAAATCTTCTTTTAAACCTGATGATTGCCTGAATGAGGGACATCCTGTAGACTGACACGAAAGAGGAAGAAACCAAGTTAAACATTTCCAAGCTAAGACAAGGGACTCCTTGCATCACCCAGACCTGCTTTGGGTCACATTTATGCAAACTTGCAGGTCCATCACAGCACAAGTTACTTTGTGGGTAGAGTTTGCCATGCCCCAGCTTTGGCAATGCCACACTCTTCACTGCTGTCAATGGTCCTCTTGCAGGGCTTTGGTGGTGGAGCTACTCATGTAGACATGAGCTGCTCCAGTGCCATCAAAGTGAGTCAGGTGAGCCAAAATTTCCTAGTTGGTTCCTTTAAACCGGTGAAACCCATTCATACTGGAAAGGTTTAAATAGGGATGAGTACATGGTCATCCAGCAGGGATATGGTGTCCTTCCCAGATTTTCAAAGGGACCTCCATCTGCAGCGTCAAGCCTAGAAGGCATCAGGTTCCTGCTGGGCACAGCTGTATTAAACAATGCAGCTAAACCATGTAGGCTTTGGGCTGGTCTAGTTATTTCACTGAGGGAGCAATCAGAGTTCTGTATTCACAGATGCACATTTTCGCTGATATATATACATAAATGTATAAATATATATATATATCAGATAGATGAGCAGATCTTTTCCTGTGTTATAGGCAAGGCTTCAGCATCCAGGTAACACAGTCCTACGAAAGAAATAGTGTAAACACTGACCTTCTGTTGTACGTGTGAGGATAAATGCTAAACACATCAACAGTTCTTAAGCTTCTCTAAAATACTGATACTACTGACCAACCTTTCAGACACTGTGGGACACCAAAAAAATTAGATCTCTTTAAATTCCCATTGAAATACTGAAGCCAAATGTATAACACACCAGTTTTGTCTTTCTCTCTTCCCTACTACCTATACACTATCTTGGCATGCAAAAGTGGTTAGTATTTTTCAAGTTGAGGATCCGGCTTTCCGTTTGAGGGTGGAAAAAAGTCTTAATATAATTAGCAATATGCAGCAGGATTGGATTAGCCATACACATCTGTAGGTTTTATTAGCAGACATTTAAACTGCAGAAAGTGCATTTTATTGGACTGTATTCATATGACTGCATACTGGAGCTCAAACACCTTTATAAAAATATGAACTGAATCAAAAGGAAATTAATTAGAAAGAATATATTTGAATTTAATTATGTTGAGCTGCTGAATACTCTTTGCATTCTGGATTTTATGTGTCTATCTGAAGTGTACTTGGTGGAGAGTTTTAATTAGAACTGGAGACAGAGTAAGAATATTTGGAATGTGAAATTTATAAACGGCAGTGATTTTCAGCTAGGAGTGTAGAGATTTTTTGGAGCTTGCTACCCTTCTTGCTTCTCTTTTCCCCCTCTTCTTAAACTACTTTTATGTTCAAATTAATACCAGATCGTGAAAAAGAAGAACTCCTGTTGTGGCTCTTGGTCTTCTGCAGCGTGATCAGAGTTGTCAGATCCACAGCGGCAGGAGATTTTTTTACCTTTGTGTGTTTAATGGCTCGTACTACTCTGTTCTTTGACGGTACCATTTAACCGTAGAAGCATGGGGCTGTGGATGGCACGGGACATGTGGCTGCCTTGACTACTGTCTCAGATGTCGGACATGCCAAGACTCAAAGAGCTGATTTGGCAGCTGCCCAGCAGATTTTTATAAAGGCTCAGTTGGTGGCCAGAAACCCAGGCTGTCAGAGTTGTGTTATGCAATAAATTGTTTTTCAGCAGAAGTTTTTAATCCAATTTCAGCTGTATTTTTTTTTTTTGTACTATGTAATCAAAGATAAATATACATTATTTCGTGGTGTTTCAGAGAAGTGAAGACGTGTAATGTAAACATCACCCATCAGGTTGGTTTGTTTGTTTGTTTTTCTTCTAAGAAAGATTTAGACCTGTTCACCAACACAGGAAACGATGCTTGAATTATTTTGGTTTCTGCCTGGGAGGCATGTATTTGTATACAGCATGCCTTTTCAAAGATCATTCAATGTACCTTTTAGGAGACGTTCCCTTTATTTGAAGAGAGCACCAAGTAATGAACCTATTTATCAAGTCAGAGCTTTTACTCAGGCAGAAATTGTCTACAAGTGATGGTCAGACAGAAAATTGTACTTTGTCAGGCTGTGACCTACCTGAATCGTTGCAGGCCCTGCCCCTGTAATAGATGCCCTGCCACCCCTTCATATTTCCCTTTCGCTTCTCTAAAGTACATAATTCATTTTGGAAAAAATGGGTAAGGTTAGTCAGAATGCAGCGAGATATTTGGGGTTCACAGTAGTTACATTACAGCAAGGTGGCTTTCATTTCCTGAATACCATCTGTGATGCCCTCCCTTCCTTATCGTGACTGTCATGTTTTGGTGCCGTCATAGGCTTGCATCCTTCCAAGTATGAGCTGCTGTGCAAAGGGACAATCCCACTTTTTTCTCTGCCCCAGCAGTAGTCGCCATTTGGTCATGTGGTTAGGAACACGGAAGCTGATCTGGATGAAAACAATAATCTTTCTTGTCTTGGGATGAGATTTTGACTCCTCCTGGTCAAATGGGCGCATAAGGGCTAATGCTGGCATTGGGTTTGGAGCATGTGCATCCCATGTGGTCCAGGTGAATGAAGCTGGTTATGAGAACCACTCCCTCAGTCTGAATAATTACCTTACACCTCCATACCTCTTTCTACCAGCACTCTACCACCCTCAGCTCATGTCAGATCCCAAAGCTCAGATGCTCTGGGTGCAAAATGGTTATTTAGATTTCTAATCTGGCCTAAGAAAGTCACAGCTGTGGAGCCAGTGCTATCAGTAAGATAATTCAAGTTGAAGTTGTACTGCAAGTTGATGAACTGAGAAACTTCAGACCTGTCTTTACTCTGGATTTGTTTGGGCCTAGCCCTTTTTTTTTTTTTTTTTTTTTTGTGTTTATCTTTGCGGACCAATATGGGAAACAGTTGTCAGCATGTAAACTTTCACTAGTTTCATACTGAGTAATAGTTTTCTGGAGGTGCAGAACATCATCAAGGCCTCTTATGTTAAAGAAACAACTAACACACGAACGGACTCTTCTTAAATATTTCATTATTAGGCCTAAGATAAATTTAGGAACTATTTTTTATGCCTCACTTCTGGGAGTGACTTGTATTTGGAGATTCTGCCTGTAACTCTTCTACCATAATGTATTTTTGCAAGAGCAGGTTGAAGCTCACTGGGCTTAAAAGTGCCCGAGGCCTTTAGTGACCCAAAAAACAGAGCGTTTCTCTCCCATGCAGCTCTTCAGAATTCATCTGAAAGGAGGAAATGCAATCCCTGGTGCAGCAGAAGGCAGTGAAAGAGTGCAAACCAATAGGAGATTGCAGGGGATGAAAGCTATGGGAGAAGTGCTGAAGCAGAAAGAAGAGAGATTTTTGTTTCCTTCCACTGTTTCTTTGCTGTGATAACATTGGTTCTTCAAGTCGGGAGCTGTAACGTAATGTGAGTTCTTGGGGAAGTTTTCTGAAAGTACGAGGGGAAAAAGTAGCTATAATTACCAGAAAGAGTTAAATGCTAAAACAGAGCCATTAATAAAGGAAATTTCCCCTTTCTTCGTGTTAGTTAGCACATTTTTAAAACATGACCTATTTTCCTAAACTAGACAGAACAGATTACATTTTCCAGAAGGCATGAGTCACTCTACTATAAAGTCTCCAAGCTGTATCAATCTTCATCAACTTAAGCCATTCATGAGATTTTATTTTTTCTCACTGAATATAAGCAGTTTGTTTTAAATGAGAAACTGCTACATCCTCTCTGGATAGTTAAAACTTGATTAAAAGTTTAAATATTAAATAAGTACGAACTTTATTCTGAGAGAAGGGAGTGGAGGGACCTTGATAGTAAGTGAAAGACTACGAGGATATTACCGTGGGTATATATGAGTATAACTAGTTTGCACCATGCTCTGCTTGGCTGTAAGAAGTCCAAGCAGCATGATAAATGCCAGAATGAGCCAAAAATCTTTATTTATGGAGCTTCAGTTGAATATATTACATTCTGGTTTCAAATTGTTACCCTGGAAGTTTGAACTTTTGCTAGGAGTTTGTGCTGAGAAGAGCTTCTGCTGTCTGGTCGTGGAACAGCCCACGAGGTCCCGCAGGTTAGTTAGAGAGGGAGGTTACACCTGTGGGCCAGCAGTGGGGTTTCCCTCTGCAATGTGCATTTGGGGTGGCGAGGAGGTTGATGGAACTTTGCGATACCATGGAGACCTTTGCTAACGCAGCAGGGGAAGTACGTGTGTTGATACAGCAGTAAAACTTCATGCTTTCTCATGAGGTTCGCTCTGTGCTGTACAGATACCGAGAAATTAGGCTTTGTAAATGAGTAAGATAATTGCTAATAAGTGCTGATCACACTTAGCATCGATAACTTGCCCAAGACTGCACGGACGGATCTCTCTCAGCCATGGAAGGGGAATCTGGGTTTTCCACCAATTCCTCTTTGGTCTGACTTTTAGAGAAAAACAGGTATAACTGTTTTCCATTGATAATATACAGCCAAAAGGCAGAAATCTGTTGCAAGTCTTGAATCTAGTAAACAAACATTTCTATCTTGGTCCTTCAGCTGAAAAGTAATTTGTATGATCTATGAAAATGTGTTGTCTGTTTTTCATGCAAAAGACATATTTTTTTAATGTTGCTACAAATGCAGTAAAAAACACCCTTTGAAATAGTTCTCCTTCAAAAATATCCTTGAGGAGAGGGCAGAAACTTGTGGTTTATTTTTCCCATTGCTTCAAAATGACCTTCTTACATCTGCAGGAAAGACTCTCTGGGGGCTGTTGAACCATGAAAGCATATTCATTTAGGGCATTGGGTGCCAGTGATTTTAACCGAGTGTTGGAAGCAGTGCTGGAAAAAGAAAAAAAGAGGGAGTTTGTGTTTTGTTGTTTTGCTTTTTGCAACCTGGCATGAAGAATGAGGTCAGAAGATGCGTACTTGGGAAAGACCCAAAGAGAGTGCTGGAAACATGCCAGCCACACTGAGTCATAACACACATGCTTATAAGTATCTTTGTACCTTGCAAAGTCCTGGCTGTTCAAATAAAACCACCACTGCTGTAAAAGTATTTACATAAAAATTAAAGCAAATAGCATGGAGTGCTGCATGCATTCTCCCTTGTTCCAGCTTTGTTTTACCCTGTGAACTATGACTCCTGTTTGCTTAAGGCAAGGCTGGGCCAGGCTGAAGAATGCTGTACCTGCAATGAACGAAGGGAGAAGCTTGAGTCATGCTTCTGCTGCTGCCCAAGGAGCTCAGCAGCTGATTTCAGGCTGACACTTCACCTGCCCAGGAGGTGGTGTGAAGCCTGCCCCTCGCTTCTGCTTTTTAAAAATTAGGATTTTGGTATAATTTTGGAAATAGGAAGGCTGTGTGCAGGCCACACATGCACACCAGGCAGCTGGACTGCAGGGAACAAACACCTAAGCTGTAGGTGAATGGTGAAAGGTACAGGTGGTGCACATTTTGATTTTTTTGCAAATATATATACATTATGTATCGATGTGTATTATATATATCATTACTGTTATATATTGATTAAACATTAATATGTATTTTAGTTGGTGTGCACACACACTGAGATATATTTCATGTATTACATACATTGAGTGTATATTATATACACTTAATGTGCATAGAGCAAAACGTGTGTCTGTGTGTGCACGCACGTGTCTGTATATATATATATATATGTACATTTATGTACATATATTCCCAAATTACAGTAAGTTGTAGGAGCCTGTTCAGCCATATAGTGCAACAGAAAGTTGTGCTCCAATCTGTGCAGTAACATCCTCAGCAGAAATGAACTGTGTAGGTAAAGGGAGGTTGTGCTCCTCTTCCCTGTCCCCTTGGGCTGAACTTGCCTAACTCTTGCTTGACTGTCATGGTAGCTGAAATTCAGAAATAAATGTACAATGTGTGGTTCCCTGAAATGGCATAACAAAGAAGGTGGCATGATTTTTTTCTTTATTTTTATTTTTTTATTTTAATTTAAAGGAAACGATGCAGTAGTGTTTCTTAATTCTGCCCCAGGGTTTCCCTGGTTGTTTGCGTCTGTTAGTTTTATTCTGAGTTTATAAAATAATCTTATTGTCCTATTGGGAGGCAGAAATCATCTCAGGTAACCTGCACAGTGAAGCTTGTGGGCTTGTGGTGATGAACCTACAGTTTAAGATGTTACTCAGGCCTTTTCTGGGTCTGAGTCAATAATGGACAATCCATTAGTTCCCCAGAAGTCGTTTCAATGGCTAATTACTTGCACAGTTGCAGAAATTGTTCTTTAATTCTGTCTTACATTTTTCTGAATCGAGTTCCAGCTGTTGGATGATATTATACCCCTCTCTGCCAGCCTTGAGAGCCATCTATTACCAAATCTCTATTCCCTGTGGAAATATTTAAAGGCAGCAATTGAGTCAGTCCCTTTGAGCTTAGGTTGGTGGGGGGGTGGCAGGGTGGTGTTGAGAAGCTACATAGATTAAATTCCTCAAGACTTTCACTGGACCGTATTTCTAAGCAGTTCTGGGTGTGTGTATGTTTTGCTGAAGTGAGATGATAACTTTTGCAGTTGGTGGTGGTGTGAGTGCGGAGCAGGTGAACGAGCACACGAGGGCTCTCCCTGCGCCGCGGTGATGAGGCAGAGGCTCATGTAATTATGGTTAAATGTGTCGGGAGCTGGAGCTGCGGCTCAGCCGGGCTCTGAGTCCGTTCCTCCCCAGCATGCGGCTGCTTTTCTGCCATAGGCTCCAGGGAAGATGTGCTTGGTAATCGTGAAACCTTTTTATTGCTCCTGCAATATGGAGCCATATGAATGCAGGTGTTGGCAGCAGCTTAGCCCCTTATTTTGGTGACTTTGGGTAGCACACGGTGCTGGAGAACTTGAGGACTTTCTTTCAAGCTGGGTGGTGTGTGCAGCGGAGGGAAGCCCACAGCAGAGCAGTGTAGGCAGGAGAGCAGCTGCAGGCTGGACACAACTGTGCTGGTGGGAGCTCTGGTGTGGAGAGACTCTCCATGTGCATTTCTGGAGGCAGCACTGCTGTTTCACAGGGCGGATGAAGGCAGTATGGTTCGTCTGGAGTTTTACAGGCCCAGCAATTGAGTGTGGTGTGAAGTTGCTTCAGGGGATGCTGAGGTCTTTGTTCCCACCTTCTGGGCCCCGTCTCTTGGCTGGTGGCACTAATGCCCAGGCAGCCCCCAGGCCTCCAGCTGGCACCAGGAACACACCTTGGCTGCCAGAAAATTGGGTGTCAGGTTGCAGGACACATTTTTGTGTCTACACATTGCCTGCAGAGAGGGAGATGACCCCCGGCTCCTCACAGGAGGGTAGCCTAACCGCTGGTGTGTGGTGGTGGGTGCCTTGCCTCCCGCAGGAGGGACTGTGGTGACCTCCTTCCCTTCCACAGGAGGGATTGTAGCCAGCTGGTGCCAGGGCACAGGTCCTGTGGTCAGCGCATGCCGATTTAAAGACCAGTCATATCAGCAGGTTTCACCACGTCACTGTTGAAGCAGGGAACACTGCCATGTGCTCCTTGCAGTGAGACGTCGTGACAGAGTGGATTTAATTTCTTTTGTGGTTCTTTTTTTTCTTTTCGATTTTATTTTATTTTTTTTTTCATTTTCCTGGGTTTTTATTGGGGTAAATAGGCCAGAGATCAGGAACCGAAGGGTGTTTTTGTGCTGCTTCCAGTACAAATGCCAGTGAAGGGAGTGAGTGGTGTCCACAGGCCTGTGTGATAACATGGACAGGGGCTGAAGGTGCTCATGAGTGTTTCCTAACTGAGCCTGACACCCTTAAGGATTTGTTACGTAGTTCCCGTGAAAACAGGAACGCTGATGTCCCATTGGGCCCTTGTTGGTGGGAATGTAAATGAGGGCGTGCTTGCCAAGCTTTGTTAAAATTGAGCCGCAGCCCTCTCGTGTTTAGTGTTGCTTCTGGTTAGGGCTGAAGCTGCGTTGGCAGCAAAATGGTAAGCTGGAGTTGTTTGTGTAAACCTTTGTTGACAAAATAACTGGATGTACTAGTCCTTTTAAAGTGCTTGCCGAGAGATTTTTTTGTCTTTTTTTGGTTGCTGTGGGTGTTGGGTTACAAAGTTTGCTTTCTTGGCCCAGAGCTGCCTGTATTCTAAAACTCTTTGGGCATAGCTCAGGCGTCTTCAAAGTGTAGTAGCTTGTCCCTCGTGCGAAATGCACATCCTGCTGCCAAAATGCTGGCTGCTTTCACTGCAACACCCATTGTGTTGCTTTTTTTGTTGTTGGGGGGTTTTTGTTTTGTTTTGTTTTGTTTTTTAACCCCTGCCAAGTAATTTGTCCTAGAATTTTTTTGGGGAGAGGGTGAGGGGTGGAAATGTTTTTGATCACAATTCAGCAGCTGAATGCCAATGTGTCACTAGAGGAGCAAAGAAAAAGCTATCGTTGGTCACCCTAAACTATGCTTATTTTTTTGGAAGTTGGCAGTGTCTGTCTTTTCCTTGGCACATGGATGGTCTAAGCTCTCCTGCCTCCTGGTGGGGATCGCTGATGGGGCTTGTGGAGTTTCCAGTGTAAGGTGACAGTGACAGTACGCTATGGTACACTTACCACTTAAGGTCTGCCTAGAAATGTTAATCTTTTGCTTTGGCAGTGATGTAGCCCCTGAGGAATTCAAGGGCAAGAATGCTCAAATAGTGATTTCCAAAGACCTCAAGACAATTATAGGGATTATGAAAATATGATGACTTACCTATCTCACTTATGTCTTTATATCAATTTGCTGGCTTAATTTATTTGAATGCTAAAGGCTTTAGGGAAATACTTTTCCAGGGAGTTAATCTTTTAACTAAAGGGAGTACTAAATTTGACATAGACTAGTATTCCTTTTGACAAAATAGCATTTGTCTCCTAAAAATAAAGTAGAAAACATATGCCCCGTGAGCCAAATTCCACTTGGCTTTATGCTGAGATAAATTCAGAATAACTTCCTTGTTATCAATATACAACTTCATTGTAACACTGCAATAAATGCAAATCACTAAACCAGAAAGAAAAATAACCTGAGCCAAGAGGCACAAAGGAAGGCCAAAATGGCAGCAAGAGAAGTTGGTTCACCAAACTTGCCTCTTCAATTTCTGCAACATTCAATTTAGTGTTTTGTTGGGTTTTTATTCCCTCCTCTTAATTACCTGGGAGAACACTTCCTGGCTGTGATAAATTTCTCCGTGAGGGATTCATTATAAGGATTTTAACAATTAAGTTTTACCTCCTGCCTAACACCTGGTACATGCCTACTGCTGTTTGCAGAATAAAGGATTAGAGGGACTAATGCTCTGATTTGATGGTAATAGTTATGTGTCTGTTCTCTGTTAGAGCTGATCAGGTTGCATTTTCTTACATAGTATTCTTCTTCAGTTTTGGGTTTTTTTGGGGTTTTTTTTCCTGAATTAAAAATAATCTGTGTAGCCCTAGGCTTTGGGGGTTTGTTTGGTTTCATTTGGTTTTTTGTTTTGTTTCAGGTGCATGCAACTAATGTCTCCTTTCTGTTTCCATCTCCTTTAGGATGACAGTGATGGGATTCCCTGGTCAGAGGAGAGGGTGGTGCGGAAGGTCCTTTATTTATCTCTGAAGGAGTTCAAGAATGCACAGAAGCGGCAGCACAGCGATGGCATTAGCGGGAGCCTCAAGGCAGTGAACGGTGAGACGCCTCTGTGGTACTGCTGGAAGGACTCAGTCCTTTTTCCATGCTGTAGCAGGGAGGCAGGCCAGTGTACCATCTGGCATACACTGTGCCCTTTCGATCTGCACAGAGGAACTTGTTTCTGGAGTGCTTGAGATGCCCGGGTCGAACAATCTGTATGTTTTGGTTTCTGGCTAACTGATCCCTGGGGATGAGGGTGGAGGGTAGGTGGCAGGCGGGAGGACAGAGACAGGCTGCCATTCTGGAGAAAAGGAGCCCTTCTAGTCTGCTTCCTGATGTGCTGAGTATGTCAGCAGAGATTGTAACCATTTAGAGGTGATTGGCTTCAGTTACCTTGGGGAAGTACAGTTGGACAGAATTTACATACTGTCGCTTAGATGCAAGAAACTGACTTACTAGCATCTGTCTCTGGAGTGATCCAAGTCCACAGGTGAAGTAGCATAGGATCTACATACAGAGTTTAAGGGCTAAGAGGGCACAAGCGCTGTGACATTGGACCTTCCTAGTTTAGTAGTTCACAGAGCAGTTGTTTAAAGGTATTAAAAGGAGATGCAGACAAGCTTAGATGACAGGAGCTTGAAAGGAATTGAATTTTATTTCTTTAATGCTCTAGTCAGTTATTATCTGTTGCTTCCCCTTCCCTTAAAGCTTGCTTTAAAAAGCTATGGTGTCCTGAGAGGTGAATATAAAGTGTGTCTCTTTCAGATTCACTTAGACCCTTACTTGAAAAGGCTTTGTCATGCTGGCTTGAGCCTTGAAAGTGATGACTAGCAGGATTCAGATTTCTGGGCAGGCTTACAGTTTTCACTCACAAGAGCTTATTTGTTTCTTTATGGAGGTTTATGGCAGTTCCTTTTAGGCATGTGCATAACTATACATGTGCTAATGCATTAAAGCAGCAGCTGGGTGCTTGCTTGGTAGGTTATTCATATTTATATGTAGCTTGTGTTGTTGACATGGTGAGTCAGATTCCACTGAGTTATTGCCGACAAGGCAAAAAACTAAGGGAATGGCTGGATAACTGCAGGCAGCATGAGAAAGTCACTGTATTGCGTAAGAAATTGCAAACTCCTTAATGTGATTAAAGAAGACCTCAGACTTCCGAGTTCAGTAATAATATCAAATACTGATCTGATGGGAAGGAGCATCTAGCTTTAAGAGCAAGCCGTTTATAAGCTTGGAGGTGTACACAAAACAGTGTTCGCTTTTTCCCTCCAACACCTCTGCATCATTGATCTTCTGTCAAACACAATTTCTCTTGGAAAGTTTCTTATTCCATTGTGGGGGTTTTGTTTAGTCAAAGGAAAAAAGTCTAAAGGCATGAAGCACAGTAATTGTGTGTTAGGAGGCTTTGATGATGTGCCAGGTTACAGGATAACTGAGGTTTTCATGGTGTCTAGTTTCTCCAAAGGCAGCTTAGATAAAAAGTGAGTTGGCTGGGAATGCTGTGTCAATGCAGGTACCAGACATGGAGTATGCCAGTGGCTTCCCCTGGCAGCAGCAGAGCTCACATCTTCAGAGCTTTTCTCTTTCACAGAAGTAGATGACCAGTTATTTGGGGGTTGGATTTTTTTTTAATTTGAGCCAGAATGATATTCCATGTTGCTCTTTCTGTTTGCTAAGTGATTTTTTAAAAGTCCTGTCTTGGCACTGCTCTGTTTCAACATCTCTGTCCAAAAGCATTTTTTTAGCTGTTGGTATTTGGAAGAATGTCTCATTATGCAGAGAAAAATGAGCAAAAGGGAGGAGGATTGATACTATGTAGTGACATCAAGAAAATCAATTTAAACGTGCAATTTGTTCATTACATTTAAAAAAAAATGTAGCCATGTATTTTCAAATCCATGGGTCTCTGTGGGCTGAAAAAAAAGCAAGTCATCCTGAGAAATTACTGAGCTATTTTGAATTCAGGGAAATGTGTATTATTTTAAGGATGAGTCTTAGATCCCAGATTTCATACTGTTGGGAATAAAAAATGTTTCCTTGTACATGTCCTTCAACTTTCAGGCCACATCCATTGTTTCTTGCATGTCAGTCCAAAGGATTGCATGCAGTTAAATATAGTTTTATGTGAGTGACCCATTTTTTATTCATTTATTTATGTAACTGTTGAAGATCAAACAGTTCACCTTTCCGTACCTGGCAAATGTAATCATTTTCAAAAGTGGAAAGGAAGGGGTGTGAGGGGGATTCAGGCTCTTTAAACTCCCTGCTCTATGCGAGAGTGTGGATTGGTCTTGTGTGCTTCTAATAGCTCAGAGGACTGCAAAAAACTGGGTAGCAGAATTTGATCTTGGTGCCACCATCTGTAATGCAGAAAGCCTTTCTCTGGTCTAGTTTTATAACTGCTATTCCTTAAAATTTGTTTTTTCATGGACTTGCAATCTGTAATTTGTTTTAGTAGAAAGTATTTACTTGGAGCAATAGAAGAAGGTAAAAGGTACACCAGCCCCTTGTAATTTGTGTCTTTAAGAGGTTTTTATGAATTTGGAGCAGCTGATGTTTGATAAACATGCTACAAAAGTTCCTTTGCCAGTGTTTGTGAAGCTGCAGATAAACTTGTATGAAAATGATTGTCAGTGGTATTTCATCTGGTGAGTTCAGTAGTATCATTAATGATTTTGTAGCTGGTATAATGGTGCCTCTTTGATTGATAGTGTGAAAAGCAAATTAATTTTAAATGTGGAAGATGAACCCATTAACAGGAGTCTTTTCTGTACTAAAGTTTCTGCAAGCTCTGATGTGCTGGTGGTGGCGCAGAGACAATTAACTTCTGTGCCTCTCTGAATAATAAAAATAAAATTTAAAATAAAAATTGAAATTACTTTTGGCAGTTTTATGTATTATAATACCTTAGCTGTCTCTGTCTCACGATTAAATCTACTTGTTATCCTGAAAATAATCCTGCCATTTTCAGTTTGTGTCTGAAACCCTGTTACTTAAGTGGTTCCGATTAAAGAGAAAGGCGAGTGTGTATATTTTGGTTGTTGTATCAGTGGTTATATTGCATGTGTGCTTATGTTGACTCTGGATATTTGCAGAGTATAGAACGACACCCTACAGTATGCCTTTGTTTCCCACGTGTTCCTCTTCAGCACTTGGGAATATAAAATTTGAAGGAGGTGCTTGTGCTGGTTGTCGAGAAACTCTCTGCAGCCCTAAAAGGGATACTGGAACTCTGATTATGGAAACAAGGTTGTGCGCTGGAAGAACCCAGAGGGATCTCTTTAGTAATTTTGATTACTGCTGCCTGTCATTTGCGTTAGGATTTTAAGAATAAGGATTGTTGTTTGGAATAGTGATACTAGTTTTCAGAGATCATGATCTAGAAGGAGAACCAAATCCTTTGGGAAACTGTTTTCTTCTTGTGTAGCTTCAAATGTGAGATAAGGCTATAAAAAGGCAATGAAAGATGTAATAATGGCTTGCATTCTGTTGATGAGAGTAAATCCAGTACCCTCAAAAGACTATATCATAAAGCAAGCTTTTATGACCTAGGATTTTAAGTTCTGTTTTTCAAAACTTGCAGTAAAGAAATTTGTGATGCAGAAGTGAGTTTCTTGAATGGAAAAAGTGACAGAGTTTCCTTATTTATTTAAGATGGTTAGTTAATCTACAGAGATGACAAACCAGACGTTAGAATTATTCAAGCAGATAGTTTGTTTGCACCGGCTGTATTTTGTCCTAGAAAGGTGTCATGGCAGTTTCCAAACATGTCATCTAGGTTAAGCTCACAGCAGGCATAATTTATTTGGGGAATCAAATGTATGTGAGGGAATGCATTGGTTCAAGGCAGAAGTCAAAGTCTTGTTCGTTAAGTAAATAGATGAGTAAAAAAATGTAATTTTGCTATTCTCAGAGATTTCACCTTACATTTAAGGTTGTTAAAGGAAAATATTTATTTTATGTATGTTCTTTAAATGGATTGGGAACCATGTCAGCACGTGGATGGAGGTGGTGGTCGGACCATAAAGTCTCTGGTGCCCCTTTCTCCCGTCACAGAATCACAGAATCCTTTTGGTTGGGAAAGGCTTCCAGCGTTTGTCTGATCACTACCTTGTTAACTAGACCATAGCAGTAAGTACTACATCCAGTTGTTTCTTGAACATCTCCAGGGATGGCGACTCCACCACTTTATGCTGGTCTGTTTCTGCCCTCAGCCATTCCCCCACAAAAGTTCGTGTGACTTTTGTTGGAGAGTTGCTTTTTCCACAAATGATCTGTCTCCACACTGAGAGGCAGGAGCCTCTGAGACAGGTCTTGGTGGGACTGTGGTGCCAGACCCAGTCACAGAACCAGCCTCTGATTCCTGGGTCTGCCCATCTTATGGCTTCCACACTGGCTGTTCAAGCCAGCTGGGGCAGGCAGCAGTATAGTCGGAAAATAGCTGTTTTTGTCATTGATGCATGCATTTTCAAATGTTTTCTGCTCACTGCATGGGGATTTCTGTCCATGCTCCCCAGTGAGCCATGTTGAAAGGAAGGTGCCCAGTGATAGGGTAGCATGGGACTGTCTTCATCTGACTTCAGCTTGTTGGTGAAACCTCTTTTCTGTGGCCGTGTAGATGGTACTCCAGGTGTGGCATGAAAATTGCAACAGATGTGGTAGAGATGCCTAAACACTGCTAAGCTGGGTGCTTCAGCTCAGAGCCATGTATTATCTGCCAAAAGCTAAGAGGGGATGGCAGCAGCTGCCAGCTGGGCAACCATGTCTTCCGTTAGACTGCGGCTCTTCTCTTCTCATTCCTGCAGATAAAAACACAGTAGCCCTTGGGGAAATGCTGTTGTTTCAGCTGTGCCTCTGTGTGCCCAGCAGTGTGGGTCTTCTTCCCTGGCTGGATCGCTACTCAGGCTTCAATTTTGAACAAGAAAGCAGCCCTCTTCATTCACTGTGATGCTTCAGATGTACTGATAACTTCATCTCTCTTATTTCTGAAGGCTGCAATTAAGTACTGCAAGAAGGTTTTATGCTAACGTTTGTCTAGGGAGCTTTTCACTCCATCAGTGATGTGAGATTGCATTTGTTGACAGTGGGTAATGTCTGTCTGTCTCCTAAGCTTTAGTGGAAGATTGTAACTGTGCCAAGGACCCTTGTCTGTAAGTGGATTTTAAAAATGCATTTACAGAAACAGAAATACCTCTTTCAACTTTGCAGTATTTTCCCTTTACATTCAGAGTAAACAGCCTTTTTGGCAGGTTTTAAACTGTGATTAAATATAGATGTTTTCAACTAAAAGGTTCAGAAAATAAGCATTTGAGCAAATTTGTCATGACACTCAACATCACTTTCACTTTGGTGCTTGCTGTCAAGTGAATTTAAAGATTAACAAATAAATAACAGGATGTTCGATTTGGGCTTCACTGAAAATTTCCAAATCTCTTTTCCTTTCTTTGTTTTCTAGAACAGAATTAATTTTGAGCCTGCCAGGGACTTGCTTGTTCATTGGCTGACACAGGTTCTTCTTTGCTTTTCCATCATCACCATTTATAAAAAAATTTGCAGGCCAAATTATGCCCGCAGTGATGTCTACCGAATTCGATTATGTCCATCCAAATTGTGCTTCTGTCTTAATATAATTTCAGTGTTTGGCAAGACTGATAGAAAATTTTCTTTCACAGGACACCCATATTCCTTTTCCTCTCAAACGTAACAGGGATGGATATTTCTTTAACCTGTGAAACAGAGAAATTGTATAATTAATTTTCTTAAAACTTATTTCATGACCATCTAAAAAGAGTGTCTGTTGCTCCTGAGTGCATTTCTAGGCAAACAAATTCTAAGAATAACCTCGCCTCCTTGCATATTGCTAATCGCAGGTAATAGAAAATGAAAAAGGCAGTGAAGAGTCTGCCGAGGCGTATGCATAATCTGTACCAGACTGAGTTATTGTAGGCCTAAAATAAATAAGGAAAGGTGGGAAAGAGTTCAGCAGTAGCTGATGGGTCTGGCCCCCCCTCCTTTCACCTTGTGCCTTGTGCTGCTGCTGCCATTTGTCTGCCCATGCAGTGCAGCTGGTCCAGAGTACTAATGTGGCAGAAAACTAGTCCAGAAAAAAAAAATTATTTAAGAAAAAAAGCAATTTCTTTCTAGTTTGATGAACTACATATGTTCATTAAGACGTCACATGAGCACCATGTGCTCACTTGGTGGCAATGGGGGACCAGGGTACCTTGACTGAAAGCCGGAAGAGGAGGATATGAGACTCCTCATCCCTTTTGATAGTAGCGAGCTGCTTGACTTGGTACAGTCATCTTGTGTAACCACAGCCTTAGGACTGGCACAGTCATCTTGTCTAACCACAACCTCATATGCTAGAAGGGACAGCAGTTGCCAGGAATATGAGCAAAAAAATGTGCAGCTTAAAAGTTCATTGAAAAGTGCTTCACAAGTGTAGGTGCTAGGTTTATGTTTCTCTTAAAAACAAACAAACCAAAGATCAACCCACTGCCAGCTGGTCTAGGGAAGTGATTGACCTGCTCTACTCTGTGCTGCTGCAGCTTCACCTCAAGTCGTGTATGCAGCTTGGACACCACAATATAAGAACTATATAAAGTTGTTAGAGTCCAAAGGAAGGCTACAAAGATGGTGAGGGGCGTTAAGGGGAAGCCCTATGAGGAGCAGCTGAGGTCATTTGGTCTGTTCAGCCTGGAGGAGACTGAGGGGAGACCTCATCGCAGTTACAACTTCCTTGTGAGGGGAAGAGCAGGAGCAGGCACTGATCTCTTCTCTGTGGTGCCCAGTGACAGGATTCAGGGGAATGGCCTGAAGATGTGTCAGGCAAGGTTTAGGCTGAATATTTGAAAAAAGTTTTTGACCCAGAGGGTGTTTGGGCACTGGAACAGGCTCCCCAGGGAAGTTGTCACAGCACCAAACCTGACAGAGTATGAGAAGCGTTTGGACAATGCTCCCAGGCATGGTGTGACTCTTGGGGATGGTGCTGTGCAGGGCTGGGAGTTGGACTCGATGATCCTTGTGGATCCCTTTCAACTCAGGATATTCTATGATTCTGTCAACCACCTCCAACACCCCCAAAACCCCACAAACAAATGCACCAAGAAGGCTCCACCCAAAACAAAAAAACCCCGAATCCACCACTTAGTAGTGGTAAAAATTGTTGCATTGACTGTCCATGATACAAAACTTGGCTTTAACATCAACAGAGAAAACAATTTTGTTTTCCTTGACTTGGGCTAATTCTGCATAGCTGCTGCCTTGGGTTTGTTTTCTGTATCAGCAGTCTGGAGAGCACCCTTGAGTGTGGACAGGCAAGCTGTTTCATTCTCTCTTTATCAATTCTAAAATCTCCAGCCTAAATTGGCACCGTGGCATCTTTTTGGCTGGCATGTACAACCAAAAGAGTGGTGGTGGTTTTACCTCACAGTATTGCCAGCTCTGTCAAAAATCGTACCTTTTGTCAATTCTAGTTTGCTTATTTTAGAAATGAGAGTAAGACATACCACTAAATCAGTCATTAAAATAGCATATTCCATTTCATTAAGAAAATAGGAATGTAATGGTAAATAAAATGAGTATTATAAGTAAGTGCAGAGAGATGCTTCAGTCATACACACAGACTGTGTAATGCAGTTTACTGTAGTCAGTCCTAGGGAACTGTATTTTCTGAAACTGCTTCGCTTTGAATAAGGCCTTTGCTAATTATTTTTACGCTACAGCTTTGAGCTTTTAGTGTAAGATTTGTGGAGTGCTTTCAGAATATTAGAGAGAATATGTTTTCAGCCTTCAAGGGGCTGTCTTGTGTCCTAGAACCTCTACAGTAGTTTTTATTTGACGTGGGGGCATTTTAGAAACGACTTTCTGTTTGAAAGAGTTTGAGATCTATTTGCTCCAGCAGGACATTTCTAAGGCCATTAGGCTGTGTTTAATTGGAGCAGGTGGCATGTGTGCTGTAAGCCTTATTGTGTCAACCCTGGCAGTAAAGTGGTTTTAGAAGAAAAAGCAGAGATTCTGTAACTGTTGAGGGGCACAGTAGCCACTTCAGCAAGTTGCCTGCCAACGTACCATATTCTTCACCTCAAATAATCTACGTTACCTGTGTTCAGAGGCCTTGACTTGTTAAGAATATGAGATGCCAATCAAAATGTTTTGTGGATCCTTGTAGTGATGTGGAGTAACCTGAAAGCACCAGTAGACTGGTGTCACGTTATTTTAAGTGTCATCGATCCACATCTGAATGCAGAATTTCTGATGTGAAAAGCAAGAAAATCAGCCACCTCTCTTAGAGCAATGAAACTCTTCAGGAATTAGTCACATTCATTTCATGGCTCATAACAGCCTGGGAGATTGGTCTGTGCTCTGAGCGCATGCCTCCACATTTCGGTTTGGTTTCATTTCGATCTTTTTAATTTAAAATCTGCAAGGAACCATTCTGAAATAACTGCTCTTTTTAAGTAACTGATGATGATGAGAGGTTCATCACATAGCAGATATGTTCCAGAGCTTGTGAGTGAATGTCTTCCAAAAAATAAATATAGCTTAGTACGTACACTGTTAAGTCATAGCAGATTGCTTTCCATAGTAATAAATGTGCCTGCATTTTTAAATCTTTTTGTGTGTGTATATGTTTGACTAGCACAGATTTATCGCAAGCAGTTAAGGTGATGTTGTATTCAGAATTAGCTGAATACATGTTTTCAGTAACCTGCCTTCGATGCCCTTTGTTTCCCAATTTAAATGAATGTAATACTGCAGGGGGGTTGTCAGTCGAATCAAAGGTATAGATACAGAAGATTGGGCTTAGGGCAACAAGGGATGATAATGACAAGCTTAACTCGTAAGTGTTGTTTCTGGTACATCTGAAGGAATTTCCAGCTCCGAGAGCCAAGGATGGCTGAATTTCCGTGCTTATCCATCCTGTTTTCTCCCCTTACAAGACTGTTAGTGAGCATTGCAGTCGCAGTCAGGACCGTGTGATGTTTCAGATCTGTCCACTAAGAGGCTAACTCATTCCAGATAAGCCCTGAACAGACAACATTCATTTTTTACTTTGCTCAGAATTTCCTGTGCTTTGTTCTGCATCTGTTTGTGAAAGACTGTGTTATCTTTGAAAGCCTTCATCTTGTTTTCTTTATTCAAGCTATACGCTAAAATGGGAAAAAGGGAAGAGCTGGAAGGAGCCCAGCTGGAGCAATCTGCCAAAGATCCCACAGAGGGATGGAGCTGGCAAACTCCTGAAACCTCATCAGCTGACCTCTGGTGCAATTTGGGAAGCCAGGAGATAAGCCACTTTTCCTGCTAGAGGTTTGGCAGCCTCAGCCGGCCATTCTGAGTAATGCCTAAAGACCGCACCAGCATTTAACTGCATTTTTCTCCTCCTTCTTTCATCCCTCACTTAGCTTCAGTAGTGGTTGACCTTAAAAATATTTCAGTTCAGCCTCTTCTTAGTCTTTGTGTGTGTGTGCATGTGTGTAAACAGACATGTTAGAGCTAAATCACATCTTTTTGTGCTCTCTTCCAGCCAGGTTGTCTCAAAATCCGGTTCTCCCTAAAATACCTCCTTCAGACAGTGGTCGTTGTCTCTGGTGCTGTGAAAGGTGAAAGCATTTCATGGCCAACTGTTTTTAAAGATGCCCTGCGAACGCCCCAGTGTTTTTATGTTATGTCTCCTGTGTATGCAGATGGATTGAAAGAAGCTTAAAAGTGATGAAAATGGCACAGAGGGAGTACAGTTTTTTCCTTTCTTCACAACGTGGGAAATTTCTGTTCAGGGTGGAAATGCTGTCACAATGTTAGCAAGAGGGTGCAACGATAGAAGCATGTCCTTTCATATATATATATATATATATATATATTTTTTTTTTTTTCCCCCCCTCACTGAGAAAAGGCATCTGGGTTGTACTGGCACATGCACATACAGGTGTATTGGATGGAGAGGGCTGAAGAGGAATTTCATCCCCTTTTATTTTTTCCTGACCCTTGCTCCCTTGCTGGGATGTTGAGATCTTGTATCAGAGCCTCAGGCTCTCTCAGTCTCTGGCTTCATATGCCAGAAGGAAGCGATAAGATTGCACGGAGCCACAAACCTGAGGCATGGTACAGGAGTGGGCTGGGGCTGGGGAGAGGCATATTCCTGTTACACAGTCTGCATGCAGGACTTAATTTCCCTTCCCTTCCCTCCCCTTGGTTCTTGTGGTGTATCTGTCTAGAAACATGCTGTTTCTTTTCCAAGGAGAAGACATCCAACTTTTCTCTTTAATGTGACAATTTACTTGACAGGGCAGTAAGCAAAGAACTTTGTTTTGCCAAGATAATAAAATCTGGTGCTTTCTAGAGTAGTTGTTCTGCCTCTTTGAATCTCGAGAGGTCAGCAGCAATTACCTTCAGGTGGAAGTCATGAATAAGGGATAGAAGTTACAGGAATGTGGCTTGAATTCCAAATCTTTTTGAAACATAGGTTTTTGCCGCTCTTCCCCCCCTCCCCAAAATCAATTGAAGATGGTCTTTTGTGCAACAATGAGGTCTGTGGTTAGGGACTAGTTGTCAAGTTTTATTTAGATGGAAACCTGTCCCAGAAGCTTTACCTCATCTCATTGTCCTGCAGGGATGAACTTCAAATGACAGTTTACATTTGCCTGGAACTGACCTTCTCTAATTGAAATGAACAAGGCTGTCTTATCTAAGTAGATAAACACAGCCCGTTTGCAATTGTAGATTTAAATGCACTCTTTCATAGATTACCTTTGCACAGTATGGTGCTGTCCTTGAATATTTAAAGTCTCATTAACAAGAGACCAGAATTGAAGAGTAAATGTTCTTTGTGAAAAAGAGGGTTTTGAGCTGCAAGCTGATGCTGATGTCTGCTAGGCTGGAGGAAGACTATTTGGTACAAAGTCCCCTTTATGCCAGCATGGAAGGCGCTCCAATAAAACTGGCATGCAAAGTCATGAAGGTTGATTAACATCCACAGCATTACACAGGGTTATATACAAGTACTCTGCTCATAAAGTAGAATAAATGGGCCATTAGTTAGGGCATTGCTTAGCACAGAGAAACCACCTTTCTTTCTGTCGTGGATCTAGGCTTCTGCCATTAACAGCCTGGAAAACAGACTTTTCAGAAATAGTTGACTGGAAAAATGAGTTTAAAATATGTTATGCAAACTTGAATATTGGGGTTTATGGGGAAATTTTTGCAGCCTTTCAGTTTCTCTGGCATAGCTGGATATCAAGATGGTGCTGGATTGCCATCTGGCTAGATAAAAATTATAACTGCTCAGTAATTTTCTATTTAAAGCCTCTCAAATAATTTTGGACTCAGTGGGGATAGTATCATGAAAACTAGATTTGCAGGGAAACTTAGAAAGGGACAGACTATTGTGAGAAAGAGTCTGCTCTTCAGTCTGTGCTTTCGTACTTCCAGGAGAGATTCTGCCAGTACAGACAAAGGGCTCAGAAGTTTTACCAAGGTTTTAGGAAAATAACTTCCAGTTTTTGTTTTGTGGCTGCTGTCCCTCCTGACCTTTGTTGACTAGGTAGTTCTTCAGGCAGCAGGAACGAGAGTAGACTGAAGGAGATGGTGTTTTCCATGCTGTCTGTTTCCCTTTACTCAGGTTGAAAGCAATGGAAAAGTACTGGTTTGGTGTCCTCTTGTCGTGAGAAGTCTTCAGTTCCCTAAAGTGCTAAGGGCAATAGGCTCACTGAGCTTTTGGCTGGGGTATGTGTTTGCTCTAAAGTTGATTGCTGTTTTGCAGCTGGAAGGAGGAGGTTCTCAGCCCCAAGGTTTGGGAGCGGGTGGTAGTGTCAATTTCAGCAGGATTTGGGGAATTCTTGGGGCATGAGGAGGGGGAAGGTGCCTTCTATAGAGGGCAGATTTTGTCCTGATGTGGCCTTTTAAGAGCAGATGATAATTTTGGAGGGTAGCACTACTTACATAGGTCCTGCTCTAAAACCAGGTGGGGGCATGCCAAATGAAAATATCACTTCAGAGGAATTAATTTGCTACGGTCTAAGAAATTTCTGCTTGTTTCAAAAGTGCACCCTCTCCTCCCACCCCACCCCACCCCACGCCACCCCAAAGCCTGCAGCTCAACTGACTGTAGGCACTGTTTTGAGGAAAAACTGGAGTATCGCTCTTCTGACTGACACCTTGACACAGAGCTCATATGAGAACGTAAAGAAATACGCTGTCTTAGTATTTAGTCAGAAACTACAGTGAAGAACAAAGGGAAAGCTGCTGCAACCTCATGGATTGCAAGAGTTTGCCACAGTATACATTTTCCCTTTCAAAATTCACTAAAGTACGATCTATGTTTAAGTCTACGAAAGCTGCAGTTTTGCTATACTTACTAACCAGCTATGTGCAGCAGATGTTGCCCAACACATTTGTGCCATCTCTAGACCTGCATAGGTCCGTGAAACACTGATGCATGGCTTCCTTCAGAATTGCAGAGAAACTGTTCCTGGTCCAAATCTAGCAGCGTCTGCTGCCGGTGCATGTCATGAGAGATATTCCTATTTATACCCCTTGCTCTCTGTGAAATGTAGGTCAGGATTTTTAGCTTATGATTGCTCATAGGACAAATAATTTTCAGATACTTCCATGTTAATACTGGACAATTAGGAGTACTCTCTCTCCATTTATCTGAGCTCTTCATCTTTTGTTGGCAGCCTTTTTCCTCCCTTTTAATTGGAAGGAGGAAAAGGTGTTTTGCTGTTTCTCAGTGTACTTTACAGCTGTTCGTGTTTTTTATTCTGTCTTTGTCCTCTTACTTTCTGGGCTCCCTTTGCAGTGTGAAGGTCTGTTCCTGTGCCACGCAGTGCCATGCCACAGTGCAGGCAACTCCAGGCTGCTTGCTGCAGGCTCAGTGCTACAGCCATGGAGATTTCTTTTTTTCCTTTCCCCCACCCCAACTTCTAGGCCATCCAAACTAATGTGAGAACAGATTGGCCTTAGTATTTGGAGAAAAGATCTATAATAAGCATTGGGGACATGCTGGTAAAAAGCATCAGCCTGGTATACCAGCTCTGTTGGAGTACTGACTGTACATTAATTCTCTAACTTATAATTAGCTATATTAAATTCCAGTTTTCTGAAAGGAACCATTATCAAATAACACTCCGTTTGAAATCTCAAAGAAACACAAGGAATGAAAGCTTAGTCCTCTTATGCTTTCATCTTTCAGAAGCAATCCCTATCTCAACATCTTGACCTACATTTTCTTTTTACCCTTTCCAAGAAACATTGTGTGGATTTAATATCTCAGAAGGGAGTTAAGGTTTTTTTTAATGCGTGTGTATGTGTTGACATATAAAGTTTGGGGAAAACAATGAGGCCTTCATGTCCCCAATGATTTTTTTTTTTAAAGACTTGAAAGTGTTTTCCATAGTATCTCTGAGGCAGATTTTAGGTTCAGAAAGAAATTAAATTTAAAAAGTCCAACCTATTCTTTTATGGTCCACTTCTATCAATCTTGCTTCTGCCAAAGCCTTTCCTGATTTTACATGGCAGTAGGAAAAAAAAATGGGCTTTTATTCCTTTTTGCATCCTGCTCTCCATTTGCATCTAGTCGTACATTTTCTTTTTATGATTAAACGGGATGTTTTTTATGTTTGTTTGTTTGTTTGTTTTGTGGGGGGATGGTATGTTTAAAATTCTGAGTGTGTTCACATTGGTTCTCACCCTTACTGTGTAGCTGTTTGGTGGTATGAATAAACAGTACTTCATGGAAGTTAGACTTAAACCTGGGTGTCCTGAACGTGCACAGAAGCAAAGGCTGTCAGTGCTGCTTTCCCATTAGATTGGTCCATCTTTCCCTGTTGAAAAGGTATTTCCAATACTCGCGATGTCCTTGATGCCATCCTCTCTGCTTCATCCCACCACATGGGGTTATGTCCTGTCTTCCCCAACTGCAGGATGAATGTTGCTATAGCCTTGCCCCATGTGGGAACAGGGAGAATTCTTCTGCTTTTCGTTCAGTGGAGTTTTTCTTGGGTTTTTGGGAGGGCTGGTGTGTATGTGTGTGTGCCTCTTCAGAGTTATCACTCTGAATGCATAAAGTCCTAAATGCTTGCTAAACATTAATTCTATTTAATAGTCCTTGCGTGTTGAGAAACATGGTAGAGTAGGAATGTTACAGCTCCAGAAAGACTTTGTTTGAACTATTTCAGTTTAATATGTCTCTCTGGCTTTTTGTTCACAGGGCACTGTGAATGTCCAGAGGGATTCCATTTGTCTTTTTTTTTTCTCTCCTCCAGTATTGTCACATCATATTGAAATAGAGCTAGGCTGTGTTTTGACTATCAATAATGTACTTTTGGCCCTAGATCAGGGGTTTTTTTTGATTGTAGTGATACAGTGGTGAACTTCAGCATACTCACAGCCTCTTGGGTATATTTTGAAAGCTCATTTACCTCTTTATCATATATTTCTATGCTGTTCCATTGCATGTACCTCCCACCCCCTCACTCCCATTTCTCTGATGCTGTACTTAAAACAAGAAATCTGCTAATGGGTGCTAGCCTTCAATTACACCAGTGCATGAAAGGAACATTCTGTGTAATGAGTTCTTGGTTGGGGAGGGGGGAAACAGTATTCTTTAAAAATTGCAAGATAGTACTTTATCTCCTTTGCTTATTCAGAAAGATAAAATCATTAAATGCACATCAGTGTATAGTCTTGACTGTATAAGTGTGTGTTGATGGTTGTTCCAAGGTTTCTATTAAGTCAGGAAGCAGCTAATGCTGTTTCACTTCTCTTCTGATGCCCCGAAACATGAGCAAAAAAAGCTGTTTAATAGCAGCAGAATGTTTCATGGTGGTGGAATTTAACTCCTCTGGGGGCTGGTGTGTCGGGAAGTCTCCTTAACATTTCAGAAGCCTTCTCTCCAGCATCAGGTTTTCAAGTGGCTGCCCCCCTACCCCAGCTCTCATCTCTTCCCCTCGTGGTTTGCCTGTAGAGCTCACAAAAGGGAGGTGAAAGTAAGGTTAAGCTGCTGGTCTCAAGAGCTGGAAATAGAGATGGAAATTGCTTGGCTTGTGAGGAGCCTTTCCTTAAAGGCTGTTACAGCACTGGCATTTCCTATGCGGATGCTTCAGAGATCTGTGTTAATGCTGGCAAGAATCGGTTGTCCCCCCAGTTAGAATGGGAACGGTCTCCATGTACAGTCTGGCAGGTGGCTGAAGTTAGCGTTATCCGATGCCTTTAATGTTGTGTCACTCTTGCTTTGGTCTGTGCGCCATTCCTGCAGTGAGATCCTCAGAGCTCAGCTGATGGCTGAGCCTAGGATCCTCCTGCTTTATCCCCTCACCTGCTCTCCAGTCGCTGCAGTGCTGGAGCTGGTCTGGGAGGGGAGGGATAAGCCTCCTAAGCATCTTCTAGCTACAGATTTATTTCCTGGCGTGTACTTTTCCATTGCACGTTCCCAGCAGGTAGGCGGCTGCAGTGCATCAGAGAGACATCCGCCAACCTCTACCGCTGCTGTCAGTGTCGCGTAGGAATGGGCTGGAATCCTTACCTTAGGCAAAGGCTTAGTGCTCAAATAGAGGTGAAATGTCATCGCTGCCGTGCATGCCTGTGGCAGAACAATTTGTTCATTTGTGTCGGGCTTTCATATTGCACTTGTGCTTTCAGTTTGCTGCAGTCGGTCTCAATGTTTTACTGTCACGAGCCTCCTCTCCTCTGACAATAACTCTGCAAACAGATTACAGGGGACTGAGTGCAACAACAGAGCAGTTCTTCATCCCAAGCATGGAGTGTACTCCTCTGACCTTTAATTTTAAAAAGTGAGGAAATGATACTATTCACTTGCCTGCCCTTACAAGAAAAAAATAGGAAAAAAAAATTCCCTTCCCCTGAGAAGGGAAAAACAGATATGCAACAGATTTCACAGTAAGATAGGTGGATTTTTTTTTATTATTTGTATTTTTTTTTTTAAAGCATCCTGGTTTTGCAAATATGGTTGAAATAGGTTTACTTACTGTATGGTAAAAAAAATCTTTCTACGACCACATTGCTGTTTCATGTGTTAGAACCATGTCAAGTGCTTTAAAGAATATATTTTTATAATCAATTTAGCAAGCTCGATGAAAAACCAGTGACAAGGAGGAAGGCATCCTAAAAGATCAAAGGCTGAGTTTTGGGAGCTTTCCAGGTGGTCGAATTTTCATGTTGCTTTACAATACATTTTAGATGCTTTCTGTGAAGGAAGGGAAATAAGCGCTGGGTAGATGGTGGCAAGGGGAAGAGTTCTTCCCCAGGAAAAGCAGCTCTGGTTTTCCTCTGAAGAGAATTCCCTTTCCCTACTAGCAATGAGGCGCTGAGCATCATGGATGACATGTAGGGTTACGGATAAAAGCCTTTGAAACCAGCAGCTTAAAAAAAGTGTTTGAGAATTGCTCAGGCAGCTTCCTCCCCTCCCTCTTTCTGGGATGTCACAGGACCTTGTGCTGGCCTGGTTGTCAAGTCTATGTTAAGGCTCTCAACAGACATGTGAGCACTCAGGCTGGCAGGGAATTTGAGATCTGGCTGCAGGCAGTGCCGATGCACCCCTGGCGAAGCATCCTTGGCGTTGTGGGAGGCAGCCTGCCTCCCTGCCTGCAAGTCCAACCAGACTGCCCTGACCTCCTGCACCGCGGAGAGGCGGGGGGGCTGTCTGGCATGTTGCTGAAGAGGCTAGGGTGTTATGTTAGAAGTGACTGTGACCTATTTTTTTTAAAGTCCGTGGATATTTAATTGCTCTAAACTCATAGATCATAATTCAAGTGCTTAGTAGAAGGGGGTGACATGCGAGAGGAAAAAAAAATCCTTGTCAGCAAAAGAGGTTGACAGCTTGACTCCTAGAGCTGACTGATGGATGATCTCAGAGTTAGGGAGGGCATGTTCACTAAAAAGTTATTGAAAATGTGGAGCAAAAGTAATACAAGTGGTTTAATTCAAATATCTGTCATATGTAACTTGAGTTCATGTAGAACACTAGCATTTAGCTCAATTAATTTTTCCCGGGACAGGATGAGGACTTTTTCTCTCCTTTTCTTTGACTGAAAGTTCAGAGCACCTCCAGCGAAGGGAGGACTGAATCCGTGCTCATATCTGCTGGCTTCGTGGGACAGTCACTGTCTCTGCATCGACAGGCTGTGTGTTCTTGCAGCAAACAAGATCCTCATTGCTCGTGTCACATCGGGGAAAAAAAAATTCTGTCTGTCTGGAGGGCTGCCCATGCTCCTGGCAAAAGTCATGAAAAGCAAATCCTCAATTGCATGCATTAAAATATCAAATGGGACTATGCAATTAGAAGTATGTCATTCAGCGTGTGCCTTTCACAGCTTTTGTCACAGAGGCGCTGAATTAGAGACAATTAAGCAGAGGATAACCTCCCCAAAAGGGCTTTCTGGCACTTCTCTTGTCTTGTCCCCATCCTTTTTCTTAGAGCACACTGCTGTGCTGGAGCCCTCCTACTCTTTCATAATCTGCTGTTTTGTTTACTTCTGAGGTGTGTGTAGAAGCCAAGTCATACATTTATGTCTCTGATAATTCTATTTAATTTGGTTTACTTGAGAAAGAAGTAACTCAGGCTCTCTATTCATGCTGCTCCCCATTTGCAAATGGAGGAGGGCTGTCCCAGTCCATCAGAGGAGTGTGGATGTTACATAAGAGCCCCGCTGCATTCTTAGCTCCTGCTGCCAGCTCTCCAGGCTTCTCCAAAGACTGCAGCAGAGGGCTGGCCTGGCCTGGCCCTTGCCTGCTGCTGCTTTCTCAGGGAAGGTGCTGGCTGTCCAGGGCACCAGTTCCGGAAATGGGCTTTTCTTCATCTCTGTCAGCCCAGATCATAAGCCCAGCCTGTTTGTGTGATCCCTCCCCACAGATTACTGGGAACTGTGCTTCGTTGGAGGAAAAGCATGTAGCAAGTGTTTGTCAAGACACTGTTTTGCTGTTGTTCCCAGTTTCATGCAGATACCCAGTTTTCAAATTACACAATCCATAAGGGTTTCCTAGAAATCCTAACAAATGTAGCCAAGCCTTGCTAAGCCTCTGGGTTTTAGCGGCACATTTTTTCCTTTTCAGGCTCACAGATATTCATTGTTACTAAGACATTGCATGCCTTTTTATTTCCCTTGTTGTTTTATTTGCACATTCATACATTGTATTTTCTTCCAATTAGCAGGCTCTTCCTTGCTTCACTGTGTTTGCCTTCACCTTCTTTCTTCCTCCTTCTGTTGTACTCTATGGAGACACAATTGCTAATTTTTACTTTCTAGTGTAGAATAGCTGTTGTCTAGAGACATGCTCTTGGCATAGCTTTCTTTCTCATGTTACTTAAAATACCAGAATGTCTTTTTTTAATTTTCTTTTTCATCTTTACTAATCTGTCTAGTCCCTAGGTGCCGAGGTATGGATATTTTTGAAGTGTGGATTTATTGTTCCTTTGTCCATCCGTACCTAGTGGAAGCTTAACTCTGAAACAGGATGAGTCTAAAGGCATAGCCCAGTGATGCTGAGGTAGGGGGGAATAACTTGACTGAAAAATGTGACTGCTGTGGTACATTACAGTTAAGCTAGCTCTGTAAAAGTGCTTCAGGAAGGGAAGGAATTGCCCTCACTTATTGATGTAAGTGTGACAAAGACCTGAAATAGTGATTAGCTTGCTTTACTTAATTCTTACTTAGCAGTGTATCCATGCTCTGTCCCTCACATGGTGGGGAGGGGTTGGTAGTTGTGAAACACAAGAGAAAACACTTTGGAAACAGAGTCAGTAACTTTTCTCCAGATAGCTCTCAAATGGATAAAACAAAAAAAATTGGTGGAAAGCACAAAAGAAAGAACAAAACATTTTAAAATGAAATTAATCTTTAACAGGCATATTGCAGGTTTTCTTTACTTTTTCCTGGGAGGTATCACCCCACCGATTTTCCATTCAGCTGTAAAATTCCCCATGAAAGGCAGGTAAACAAGACATGATGGTTTTGGCGTAAAAAGACTAATTGATTTGTACCTCACTGATAATTCTGTTGATACCTGAGAACTTAGACTTTTCTCTCTCTAAGTGGTTATGCTGATATTTCAGTTGCTGATCCTAAACTAAATGGAGATAAATTATATTTTTTGTGGACCTGCTTGTGTCTGTAATTTCTAATAAAATGCATGTTTAACTCCGTTTCCAGGTTGCATATGAGAGAAGGTGTCTTACAGGAAAAATGCAAATCTAAGGGCACTTTTTTCCTCAGGGAGAAATAAAGCTGCTCTGTCCAACACCAAAATCTACACAAGGCACACGCCACTGAGGGATGTTAATAACACCAACCCTGTGTCTCATGCCGTGGTTACTGTCTGTACCCCTCCCTGCGTTTCACTGTGGAAGCTGAACCTGTACCTTTATTTTGCAGTTGGGTGAGCTGAGGTGCCTGGAGAGGAGGTGGCCTCTCCAGGGGCACCTGCGTGGCAATGGCTGCATCTGGACAGAGTCCCGGTGCCTGCATTCTAACCAAGCTCTCTTCCTGGCGTTGGTGTTCCTGTTTTTCTGCTGTAGGCTTCATGCCTTCTCCAGCCACATATCTGAACAGCAAAGGTCTATAGCTGGCATTTGAAGTCCTCTTGTTCCTCTGAAGCTTTCTGACTGCAGTCAGAGGAGGCTGTGGGACTGAGGTAGATTAAAGTTGTGTACATCAAATTGTGTGATTCCTTGACAAAGTACAGGAAGAGTACATGGTGCTCGTTTCCCTGGTGCTAAAAGGGAGTGTTTGTGATCCCATAAAATTGACTGTGTTTGTTTGTCAAAACTTAATGGTTTTTACGCAGCCTGGTACCAGCTTACCAGAAATGCTACTGCTCTCCCCTTATCGTACAGCTTCAGGGGCAATTAGTAGGAGCTCGATAGCACAATGGTACAATATAACATACAGCGAACAGCTGGTAGCTCTCTTTGTTCCTCTCTGTTCTGCTTCGTTCAGGACAGCTCTAACTTTTGGGTTTGGGGGCAATTGTTCCTTAGATTTCCTTTCCCCCAGCCTCCCCTCTGTAAAATGAAGAAAAATATTGGAAAAATCCAAGGGTAACCCTTTGTGATTTTAAGCTATGACTTAGCTGTCAGCATTTGTAGGAAGGGGATTTAAGAGAGATGTGTTTGTTCCCTCAGCTTTTTTTGGTTTAGCATTACTGCTGCTATCTCCTTCACCTGTCAGGGAACACCTACCTCATTGCTCAGCCGGTTTGTTACTCCTGTTCCCTCCCCCATACAGGCCACACCATCATGGAGCCCAGGCTATGGCCTCCATTCTGCCTTATGAAGTATAAAGTGCCAGAAGGGGTCGTGTGTTTACTTGGGGGAAGCGGAGGTTCACAGTTTTCATTGTGTCCTTAAAAGTGGAGAAATGTCTTTAATCAGAGAGTTGTGTCTCTTTGAATACTTAAAAAAAACCTCCAAACCTAAAATAACAGAAGTATGAACAGACTTCAGGTGAGGTTTTTCTCTATACAGTGCAGACATTGGCAGGCATTTTTTGGGTGCTTTACTGGTTTCTTTTGTTTTAGATTTCTTTCAGATGCATATTTTATAAATCAAACTGGGGCTTGAAGTATGTAATATGGCCTGGGGTAGTTTGCTGGCTGAATTAAATCAGGTTCATTTGTGACTGTTGTATTCCTGTTTCTTTTAGTTTAATACCATCCCAAACCTCAATCCAAACTCCTCCAGATGAAAACAAAAGACCCTAGAAAGTGTTGTGGTGGAACAATAGAACAGTTAATTTTAATTAACACTGCTGATGGGTAATGGACTAATATGCAGGACACAAAGTCACAAAATGTCTTTGGTTGCTTAGTAGTGGGTTTGGATGGAGCTGTAATCGGAGTAAGGAGCTTCTTTTAACCTGTATTATTTAATCAGTTCTCTTAGGTGATCTGGCCTTTTGACAGGCTGACAAACATGTGTTTGTGCTATAATGTCATTCATGCTTGGCTTCCATAGTAATGATGTATATCTACATATAAAAGCACTCTTCTAGTCAGTTATGAAGACTGTACAAGCTATTTGCTAACAGTTTTTGGCATAATGGTACTGCTTTATGCATATGCTCTGTTATGTACCACAATCAACCTAATGTCCAGTGGCTTGTCATCTGAAAAGCCCACGTACTGTTAATTACCATCATGGTAGCAGCACAGAGCATCGTGTGGCATAAACGATGATGCTTTCATGCTGTGGCTTTTTTATTTAGAGACAGAAAACTGTTGTGGTTTTGCATAATCAAATTAGATCAAAATAGCCTTTATGACAACTATCCTTAAAAATGTGGACAGGGAATTCATATCTCTTATCCCAGAGAAAGATGTGGTTTGTTTTGTTTTTAAATTATGTCACTATCATGAAAACCCCGTTCTTTAGTCTCTGAGACAACCAGAGCATGAAAATAGGCCTTATTTTTCAAGCATGTTGTCTGTTTAATATGTAATGTGATACCTTGTCATGCTGTGACAATGTGACAGATGGCATTTGCACTATAAAACTAAATTATCTTCTGTGCATAGCTATACAACAGCTAAATACAGTAACTCGGTACAGTGTGCTGATTAATGCAGACTGCAGATGTTTTAGAGATACCGGTGTGTTTAAACTTGGCATCAAATGATTAATGGTTTGATTTAACATGCCTACCAAGATTTTGGTAGCGTTTCAGCACATATTCTAGTGTGTAAAGGGTGGTTTTGGTAGAAGACAAATTTAAGATTACAGACATTGCCATGTAGATTTGTATTGCACTGCAGCTGTTTGTCTGTTACTTATGAAAAATGATGAAAACTGTTCATTAATGATACTATGCAAATAAACTTGTATATAAAGCTATAGCTCATAAGAAACTGTAACGCCCTGTAGTTCAAAATCGTTTGGGTTGGAAATGACCTCTAAGATAATCAATTCAAACTGTTAACCCAGCACTGCCAAGTCCACCACTAAACAGTGTTCCAAAGTGCTGCATATACACATCTTTTAAATACCTTCAGGAATGCTAACTCGATCACTTCCCTGGGCAGCCTGTTCCAGTGCTTGAGCCCCGCTTCTGTGAAGAAATTTTTCCAAATATCCAGTCTAAAAATCCCCTGGTGCAACTCAAAGCTATTTCCTTTTGTCGTATTGTGTGTTGACTGGGAGAAGAGATCAACCCCCACGTGGCTACACGCTCCTTTCAGGCAGTTGTAGAGAGTAATAAAGTCCCCCTTGAGCCTCCTTTTCTCCAGGCTCAACACCCCCAGCTCCCTCAGCCACTCCTCATCAGACGTGTCTTCCAGCCCCTTCCCCAGCTCCATTGCCCTTCTCTGGACACGCTGCACCACCTCAATGTCTTTCTTATGCTGAGGGGCCCAAAACTGAACGCAGTATTTGACACATGTGGCCTTACCAGTGCTGAGTACAGGGGGACGATCACTGCCCTGGTCCTGCTGGCCACACTATTGCTAATACAAGCCAGGATGCCATTGGCCTTTTGGCCACCTGGGCACTGCTGGCTCTTGTTCAGCCAGGTGTCGACCAGCAACCCCAGGTCCTTTTCTGCTGGGCAGCTTTCCTGCCTCTCCAGATCCCTCTGGAGAGCCTTTCTACCCTCAGCAGATCAGTGCTCCTGCCAAACTTGGTGTCGTGTATGAACTGACTGAGGGTGTCTCCAATCCTCTTGCCCAGGCCATTGATGAAGATGTTCAACAGGACTGGCCCCAACGCTGAGCCCTGGGGAACACCATGGGTGACCAGCTGCCAGCTGGATGTAACTCCATTCACCACCGCTCTCTGGGCCCAGCCATATAACCAGTTTTTTACCCAGCAAACAGTTCACCCATCCAAGGCATGAGCAGCCTGTTTCTCCAGCAAAATGTGTGGGAAATGGTGTGAAAGACTGTACTAAAGTCTAGGTAGGCAATATCTACAAGATTGAAGGAAAACAAGAGGTGTATGTGAGCCACCAGTTTATTGCTCGTTTTGATTTTTGTACAGAATGTGTGTGAAACATTCTGTACCTGTGTGAAACTAATGGCCAGAGTAAACATTTAAAGAGCTGAAGATAGTAATTTTTTCCCCTCTATATTTTAGGCATAGAATTCATGTTGGTGGTCTTCCGCCGTGTGATTATGCTCAAGAGTTTGTCCATGTTCAGGTGGTACTAAACTTCCAGACCATGGTGTGGGATGGTTAACCCTCAGACTTCATAACACTGCAGTTAAACCCTTTGCTTTCTAACTTTTGTGTCAGCTCTCCTAAATGGGATGGTGCAGAAAGAAAAACTTGTTTAACATTTTTAAACAAAGCTTTCCTGTACAAGTCCCAAGACTGCACAGCTGAAGTTTGGACAGGCATGTTACTCCATAAGGGAACAGAGCTTCAGCTCCATGCCTGTGTAACTACAATCCCTGCTATTTATTACGTGCTCTCATAAGGAACATTGTCATCCTAGCATGGTGAGAATGCTGCCTTGAGTAAATCCTTTTTTTAACTTACTGTAACTTGTGTTTGTTTTGCTGCTTGCCCTGGAAACTGGACTTTTCTACCAGCCCAGAGCAGTTCAGCTTGCAGGGAGGAATGCAGGGAAAGGGCTGCCAGGGGGGAAACCAACCCAGAATCTCTTGGCAGTGCGAAGAGAGTGTCCCTGTGTAGTCAAGAAGCACCCAGAAGCAGAGTTCTGTATTTCACATATTGTTGAGATCTGCCGGATGGCTCCTCTGGACTATGGACCCTCTGATGTTATCCCATATAGAAAGCTGTGAATATGATCATGTTGAAATCGTCTTTGTTTAGATCATTTAATGGTTTTGATATCTTTGGCTTGTGTTTGTGGGGTGTTGACGGCTGATTTTCCTAACATAATGGCTTTGTGGGTTGCCTCTGACTGTGAGAACTGACTGGAAATACAATTGAATATACTTTTTTTTCCTAAGCTGCCTTAGGACTGGGAAACAGCGAGCTAAAATAGGTGTTGCTCTATTGTAAGAACATGGAAATGTTCATGCTGAGATACGTTGTTGGCATTAGAGTAAGTGATGTGGAAATAGTGTTTTGGAAACATTGTGAAAGTCTCTTCACCCAACCACTTAGTTAACTAACCACATGATGCTGAAATTTGCTCAGATGCTCCCCTTTGGTTTCCTGATTATTCAGTAACTTTAATAATGAAGAACATACCAGTAATTGCAATCTCATCTATTTTTAAAAGCAACTGACTCCAAACCCTCCCTTACATTTTTTCTGTCTTATGTTGCTGCTTTCTGCTCCTCCCTTCCCCATCAGTTTTCTTTCTGTGTATTTACAGTTAACATCACGTTTTATTGTATGGTGCGTTCCCAGGTATTGGGATTTTGCATCACATCTTCAGATATTCTCAAGACCTGTCCTGTGTGAGCCTGTCAGTCATCTCTCCAGATGACCAGAGATGAGTTAGGTTATGACTTGAGAAGAGTTGGAGATTGCTGCTGAAAGTGGGTGTGTATCACCAAAACCAGTAAGGTCAGCAAATGTGTACCAACGTAAATTGAGCCCTGCCTGTGCTTGAACAGTTAAGTCTTACTTGCTGGGCTCTTATGAGAAGCAATCCACTTGAGTCAGCACAAGCCCCTGATAATAAGCTAATTTAAGCGGATTTAACTGTTCTTTACACGCTCTGCGTTTGGTGAGAGGACATTCCGGTTGCTGGAGTAGGCCCAGGAAGCCCTCTGCTCAGCTAACAACTACAGCTGAGAAGCAAAGGGAGTAGTGAGGGGCAATGGGACCAAGAAGGGAGCATGCTGTGTGCAGGTTGCCAAGCCATAATATCCATATTCTGTGTGGATCACTCTAGAGGGTATGGCTCAGCTCTCATAGCAGAGCCCTTCCTGCATGTGAAAAAAACAAATGAACTTGTAGCCACAGTCAGATTTGAAAACATTCAGTGTGGAAGGCAAATAAATAGGAGGTGATAGAAGTCTCTTTAATAATGACTAGTATGCAGAAAGGGCTATTGTGCTTTCTCTGACTTGTAACAGAGTGGATGAAAAAGTGACATTTGCTGCTTTTTCTCGATACTGATAAGTGGAAATTATTTTTTCTTTTTTCTTTTTCTTTTTTTTTTTTTTTTCTTTTTTGTCTTTTTAAGCAGCATGTATCTAAAACTGCAGTTTAGTATTGCAGCATTTGTGGAAGTTTAAACATGAATTCATCAAAACTGTGACGTTGACATTTATGTGACTAAGATACGTTTTAGAGAGGATGTTAAGATCTCCATGGTTCAGTTTTAAGCTACCCTTTTTAATTATCAGGAATTAGTAATTGGCCTTTCTCCGAAAGTGTATAGTCTTGATCAGTTAGAGCCAGAACAGTATATTTAAGGGATCATAGATGTCATTTGATACGCGAGTTCCTGTACTGTGACTTAATTAAATAATTCATTATTACTGACTTAATTAAGGCAGTGTTTATTCAGTGACTTTGAACCGTTCAGTGTTTCAGTTCCTTTTAAACTTTGTCAGCAAATATGCACTGCTTCTCTGTATATATAAATTATTATTTCATGTAAGTCATTTTAATATATGAAATCCTACACTGACTTATAATGCAAGTTGCTGCACTTTCAAATTTAATTTTGATGAGGTTTAGTTTTTTTTAAAAAATCTAATTTGACTTATAAAACAAACACTTTCTATTATAGGAATAAACTCCTATTTTTATCAACCCTGATTTAGTCTGCCTCGTTACTCAGGTGTGGTGATTGGTCATGAGTCCAGCTGCCAGGGGAGAAGGCAGTGAGAGCTAAGGCTGAGATGAGCCTATGGGCAAGGGGCAGGCAGTCTCTGCCAGCTCTTCAGCAGCTGAGAATGTCATGGTCTTCGACGGGAGCCAAGGGCTTGCTGGCATTGTGGTTTAGAGGTTGAAAGGCACAGCCATAGAAAAGCAGTAGAGGAACGATCTGTCCCTTTGATTTGATTTAGCTCTTGAGGGCTTGCTGATTTCTTGATTGTTGCTGGGTGCTCTGAAGTAGCCACTCCTTGGAGTGGTTCAGCTTTCCAGACTATGCAAAAGAGCGTTTTCGCACTCAGTTGCTTTTCTTTCTTTATATACGTACACAGCTGTAGTACTCAGCTTTTAAGCTTCCTGTAGTGTGGTTGGCCTCAGAGAGTCAAACCCACGTGGGCTGATGCTCCTTAAGAGCACCAGCAGACCTGTATGTCCTGTCTACTGCACTGGTGCCACCTCATTAATGGTGATGGAAGTGCCTGAGTATCATTTGGCAAAACTGTGAGGTCCCCATCCTGTCCTGGGGCCTCCAGACCTTTCGTAGCTCCCAACTGATGCACAGCAGAAGAGAATGTGGCTTACTGCAGTTAGAGATAACAGGAATGGCATTTGAAGGAAAAGGTATCTGGGGGCAAGCTGAATGCATTTGATATAAAAATGATTGAGTGGCAATAAACTTTATAACAGCCTGCTTCAGCATGTGCTTTCTCTCCAGTGCTTGAAAGGAGGCTTTGGGTTGTGCCTTTCATCACTTCAGAGTGGATTTTGCAATTATGCTGGCCCTGAAAACCTGTAGAACATGACACCCATTCCGAGTATTTATCAGTATCTCTCATTTGTAGTTTTATGCCTCTCTTTTAGGGCACTTGTTTTAGTTGGTTCCAGCGGACGATAGCTAACATCAGTTATCGGCAATATTACTGTGTCTTGGAATGGTGCTGGTTATGATGAATAATGGTGGGCAAACCGATACTTTTTTCCTTGAGGAACACAAATCATGCTTGTCTCCCAAGTGAGCTGATGGTTTGGCAGGGTGAAAGGATGAATAAAAATTGCCTTCCAAGTGCATGCAAGTTGACAGCCTGAAAGGTGATTTTCTTGACTCATATACTTCAGGTTCCTGGGTTTTACATATGGCAAGTCTCCAGAACAAATATTGCTTTTGGAAAACTTAATCAAATTCTGCCATAAGAGTTAAGTTACTGAGTGTCAGGCCTCAAATGATATGCTTGATTTAGACTTCTCTGGAGTTCAAAAATTGTAAATTTTATCAGCAGTGGTTTCATGGAAAAATGCAAAGCAAAAATTGAAACTTTTATAAGAATAAACTTAGGCACTAGGGCTTCTAGAGGGAGTGAGTTCAGCATAGAAGCATAATCTGTTCAGTGTTTTTTCAAAGTTTGCCTTCATTTCCTTGGGAATGCTTTGAAGGGATGCTGTCACCCTGTGTCATATCATTGTGTTTTTACACTACAAACCCTTTTGTAGTATCATGTGCTGATACTAAAATTCGTTTTATTTGTTGGGTCACAGTTCGAGATCCCTTTAATAGAAAGGAAATATCAAAAGGAATTCAACAAAAGGGGAGCGAAAGTGTAAATTGGGTCATTTTACTTCTCCTGGATACTTAAGCTGGCTAGAAGAGACAATTTAAAGCAAAAAATGGTGTGTAGTTTCAACTTTTGCTCTGTGGGCTGTGTATTAGGAAAAAAAATTAAGCTACCAGTTCACTGACTCTTCCCCAGGAAAAAACCAAAACATGTTTTTGCTTTGTAGGTGGAGTTTTTAAAACAGCATGTGCAAAAACTGCAGCATGTGGCCACCACATAGCCCAAGTCAAGAGAAATTTGGTGTAGTTCAGAATGAATATGAGCAAGCTTTGACTGGGAAAAGGAGAGAGAGATAATGATGGAGGCTTTGGATTAGGCTGTTTTAAAATGGGCAGTCAGAGCAATTGATTGAAATTGGTGAGGCTCAGAGTTTGCTGGCAGTCGTAGTGCCCAAGCGAGCAGTGAATAAATGGCCTTGTGGGGAAGGAGCATTTTGCTTCAGCTGTGGCCAAGCTTCCAGTACTTAGAGACAGCACCTCACTGGAGGAGGTGTCTTTGCTCTTGCTCTGGTTATGCTTTGGTGTCTCTTTGGAGCTGAGCTTGGTTAAATGCTTGGTTATGCAATGAGTAAGTGCAGTGATGGTGCTGGATGGTAATTTTCCTGAAAACAGAGGTCTGGAATTGTGCGGCACTGATGTAGTGCTGGTGGAAATTCTTGAACTGCAGTTCTTAGTAAGTGTTTTCAGTTTAATACTCAGACCAGCTTCAGTGCCTGGCTCATCTCGGCAGCGTAGCCCCCCCCACCCCCCTTCCCCACCACGTTTTCTTTTCTAAGGTGCAATTATAGAAAGAGAGACTGAAATGGCTAAGGGAGGGAGGGAAGTCCTATCAGAATGTCTCTGAGGAAATACAGCCGTGAAACAAAGCTTTGTTATGCCATTTGTAAAACTATTTGGGTGGAGAGATGAGAAAGCATTCTCCTGGATAAAATTGCAGCTCCTCTGGTAATAAGCTCTTATAACATCAAGTAAATAGTGAGCTAATAAAATTGTTTCCTCCCTCTCATCCTAGAGCTTGCTGAAGAATATGTTACTATTTTAATTCTTTGTAAGTATGAGTGATTTCATTGCCTGTCTGCTGTTGTTTGTAAGAGTCATATTATACTGTAGTTACTTGGTGGCATAGAATACACAAAATTTGTTAAACGTTATGCTTGCAAAGGTCCAATGCTGTCTTTCCATCTGTGTGACTGTGTGACTCTGCTTGCTGTATTATTGCTCCAGGAGAGAAAAGGCACGAAAGGGAAGGCAGCTGTGGCCTGTGTACCTTTGCTGCCCTGTGTACTTTTTCTGGCAGTTTGGAGTTTCTGTAGATGAGTGACACTTGGGCCAGAAGAATCAAAGTCAGGAAATGGACATTCGATGTTCACTTCTTCGGAATTTAGGGTTTTTTTCAGAGGATCATAAATTGTAGTAGTTGGAAGCACCAGAATTGAGAGCAAGATGATGTCAAATTGGACCAAATGGCAGCTTAATTTTATGTCAATCCACAGATAAATGCAAAAGACTCTCATCTATGCTAGTCATAGGAATTCCGTAAAACAAGAGTGAATTTGACTAAGCTGTGTCCCTTTTTCGAATGTGACAAGATTATAAACGCTATTGCAAACACCCATATTGTAGTTATTTGAGATTGGGGTCTTCGAGTTAACCAAATCAGAAACAGGCAGGCTGGTAGATTTTTATTGAAGTACCTTTATGCAAAATTAATGCTATCAGTCTATCTTTTTGCAAGACAGTTGCTTTGGGCACCAGCTCTCTATTGTAAGTGTCACATGTGAATTTTTATAAAATCACTGGTAATGCAGGTTTTGAATATTGTGTACTCCTTTGTCATGTTTGCAGGACTTCTCACTAATGGCCAGTCTAAAGGATTAGGACCAGGATCAGAACAGCTGGAGAATGAGAAGGACGATGCATCGCAAGTGTCCTCAACAAGCAACGATGTTAGTTCTTCAGATTTTGAAGAAGGGCCCTCGAGGAAAAGGTCAGTAGTAAATTATGATTGAAGTGCAGCCTTTCTTCTTTGTCCCTTTTGTCTTAGAGTGTTGTGTTTATGTTATCAGTAGGGTATGGTTGCACCCACTGCCGTACCATAAACAGACTTTGCAGCATGGATTCTTTCTGTGAACAGCAAAGATATAGCAAACTCTCCTTCACACATTGATATAGATGGCTCTTGTTGCTGTTTTGGAAGGCATGGAAAAGCAGTTGTTATTTTACGGTAGGTGAATGCTAATTTAAATGCCTTAAAATGCTCTCTTCTCCTGGCTTTTGCCTCTCAGGCCATGTCAATATGTATGTGTCTGCAATTTCAAGGAAAGCATCACTAAAGTAGTTACCGTTACTGTTGTTATTTTTAATTTTCGGTGAATGAAACCATGTGAAGTTAAAAAGATAGGAAAGGACAAAACATGCTTCTGAGAAGAGGAACTGCATAGTAAGGTGGTGTGGTGAGTATCGGCTGCAAAGGACTACTTTAAGATACTGCTGCAGCAAGCTGCCTCCTCTTTCCTAGAAGTCACTGAATGTGCAAAATGTGGGTTAAAATCATAGACCTCAAGCCAATCTATTATAGAAAATATGCTGAGAATGCAGGCGGCCGGGAGTTGTCCTCTCTGTGAAGTAAGAACGAAAACAGTCTGTCTAAAAAATGCCACTTAAAAGAGAGAATCAGAAATGCTTCCTCAACCTTTTCCCCTCCACATTTCTCGCATCCTAGTTCCAAGCCAAAATGAACCTTGTAGTTATAATAATAGTAATAATAACAACAGTTCTTTTTCAAACAAAAGAAGTTTTCCTGTTTTCTGTATGACCTTGTAATTCCACTAAGAAGTCTGATGGGATGAGGAGACTGGTGCTTTCCTGGACACCCTCCTGTCCCTGTTCCAATGTTTCCCATCCCTGGTCCCCACAATCTTTTCTGTGCACCCAAGCAACAAACTCAAACTCCAGCTAATAAGCCCACTTAGCTCATCAGGCGTATCAGAATAAAATTTGTGTTATCTTCCATACCAGTAGAAATTTTGTAAGGCGTATTGCATCCTACTGCTGGTCAGGGCAAAGATATTTGTATGCTGATTTTGGGCTTTATGAGATACAACAGAGGATTGGAAATTATTTCTGCTGAGCTGTTTAGATGACATCTACTGTTGGTGTGATCCTGGGAGACCGTGGTCATTATTTCATGGCCAACCTGTTGTTTGCACATTATCTTGAGGAATTTCTGCTTCCCTCTGCACTTAGTTTGTCCCCTCATTCCTCAGCTGTGCTGGCATAATGGCTTGCAGGGTCACACCATGAGTAGCTTCAAGAAGCTGGTTAGGATTAAAAATAATAGCAAGCAGAAGATGAATTGAGGCTTTTCACCAGGTTTCTTCATTGTTAACTTGCATGAGACTTTCATCTCTTGTTCAGAGTATGGTTGTAGGAGCAGCTGCCAGTGCAACCAGGGGGACATCCCCTTCCTCCTTTGGGGCTGGCAAGGGGCAGGAGGGCTTGTCTCTTATGCTGTACCTGCTTCTGGTGCCCTGCACAGTCCAGCTTCAGAAATGAGCGGGATTTCTACATTACCAGTCTCCAGAAACTGCACTTGAGTACTCTGGGTGGTAAATTTTTGGAAGAGTATTTGGTAGGTTTGGACTGAGGGAATTCAGACCCTTGAGAGGCAGCTAGGTGATTCAGGCATAATAGGGAACTCAGTGCCTTTTGTACTTTTCAGATTAAAAACAACAACAGAAAAACCCAGCCCCAGCACAGACCCAAGATGAAAACTTTTTCTGGCTCTCATGTAAGGCAAAGCATCATTTCACTGCTTCTTCAAGCATCATGAACTGTTGAAATAATATTACGGTTGTTACTTCAGTTGCTGTGAAGGAGACTGTTCTTGTTTTGTTTCCATTTACACTCAACACAGACTTTTACCTATTTTTATTTCCTCCCTGAGCTTCCTCTTTGCAGACAAGCCTTTTCTGGGCTCCTTCTGTTAAGATGTACTGGAGCATGTTGAGTGTTTTATGTCATCTTCTTGTTTCCTTTTAGGCTTTTTGTTTTGTTTAGCTGAATATGCAGTGTTTCTTCAATCCAGGTCATCTTGCAATCTCAGAAAGAGTTGTGTCAGGAATATTGGGAAAACAAAGGACATGCAGGATGATGATGAGGGGGCAAACGGGACTGAAATGGAATCTGTGGGTTGGCTGCCTCATCTTACCAAGTTTTGAGAAGTTATGTACTCCTTGTCTTCTCCCAGGGTTTCTCAAAATCAAACTTTTCAGTAGTCTGTTCAGCTGTGTGTGTAACTAATGACACTCTTGTAATAAAATACACCTTTAAAGACTGTGGCTTTAGCAATGTACTCTGAACCAACCATTATATGTAAGTTACTGCTTATTTCTTTATAGCTTGTGGGGTTTTGTCAGGGTGTTTTTTTTCTGGTGCATGGCAGGAATGCTCTTTTGGAAGCTTGAACCTGTCATCTTCTAGAGGAATAGGTCACCTGTGTTTCATACTCCTGATGGAAACAGAGTGCTAAGCAAATAAGCATAGTAGATAGGGGCATCTGTTCTAAAGGGCTCTAGTTTCTTTAGTGGTTTAAGATTCTGGTTTGACCTTTCGGTTCTTCAGTGTAATGGCAGGCTGGTACTGTGGAGGCAATCTTTTCCCAGTTTCTTCTTCCCACCTCTTCCCAGCTGCTGTGCCTGGCAGTCTCCTGGCCCCCTGTCTCTCAGTTCAGGGACTAATCTGGCAGCATTTCCTCCTCCTGCCTAGAGCAGGTCACCTTATATAAAGGGAGTAGGGATTCATGCATGTGTGCAGCATGTGTGTGGTTTTAGTTTGCATTTATAGTTGATCCAAACTCCTCCAGTTTCAGAGACAATTAGCACAAGTGCCTGGATGAACAGCAAGTGTAAATTTTTGTAGCAAACTGAGCAGAGGGTGAATTTGCCAGCAGTTAACATTGCCTTGTGGTTTCACTGTGCCAACCATCCCTGGTGTGGATTTTCCTTGGGTCAAAAACTAGGTAATGGATGCTCCCAGTAAGTCACTGGGCTTAGCTGTAGATAGGTAGATGCTGGCAGGCACCTGTGGGAGAGGTAAATCCCTACCAGCCTGGCTGCAGACCAGTGAAGAGATCACTGACAAGTATTTCTTATTTCACGTATATATGCCAAACAGAATAACACAGCAGTAGAACCCTCAGCCAAGCACAGCTTAGAGTTTATCACATCTATTTATTTTCCAGTTTCAACCCCTTTGCTAGTAACATAGCTTGATTGAAGAGCCATAAAGAGAGCATTGTGGTGGAAGGAAAGAGATGGCTGTTATGGTAAAAGTGTGCAGATTTAATGTAATACTGCAGATTTTGTTCGGAAACTGACTTACATTGTTTGATGGAGCAGGATTTTTGGATACAGTGGCCTGACACTGTTAGGCTTCAAATAGTTCCAACTAGTCAGTGTGTAGTCAGTAATTAACACCTTTGCTCTCTGGGGACTGGAGGAAGCTTCTTACACAACCAGGTTTGCATCTGATGCAAAAATTCCCATCTCCGTTTCTTTTTACATGTATCATTTTATATTGCAGCAATATTCTGGAACAGTTCTAAAAGTCTGCAGCCTGCCTTTTGTGGTGCTGCAGATGTCAGCTGGTGGTGGTGGTGGTGGTAAAGAGGGAAAGGAGTATATGTACAGCTTTGCCCCTTCACAGCCTCCAGATAAATGCAAAAACTGTAAGCCCTTCTTGCAGAGGAAATGGAGTTTGGGGAGGATTGGCAGTGGCAGTAGTGGCAAGCTCAGTGCTTCAAAATACTTAGATGTGTTTGAGTTTACACTCAGAAGGATGGAAAACCCTTGCTTTGATCGGAGCTGTGTGTATTACTAGTAGCCAGGTTTGAGGGGAAGCAGCGGGGTAATCCTAAGTAGGAAATACTGCTTCGGGCCAGTAAAGGTAAAAAGTGTGCCAGCATTATTCTAACATATGGCAAAAGCTAAGCATTCAAACACTGAATCTGTTGTGCAGTGAGTTGCTGTCTATGTGCCATGTAAATGAGAGAAGATGCTGGTTTGTTCAATGCTTTGGGAAGAGATGAACAAAACTTCTGGTATATGGGCTTGATAAACTATCAGATCGGGTGGTCTTTACCATGTAAAGATTGTACATTTTTCAAAACCTATGAACAAAAGTTTATTGCTGAAGGAGAAGTGTAGCTTCCATGTAGCTGCATGTTTTTGTTGTGAATCTCCAGTTTCCAGCTATGATTCTCAGTTGAGAAAATCAATAGGTAACTGGCCAAAGGTGTTTGGTCTCTGTGCTGGATGCTCGTACATTTTTATGGGCAACTCTAAAAACTACAACCACTGGCAGTTAATAACAGTGTGCAGAGACAGCTGTATGCTTTCCAGCAACAAGTTGCCTACCTTACCCAGGAAGAGATATGCAGAGCAGACTTGATATGACAGTATGTTGATCTTTGGTGGTAATAGGTTATTGCTTGCTTCCTGTTACTAATCAGGTGGCTACTCATTTACATGGCCACCTTCCCAGAAATTCACATGGTGAATTGCCAAATGCACAAATGCATTTACCTTTTATTGTGAAGTTGTGTTAACAGAGGGCTGTGAGAAGTAGGAGGAGGTTGCCTGATTTTGATAACTGTTAAGCTTTAAATTGGCGATTTATTTTTTTTTTAAATTCAATGTTAGAATATTCTCTGTGTTGAGGGAAAAAAAGATATTGGCTTAGTTTAGGAAAAAATTAGAGCTGGAGAAATTTCCCCTCTTGCAGTAGCAACAGAGTGGACGGACATTGCCCACTGGGCCGAGGGTGTGCAGAGCTCCTGAGAGAAGACCCTTTGTCCAGTTCTGCTGCAGGGAAGGTTGTTGGCTGCAGGAGAAAGGAACAACCCACTGGGGAGCAGTAGCATTTTAAGCTGCCACAGCTAGATTGGTCAGAAATTGCTTATTAGGAACCTTCTGAGGCCTTTAATTAATACAGCAGCTTTCTGCTAACGGTCTCAAGCATGTGACAGTCAGAAGTGTGATTGTGCACTACAGCAAGGCCAACCCATGGGATGTGCTCCTGCTCCTTTCCTTGTGCTGGCTCCCTGCTGCCTGCTCCTTTTTCCTGTTTGTCTTTTTTAAATTTTATTTTTAGATGCCAGTTTAACTCCCAGAATTGGCTCACTGTGGAGCAACATGAGGGTTAAAGTTTGTCAGATGAAAAGATGGGAGGGAGTATGTGTCCAAGGAGGGGGAGACAAGCATGCTGATCTCCCTTGGCTGATGGCTGCACGGCTGCACAGCTGGCAGAGCTGTTTTGCACCCTCAGCACAAAAAAAAAGCCAGTCAAGGGTAGGCAAGCTTTTGCATATTAGGCAAGCTGCTAATTTAAGTGGTTTCTTTTAGTGTTATATCCTTTTCAACTTGATTTGCAAAAGACTTCCTTGCAGTAGAGCTGTCAAAAGGTTGAGGGGACTTGTGGATGGGGTTTTTTTTCTCTTTTTTTTTTTTTCCTCTTTTTCTGTTTGTCAAATTGTTTTTATAATTAATAATGAACAGTCTCTTTAGCACTAGACTTAGCACCTTTCATGCAAGATGTAAAACAAGGTCAATCCTGTTCCCACATTTGTAAGTTTGTGAGGGATTTCTGCTTGGTATTGTAGGTGATGGAGAGAGCAGTGTATTATGACTCGGGTGTGAAAGCAGGAGACTGCTCGTAATATCAAAGTGTTTTTCCAGGGCCTTTTAGTGAATAGTCTTTTCACTAATTGGAACACTATATAATGTATTTGTGTTCAGCTGTTGCCTGCTACAACACAATGTAAGCCCACTTATCAACCAGGTGCTTCTGTTATTTTTTTCTAATTTCAGTAGGCAATGCAAATCTGCGCTAGCTGTTTGCTTATGAAGAACTACATTAATCCGGAATAAAACCAAAATGGCAATGAGATTTATGTATAATAATTTTTTTTAACACCCCCCTTACCCCCCCGTCTGGAAATGCTGATATGGTTGGAATATATTTTTAGTGCTGCACATTTATATTTAAATAACAAGCCATATAAACAAAGCAATAATAGTCCATTGGAGTGGATTTGCAGAGGAATAGTAAAAAGATAGATTACCTGCTTTATAATGCAAGTCAAGAAGATCATTGTATGTAACTTGAAAAGGAAGAAATCAGGTGATTAATGTTCTTTCAGTATTTTCATAAGGAACAAACAGAAGTTGTGACATGAATTCTTCTATCCGACATACAAAGATATAACAAGGTACAATAATCTGGGAACACTTGAACTTTGTGGGTAGGCAGCTATGTAATCAGCTTGTTTGAGTAGTGATTTCATAATTATGAAGGTATGATTTACAGCAAACTGAGAAGTGTTACGCCATGTCCAGTTCCAGCTTGCTTGTTCTCAACCAGCCACCCTCTTTTCAGAAGGCAGAATTGCAGGGAAAGGTCTTCCTGACCTGGAGTTTGGACTCATTCACTGAGGGATCAAGGAAGCTTCCAAACCAGACGGGCTAGGTGCAGTCATTTCTGTCATTCTGTGTATGGCAAACACTCCTTCAGCTGCCCGATAACCCGTCCCTAACTGTGATTCACATAACTCATGTCTCACCCCTGTGTATGACAGGCCAGATGTTGCTTGCTTTAATATCAGGGAGAGGTCGCTCTAAACTGATGTAGGAAATAGTTGAAAAAGACACTTTTTTCAAGCAAATTTGTTTGTCAATGTGAAAGAAATTTTTTTAGTGCACACAAACCATTGTCTGTATAAGACTCTAGCCTGATGTTGGGGCTAACATAACTCTTTCCTACATCTGGTGTTGTCCTGTATGCTGTGCAAAGATAATGATATTAAAAAAAGAGAATGCCATTGCAATATTTTAAAGTGGAAGTGTGTCCTAATATACTGAGTTTTAAGAATATTGGTGGTGGGTTGTTTTGGTTTGTTTTGTTGTTTTGGTTTGGTTTTTGGGTTTGTTGGTTTGGTTGGGGTTTTTTTGATCTTTTTAAGTATTTGCAGATTGTATTCATACTGTATGCTGCTTTGGCATACACTGAGCTATAGAAAATCCTGTTCTGTATTCATTCCTGTGGCTGATATGGACAATGTGTAAGTGATAGGAATATATTCTCAACATGTTCCTTGCAAACAACAGCGTGAACGTGGGCTACTGGTGATTCACCAAAACTGACAGCAGTGTGGGTATTAGTGTTGTTACAGGTCAGATCAAGATTCCAGGGAAGGGTGTGGGTCTCGAGACTCCCAGATGGATGGCAGAGACTTGGAGTTATGTGAATACTGCTTAGAAATAGGTCAGTCCGTGTCACCAGCATCTCAATTTGGGATTATAGGAGTTTTCTAAGTCTGAACTGAATTTGAGAAGTATAAATCTCCATATTGTAAATATCTCCTCTATAATCTTCTCAGGTCTCTTGTATTCATAGAAAAATCACAGGAATTTTACATATATCACCTATCTTATGCTGGTATAGTGCTTTTCCTTTCTCTTTCTTCCATTGTTGCGTCCAGTAGCACAGAATTTCCTGAGGGAAACTAACAGGTTTTTTTTCTTCTTAACCTGAACATTTGTATATTTAGTTTTTTAGCAGTATGTTTATTGTTAAATAATTTGTACGGTAATGGCCATGTCATCATTATGTTTTGATTTTATGCTTTTTTTCTTTGCTTTTCTCTCTTGGTATTTGTTCTTGGCTCTGATTAAATAAACTAAAGCTTAAGGGACTCTTGACCATGTGGAAAATTATTTGGAAGTTTCTTATTTTTTCCCAGTTATATTACAGTCTATTTTATCCGGTAGCATCCTTCTTTCAGCTTTCAGACAAGTTCTCCCTTGAGTTTCATAGTTGTAGTTACTATGGAGATATCTGCCCATTCTTCCTCTTCTCCTCCCTTGCCCTCCTCCCTTCCTGGAGCTCCTGCAGCTGTTATTTATCTTTTCAATAAACTGAGTAGACTTTGTACAGACTTTGTGTCTAATATCTCTTCTGTTGCAACATGTCATTTGCCTGTAATGCTTTCACTTTCATGAAATCCTGTAGGTATTTGTTTATATGGACGAAAAATTTGGGATGCGAGTAGAGAGTGAGGAGGTCCCTAGTTAAAAGGGTCACTGCTGGAGCTATTATCTGATTTGATCTTTCTTCGCAGTTGAAGAGCTGTTCATTGAAGTCATGATTCTGTAAAATGAATTAACTGGTAACATGTGTGTGTATGTATGCTGAGTGTCAAGGACAGCTTTTAGAATTTATTTATTTTAAATGGCAGCTTTTGGAATTTAATATAAACATATTCTGGTGCAAGTTAAAATTTCTCGGGTGAAGAAATGAAAACTTGAGACAACACATCGTTAGCCTTTTAAGTCTGAGAGACTTTTCTTTGCACCTCATCATAATTTTGATAGCTCTTTATATACAGCTTTATATATTCCAGTTTAACAGAGAAACATGGATGTTTGGGTAGTCAGCTATTCTGCAACAGATACTTTCCTTTGCATGTGTGCTGTTGTATTTCTAAAACCCTTCTCTTGGGGAAGCATTGTTTCACTTGGTGTCTGTGGTTTGCTATCACTGCTTTGCTGAATGACTTAGATTTGAAATGTGCTCTCCAACCAAGAAGTTCTACCACAACTGCCTGTCTGAGTAGACATCCCACCTGGAAAGGCAGTGTAGCTGCACTGCTCTTTTGATGGATGTGTTTCTTATGGTAGCTGGATCTTCAGGAGTTTTTCACCTCTTTCTTTGGAGACATCTTGCCCATGGTGATTATTACAATGTTACGCTGTTTTCCTTTGGCCTTCTGAGCACTGTGCACTATCGCCTGGGGCTTTGCACAATCAGGAGCCTACTGAGAGGACCCTCTGTTTTATAGCTGCATGAATACTCTACCTTGGGCTGTTGGTCAGATAATGCAAATCTTTTCGCCTCCCTCAGAGTGTTGGGTTGAAATCGCAGCCTAAAAGCCCACATGTGAGTGATATATGATAAGGAGGCATGTCCTTCCCCTGACCCCATTTGTGCTGGGTCTGGCATGTTTTGTCACCTGGCCAAAGCAAAGATAGGTGGTTTTCTGCGGGGTTAGTGGAACTGGTATTGCACAGATCTCCTGGGCACCACAGGGAGCACAGCAGAGGTGGATTTGGGGAAAAAACATGACCAGGAGCAAGATCAGTCCCTGTGGGGGGTGGCTAGGTGCCCTAATCAGCTCAGCCCTCCAGGATAACATTGCTCTCAGTTTTATTCTAAGCAAGCAAACAATGCCGTCTCCTTTGGTCATTCCTGTTCCTCATGAGGCAAGGGAGAGATTCTGAAACCCTTTGCTTTTTGTCTCCTGTGCTCTTTTATTATGCTTGAGATTATTCCTGGCCCACTGACAATTTGTTCTGCAAGTTGTCAAGCAAAATGTGCATTTTAAAATAAATTACTCTAAAATTTTAATCAACTCTTTTTTTAGAAGGGAGTCTCATGTCTTTCTTTTGCATACGTCTAGTTTGCTGTTAAAGTAAGCAGCTGGGGCTTGCTTGATTACTTCTATTTTTAGTGACATCTTCTTTACACCTGCACATTGAAAATCATGACGTTTTCTAACAGAGATTGAGAAATCTTTCAGCCTACCTGATTCTTAGGTCAGAAGCCTGAAATTAAGCTCGCCCTCTAATTGCAGTATCTTGGTGTGCATGGACTTCTTATGTTTGCCTTACACTAGAAAAATTGACCACTATTGATTTTCCTTGAAAGTTAGTTCATCCTACCTGGTTAATTTGTAACAGAACACGAAGACAAACTAGGTATGGCACAATTTCTGAGACCCTCACTTTTATGTCTCTAGGCCTGTGAAATCCTCTCATTAAGTGAAAATCAAAGTATTAAGTAATACCTAGGCAAACATTACCGTTCAATCAAGGTTTGATTTTTACCCATTTTATTTCTTTTCTGTTACATAGAAATCCTGCTGTTAAATTCACATTTGATACATGTGCTATATGCCATCCCAGATTAAGAGTATTTAATTGCTTCCAGTTTCCAGATGGACTGCAAAATAAACTTTAAAGGTGAATCAGATGAGAAATGGAAAAGAGGGGAGATAGCATTTGAGTAAAGGTCACACTCATAAGAAGAATCAATTGAAGTAATTCAGAAAAAAACCCCAACATGAAAAAAGTTTGGTTTTTCCTTGGAGCTTTTGGTTGCAGGACCCTACTGAAACATAAATTCAAACATATGTTCTTCTTTGGGCAGTACAACCCACAGTATCTCTAAGTAGCCTAGGTACCAGGTAGCCTTATGTTCAAATTCTTGCCATACTCTATGGCCTTGCACAGCACTTAATTGCTCTATGTCTTTTCCGTCTTCAAGTTTAATTGGCAGAGTTTTGAGCAGTTAAAGAATGGAGTAATAGTTGTTTATTGTTTTCAGTGGCAAAGTATAAGTAAATTATATTATTTATATCTGTTTCTTAGATGTGTCTATTTTTGGCTTTACTTATTGCTCTTCCTTTTTCTGATATTAAATTAACATAGATATTCATAAGTAAACAGAAAATAAATTCTCTCCCTGAAGGAGGATTTTGAGAGTGCTTTATCAGCACAACTGCATTCAAATTCATTTTTAAATAACAAGAGTTAATTCCTGCATCCACTGAAAGTGCTTATTTATTATTGATTTCAGTGAATTGGACATTTTCCTAAGATGTCTGCAGGCTGAAGAATGCTGTAAATTAAGTGCCCCTGGTTTTGACTGCACTTGGAGTAGCCCTTCAAAGAGTGTTGTTTATTTTGCTTTTCAATTATCTTACTCTGGGTATGCCTGCTGGAGTTTTACACCGCAGAATGAGCCATCAGAAAGTGATGCTGTGTACCCTCTGCCGTGTATTTCCTCAGGCTCTTACCTGGCTTGTGTCATCTTGCTGCCTCTGCTCAACGTGGTCAGTGTGGAGTCTGAGAAATTACTCATTGACTGGATGGCTGCCGACCTGGGTTTCATACTCTTTGGGTGCTTGATTATTTTAGTGGCAGAGAAAGGCGTCCTCTTCACCCACAGGATTGTTCGTTCGAAGCCTTTTTGCGCAGAGTCTGCATTGGAGGTCCTGCGTTGCATCGTTTGCCCCGAAGCTGTAGCTGTGCAGGGTTACTAATTCAGTGGGACTACAAAGAGTATATGCCATTCATAGTAAAAATTGAATAATCTCTCCTTTACAGTTTTTTCCAGTGTTATGGGGTAGTTCACTGAATATATCTCAAATATCTCAACAAAAGTACCCTATTGTATCCTAAGCCATGCTGTGTTCCTCTTATTTCAAGTCACAGAAACTTCTCAATATGGAACTTCACTCCAAATTATGGTCATTATTTTCAGCTTCTTAGTTGCATCTTCTTGAGCCCAACCCCTTACTTTGAAACTCCTCAGTTTCAGGAAACTTAACTGCTTTAGCTGTTTGGTGTGTGTGTGTGTGTGATTCCATGGTGTTACCTGCTGTCTCCAGTTCAAGGCTTCAGATTGATATGCTTCTCTATCAGGTTTTTACGTGCCATTCAAAGCCCTCTGCCAGCCTGGGGATGCAGCTGTATGCTAATTTCCCAGTTTGAACAAAACACTCACAGGTCACTGCTGAAATACTTGGTCTTCTTCATACGGAGGGAGGAGGTTTCTGGGCTGGGATGGGTGAGAGAGGCAGGGTCTGGGCCTGTTGCTGTTTCTTGTTTCTTCTCAGCTCTGGGAGATGAAGATTCTTTTCCTGAGACAGAGCTCTGATGTTAGAAATGCAGCTCTGTCACATCATTATTTCTAATTTTTAACATGAAAAAGGCAAGTTGAAAGGGAATTTGTTACAACTTCTTGTTACTCTATCTTCTAAAAGGAAGTGTGAATGTAATCTTCACATACCATATCCTCATATAATGATTTTTAAAGGCCCTTTGGTCTGAAGTAGTGTTTGACATGAGGACAGGCAACAGTATTTCAGTATCTGGGCAGATTTCCAGACCCTGATACTATGCGCTTGTTCTGACCTATCCTTTCCTCTAGGTGTTCCTTTCCCCCAAGACTTCTCACTGCTCAGGGGACATGTCTTTTAGGGCTTGACATTCCCAGCTTAAAAAGCAAACTGGCAAAAATTCCTATAAGTGGAGGCTGGAGGATACACACACACATATTCAGGAATATTTTTTTCCTATTTCAAATAGAATATCCTGTTAAGTTAGACAGCATTCTTGGGGGGGAGAGGAGAGGGAGAAATTATGAGCAGCATTCTAGCAAGATGCTTTGAGGAAGTAGATCAAGAAGGCAGGTGTTGAAGATGTAGAGCAGTGTTATTCATGATTTCAAATAAAATATAGTAAGAAGAAAGTCTTCTCTTGCCTTCCTGGACACCCCACACCCCTCCCACCCCAGTGACTAATAAGGGTAGCAGAATCTCTCTTTGCTTTTCTCAGTCAGGTTCATTTATTTTAACTTAGTGTGAAGAATGTTTTAATCTTCTGAGGTAACCTCTTCTGACGGTTTGCTGATTTTTTGTATGAAAAGCACGGAACCCTTTAGTCCTTAAAACAGAAATCCATTTTCTGCTTGTGCTCCTCTCTGTGCTTCTTTAGTGATCATTAGTCAGTCCAGGATGCATGAATTAGTTGTTGACTTTTCTGCTTTGTTTTCTTCCTTGTTTGTTCCTTACTCTGCTGTTTCTTTGGAACATCCCAACCTTTTCTACTGAAGTGTTTTTCTGCTAGGTTTTATTCAACAGAATCTGTGTGGTTTCCCAATATGAGCCTTAATGAAAACAAATGTTTACGGCGTTTCCTGAGCATTAGGTGAGCTGCTATCTTTAATTACGAAGGGCCTGGAGATGGAGGAGGAAACCCACTTATTGGCAACAAAGGGCCCTAGGACTGTTTGTGCTTGGCTCATTCATCTCTCCCTGCTTTGCAGACAAGTGAGACTTTCTGAGCATTTGAATACAGTTTATTCTATCAATTAAAAAAGAACAAAACAAAACCTGTCTCTTACATTGCTTAAATACCTATTAAGCCCATGAACGGAATACTAATTTCAGTGGTTCTGTATAATGAGCTCTAAATTTCTGAGTCATGTCGGCCATGGAACCTCTTAACAAGGATGTGGAAAACCCCACAAAAAAAACCTAATGTCAGTCTCAGTTCCTTAATTATTTTAATGAGCGTAGAAATGAAAAGCTCCAAAGCACTGTGTCACAGTGGTTATTTTGCAGATTGAATATAACAGGGAGGATTTGTGAAGATTTTCAGCTCTGTTACTGGGGTGGATGAAACACGGAGCAAAGGAGGCCTGAGCACTGGCAATACTCAATGCCAGCAGCACACCTCATCAGCTGACAAGCCCTTGAAAGTTCTTAAGTGGGATGAGATACAAGATTAGATGGGGTTTTGTGTTTCTTTTCTTTTTGCCGTGCCCTCCCTCCGTATGAATGCCAGCACATATAAATCATGGTGCTTAGCTGGTGCAGAAAGCAGGTGTTGCAGTGCAGAGCAGCGCTCTACCAGCTCGATAGGAAGGCAGAAGTGATATCTGAGGTGCATATGTGAGAGTCCTTTACCTCTGGATGGGTGTTGCTTTGAGTTCCTGTGGATTTTAATTAGACAGTGCACTGATGCTGGGCGCTACCTGCATTTCAAAGCATGGATGTTACTTGAGTGTCATTTATTCTTCCTTTTTATACACCTACAAGCTACTTGGTTCTGCTGCACAGTCCCTGTAGAAGAGGCTGCTGAGTGCACAGTGACAGCTTGTACGCTCCCTGTGCATCACAGAAAGTGCTCTGCTCATTCCTCTGGAAAATGTTGTTATATAATGCAGCACGATGCTTTGCCGTGTCTGCTGGGGGATCACCCCTCTGTTAGGAGAGCTGCATTGTCAAGTTGGATGTTTTAAGGATAGAATTCAGCATTACTTAATGATATGTGAAATGTAACGTAATGCATTTATCACTGCTTTAAATTTTCTGGCCTCGCACAATGACCCACAGTGTGAGCTTCATTTTCTCCTTAGACTGTATTATTTGTATTATTGGCAAATGTGCTCATTTATACTAGGGAGAGAAAAATAAAGGCAGGGAACCTTGAGAAATGCCAGCTAATAAAAAATAAGACAGTTGTGTTTTCTAATAAACAATGAACATAGTAAAACTGGTGATGCTACAGGCATCTTGTGTTATTGATGAAAACAAACTGCTTACTGACATCTGCAGCAAACAGCCCTTCAGTGGTGGCATCCCAGAGCCCCCCAGTGCCATGTGTTAGGCAGAATTGCTGGAATTCACAGTGTGAGACTTTCAGGTTTTGAAGGGGTTTGATTTGTTTGGTTTCCCCCCTCAGGCTTTATTTTTTCTTGCAGATTTATATTTCTTATACAATAGGAAATGCGAATAAGATAAATAAATAATATAAATAAGAATAAGGAAATAGCTGCTCTTTTCTTGGAGATGGTACGAAAAGCCATAGGTATTTCTTTTGGACAGCTGATTAGTTTAGCCCTCTGAAGTCCCCACTGTTAACAGTTGCAACCCATCAGTACCGCTCCTTTCACATGCTGTAGATTCTTCACTGCTTCTCCTGAAGAATTCCTTCTCTCTGCTGCATCCCACCATCTGACACAGAAACTACACATTTCCACAGGTTATGAACGTCCTCTGCTTCATGAGCAAATTCACTTAAGTGCCACGGCTTGTGCATCAAGTTGCTCTTAGCATGAGGAAACTTGGGTTCAGCGCATGTAGCTGCTGTAACCATGCTGTATTATGAAGCTGATTAATTAAATTTTCCTGTTTATACTGCTACTTGTACAGGATTTGTAGACCGATGGGTTTTTTTTTTTTTTCCCCCCAGGAGTTGTTTCTGAGATTCTGTAAATTGAGGTGCCATAGTTTTTGTTCGTATTTGTCTAGAAGCATGTAAGTTGAGGAAGGGGAGAGTAGCACCTTGTTCTGTAGTAGAATTCAAATGATTCATTTAAATCATGATAAACCCTAACTTTCGACGTATGTCACTTCTCATGGCATCTGTCTAGACGGGGGAGGTTGATGTTCTGGGTCAGCTGTAGCTGTTCTGAAGACAGTGCCTTGAGCATGATTTTCCTCTGTTGTGTGGAATGCAGAACATTAAAACCTTGCCAAGAAATACTTTTAGAGAATTCCCTGTTATCTGCTGAGAGAGGGGTGTAGAGGAAGAGCTGCCCTGACTTCTTGTGTGTTCCCTATGACCCAGGAAACCTCATTGCCACTGTGGTGGGGATTCACACTACAGATCATCTCTGCTGCATTTGGCTCGTAGAAGACGATAAAGCTCACTATCCTTCTTTTTCCCCTCCCTTCTGGTTTTCCCCCTAAAACCTCCTTTCTTCAGGGAAATGATTGTATGTAATAATTGGCTGCTAAATCCTTCTAAAGGAACTGCTCAGTAAAACTGAGTAGTTCATTAATTTGACACTTCAATGCTGAGCGAATATGTGAGCTGCAACAGCTGCATTGCTTTGCATCTGCACTTTGAGGGTGTTGGCATTCCACTGGTTTCTTTTGGGTTTAGAAAACCTTCCTCAAAGGGCTAAAGCCTGAAATGGTCTGAAACTCTGAGTTCCCTCAGAACCATGTTTTGTAGGTATTATGGTGTTTGGCTCACCAATTTTGGTAGGATGGGTTCCTAAATCTGGAGTAGTGTTTAGTTTTGATTTTTGATTGCTTTTAAAGTTTTTCTTTCCCCTTGGGGAAGGGGAAAGGTATGTAAAAAGCAGTTAATTATGACAGTTTATTATCTCATTAAATTATGAAATACCTTCTGCTAAGCTTATTATAGTAATTTAAAAATCAGCTATTCATATTTCTGATGTTTGTCTCCAATCATGGCTTTTCACTGCAGGTAACATACATATGTATATGTGCATGTGTATGTCCATGTATATGCGTGTATAAAACATTGAATAAGTAAAACTTACCTACGTAGTTTAATTTTATTTAGCTTAAAGCATTGTTAACCACATCAGTCGTGTCAGGCTAGCTAAGGTCACGCAATGGCTGTGAAGAGAGATACTGTTAGTGACCCAGTTATTTCTAGTGTAGCTTCTGATCTTGCAGATTTATGTAACAATGATGCATGGAGGAGCTGGAACACTTTTGAAGCTGCCTGGCTGTGAGGAGTCCCTCGTGGGTAGGGAGAAAGCCCTGGTGAATGCACAAAAATATAGATTAGCGTGTTCGGCAAAACTTCCTTAGATTTTGAACCCTACATGAGACCAGGGATGTCTCTATTTGGTTTGGTTTTAATACTGCCCATATAGATTCAAAATGTGAAGTTGGAGTCATTACCGTTTCCAAAGTATAGAATTTGAATATTTGGAGATGGAATTGCAGCTTAAATTTCTTCTAAAGGCAAAATCTGCCTCTATCTGCAGTAGGAAACCACCACAGAAAATAGCAGGTTTTGGGGTAGGTGGGCTGGAATCTGGTATAGCTTTAAAAGGGATTTTGGATTTACTGATCCAAAATCATTGAAGTCTTAGTGGTGGTGCTTTGCTGAGATTTTTAGACGGCTTATGTTAAGATAAATTAAGATGCAGCTTTTAAATTAATGAAGTTAAACTGGCACAAGAGGCTGTATGGACAGGCTGTCTTTTTGATTTATCTGTCAACAAGGCACTGGTTTAACCTACTCTTAACCCATAATAGTCCTCGTGGATTTGAACTGATTTAACAAAACTTAAATTAAATGGGGGAAGTCTTTTGTTGCCAGCAAGGCCTCAGGAGAAGCGTCTCTAGTTCTGCCTTTTGGCATCATCTTCCCTTGGTAATGGTGTGATAAAAGATGCATTTATTTTATTTGTTGACTTTGTTGACTTAATTCTCACCTTCAAGCTATTAAGATTTCCTTAGTACTAAGGGCAGTCACTCACACAACCCTTTGTGGTTGCATTTGTTTGTTATTTTGAACAGTATTCTGAGATACTGAACCATATTTAACATAAGTTTAAACCAAGAAAATACTTGAGGGGTTTGTGAAATCCTCCGTGTATCTGTTTACCTGTGGCTCAGTGATTGGCTGGGTATGAAAAGGATTGTGTGTGTTGTCAGATTTCTGCAGTTTTCTAATCAGGCATGTTGTGGCTGCATTGCCATTCTCTCCTTAGTCATCTGGTCCTCACAGGATTTCCATTTTATTTTTGGGTGACTTCTGCTTTTCCTGAACATACTGACTGCTCTTAGCATTCCCTCACAATTTTTTATTTTCATTATTGCTCCTGGCCTTATTGCCTTGCTTTCTCTTGCTGCCCAGGCGTTCTTTGTGATTTCAGTTCTTTCATTCTTGGTGGAGTTTTGTGTGGCATTCTCACCAACTGCCCTTCAGGTGCCCAGCCTTTGAGAACTAAGTGAACTGGTGTTGAGTTCATCAAATGTTCGCCGGCGGTCCCAGCTGATGTAATTGCCAATTTCTTGCCGGTCCTATGTGGGAGCACTCTTGCCACGACCTTTTGTACAGCCATGTGGCAAATGGACCTCAGGCCCTCATCTGATTCAAGGAGGCGTGGGTGTGCACATACTGTTTTTCATAGGATTTTAATCCTTCTGTCTGCCCTCTTTTAGTCAATGTCTAATTTCAGCCTGGAAAAGGGATAGAAAAGTGATTTGCCTGAGGACTGCCAGTAAATCAGTGACCAAACACTGGCTCAGTGCAGCTGAGGAGGAGAGAAGGTGCCGGGAAGCATCCCTGGGTTTTGGGCGTTTTCAGGCAGATTTACTGTGCTTAGTGATGTGAAGTTTCCTTGGTGAGTGGCCTCATGTCCCCTAGAGCCAGAGTTGCAGGTGACAGAGCTGAGTGAATGCTACTTACGGGCTGTGACAGAGGCTGTTTTGACTCCAGTAGGGTTTGAGAGATGGGCACAGCCAGCTGTAGCAATAGGCAGGAACATCTCTATTGCAAGGAGACTCTATGAAAAACAGATATGGAAAGAAGTTTAAGCTTAGGCATTCAATCTGTTTTGGAAGGTCAGGCTGCAGCTAAAATAAAGGCCCAGCGAGGAGCAAGGCAAGTGCTGGGGCTATCACGTTTGAGGCTGGTTGTCATGGTTCACATTTGAGACAAGATGTCAGAGGTGTGGAGCAGCCTGGTGCCTGTGTACATACGCAGCAGGAACTACTTCAGTGGCACGTTGCTTTTGTAACATAATGCAGTCAGAGGAAGGAGGCACATCACTGCCTGTCACAGAGCAGGTTACCAGCAGCTTAAAATGGCTGAAGATTGTCTCCTCTTGAAGTGTGAAATTAATTATTAGAGCTTGTTTAGACTAATGGACACGTCTACTGAATGTGACCCTAGAGTTGTTGCAAGCGTGTGTTCCTGGAAGTTGCATGTGGTCTGCTCTTGAGGCCATTCCTGTACTCCTGCATTCAGGAGTGGGCACAGATGATCCATGGCAGGGTCTTGCAGCTACACCTCAGGGACACTTCCAGAGGAGCACAGTTCCAGCCAGTGGACTTTGCCCATGGGGCACCTAGAAAGTGCTCACTGCACTTTTATGCAGTGTCGCTGTCAGTGTGGACAGCATCTGGAATGCCACCCACTCCATTCTGTTTTAAATGTTTGTGAGCTAGGGCTTTTCTTGTGATGATACAGGGAAAAATAGTGGGTGATCATGGGGCAGAAGTGATGGAAATCAGACCTTTTCATTACTTCAAAAAACTCTTAAAAAACCCCCAAGGTTATCAAGTAAAAAAAGCCCACCCAAATTTGTTTTCCTTGCTTGTCTTGGTGGAAACTAGGATCCTTGTTGCAAAAGGGTTGACAGTGAAGGGGACCACACTAGCATTGCTGCCAGACACGTTTTCTGTTAAAATTTTACAGTTCAGTAACTAATGTGTTTCTCAGTCAGCTTAGGGTGATCTTAATGTGAGCTGCTACTGGGAAAGGCAGTCCTGTTCTTCCCTCTAGTGTGTTCGTGCCACCTCTTTTGTGCCAGCACCAGCACTTCTGTGCTTATGAAACGCAACCCAAAAAAGTAAAAAACCCAAGCTATAAATTAATTTTCAGCTAGACTGACTTCCTCAGCTAGCTGATTATGGGGTCTCAGGAGCTCTAGTGCTGGCATAAGCAGGAACGTGGAGGTGAAGGGAAGAACATATACCACACCTTTTTTTCTGCAGCAGCCTCTCTGAGGTCAGTTTAAACCAAACTGAACCCACTCATTCAGGGTGGAAAGATGCAGGTGAGGCAGTGTAGCAGTTGCTGCTCCAGAAAGGTGTGGTCCCACTCCCTTTGTCCTCCCCCAGCTTGGACTGTGCACTCCCATTACTTCCTGGTCAGAGTGCACAATGGGATGCAGAACCAGAAGGAATGTGACTTTCTCTCCTTCCACTATCAGCAAGCTCTTAGTTTATCTGAGTTGTATCATCAAATGTCAGGTGTCCTCTTGCTCACGTACCGCTGTGTATCCTAAAAGTAAAATTAAGGAGGATGTTAGGGAAGAAGCACTGATAAATCTCACTCTTCGGTGAACAAAGTCTTCTCAAAGGGACTGTATTTTTTCACTTCCTGGACAGATGTGTGGTGTGTAAGCACAATTAGTGTGTGTCTGTGTGGGTTTTTTACTATGATTACCTGGTACTGAAATGAGCTTGATATGCACCATATCTTTTTACTGGAGTCTCCAGGGGCAGGGGAATGTGACATATGTGACAAGAAGCAAGAGAGTATTGAATACTTACTACTGCAGGTAAAGAAAGAGAGTCTGCAGGGAAGGCTGTAGATTGTGGTGGCACAGGAATTGTTACCATAGTTTCCATTCATATCATCAGTTCCCAACTACTTTTTCTGGCATTCAGGAGGAAGGGAAAGACAGCGTGTTCTGGCAGTCCAGCCAGCCCCCTCTCATAGGATTTAGCATCTATGTAAAAAAGAGGTTTGAGGTGAATGGCCCCTTTCCTTTTCAGGCCAGTTTGACTGGTAGCAGGATGTGGCATGGCTTGAAAGAAGGCATGAACAGAGTTCCTGGGACAATTGACTGCGTCTGCCTGATTGACTTGCAAGAATGGGCTGTTTGACTCCTGGGGAGGAAGCCTGGAGAGGGTCATGGTTTGCTTCCAAGAGAAACTCAATGCAAAAAATTACAATGATGAAGGAAAAGAGACCAAAAAGTAGAGACAGCACCTGCTAAAGTTTATATTTTATCTTCAGAGTTATATAAGAATAACATAATGGAATTCAGTATTATATAAGAATAGCACAGGATTAACATAATGGAATATATTGATTTTTATTTTATTTTCTTCCCTTCCCCTGATAGCTCACTCGCATGTTTCTGTTTAGTAATCCCTTTTGGCAAGACAGTGAATGTGACTGATGGGTGTTTTATGCAAAAGTGATCACTTTGCTGCTTATCAGAATAAAGTCTGTGCAGCAGATACAGGATGTCTTGTGTCTCTTTTTTTTCCTCACTGTGCGTCTAAACGTTGTAGTTTGTACAAGAGAAATGTCGAGTTCTGGTAATAGCCAGATGGTAGAGGAGCTTTCTAAATGCTGTCCCCATGGGAGGTGCAGATACATGGTTTCAGGTGTGGTTAAATTGCAAGCTGCAACCTCTGCAAGAGTTTAAAATGCCCACAGCCTACTGACCATGGGACTTTTATCACTTCCTGCCAGTAGATGGAAAATTTTATTCAAATGTTAGAGATTAATGCAGGGCTTAATTGAACAGGAAGTTTCTCAGCCATTCAGATGATGGCTAAAATGATCCATACACTGTTGTTTCTCACATTTCTGCCAGAAGTAATCTGTGGCTTTCTGGCAAGTGCAAGTTGCTTTTAGGGCGAAGGTGAACGATTGCTAGAGTTGAGGTATGCTTGTTTTTCTGAGATTGGAAAACAAGAATGAAATGGTCTGTAAAACAATTTTTTTTAAAAAAAGCACAATGGCAAAGAAAAGGCTGCTTGAAGTGAAAAGAGAATTTTCCTTCAGTCACATGGCTTTGATCTTGCATCCTCTTGAGTTTTAGCAGCTGGTCAAATTACTAGGGAGGGAGCTGCTGATATGTTTGGCATTATTTGGTGTATCGTAGGGAACAAAGAGCAGCTCTGAATTGATCAGAGATCAGGGGTTTGGGTAGTGCCCAGGCATCGCATGAGTAAGGAAGTGGGAAGCTCTGTCATGTGAACCGTACTGGTTTTGTTTAATGCCTCCTAATTGGGAACTGGGAAGTGAACAGGTTTTGCAGATGTCCCTCAGATGTCTGAGAACACTGAAAAGGATACTAGAAGAATACTGAAGCTGCACCGTGTGTTGTCCTAGAAATAGTTTTGACTTCTCTGTAATTAAATAGGGGACAGTGCTCAAATTTTCTCAAACTGGGCAGGTTTTAGCATGCTATGTCTATGGCTGTCTTCCATAAGGTGGGAAATCTTTTTGTGGGGTCAAAAATGCTTTTGAAAATAATCCAAGCCTGTGGTAGATAACAAAATTAACAAAGTTGCCTGTAATTCCAAGCAGACAACAGCATGGTGTTGCAGAGGAGTGAAGTGGAAGGGGAGACCGTTTTGTGCCCCTAGGCTTTCCCACGCTGGCTTTACCTGAATATCAGAAGACTGTGAGGGTTGCTTCATTCTTCCACCTTCAGTGAGTGACGGCAGCAGGACCTTGACAGGTTCCTTGCCAGCTGGATCCAAGTGAACTGGAAATTGCATCCTCTTTCCAGTAAGGAAGGTGTCTATTAGCATGGAGTTCAACCATGTCTACTTCCAGCACAAGGGACAGGGTTTAATGTGAAAAAATAACTTTGTTCTTGTGGTTTTCTTCTTAAAGAGAAGTTTGTAGACATAGTACACACTCAGACATCTGGTAGTGATTATTAAAAACCAAGCAAATGTAAATGAGTTCCTTAATTCTTTTTTTTGCTGCTGTGGTTTTGCATTTTAACTTTCTAGCATGTGGTGATGCTCTTCTGTGTGCAGCAGCACGGCATAAAATGGCAGACCTGGCCTAAAGTTACTCCTTGGTGATGTTCTTCTTGCTTTCTGGTATGGCATGGTGGTTTTGGCTCAAGCTGAAAAGTAGGAATCTTGGGTCACACTGCTAGAATAGAGGGGCAGTCCCCATTTCTGGATGCAGGAACTGGAAACCCTAGTCTCCATTTGCCAGGTGCTTTTGTAGGTAGCTGTGCTTAGCTGTGCTTGGTAAGCAACTTGCAGAGCACTCTGGTGAAGAGAAAACCAAGTAGCAGCCTGAGATGAGGAATGCTGCAGAAGAGGAATGCCTCCAGAACATGGGTGCAGGAGCAGAAGCTGTGCACAGGTGGGAGCATGGGGAGGAGTCAGAAGTTGTTGTAGCTGTTATGGTACTGCTGAAATCAGTGCTCATCAGCTGGTGCTTGGTTACTGCTTCACACCAGTGTGGTGACTCCCACCATAGCTTAGTCCCAAAGAGTCAACTTTTCTTTCAAGTATCATAAGCTGTCTCTAGGGAGCAATCTCTGCGGCATGCATAGCCCAAAGAACAACAAGGAAAGAGATGCATCCAGGACACAGCCCCTTCCAAAATGGACTTCTGGAATACATTCCTGTTTCTTGTTCCTTCTGAATGAGGCTGTTTTTGCATTACTATGCACCTTTGTAGCTTCTGTGAGCGTATCTGAGCTGGCCCAGCTCAGTGCTGTTGGCTGTGGTGTTGAGGGTGTCAGCAATAACCTGGACTTTGGGAGGAGCATTTGTAGGACTCACAGTCTGCAGCATTGTTGTTAGATTCATTCCCATGTGGACTGATGAATTCGAAGGCTTAGCCCGGGTGGCTTTATGCAGTGTGCAATATGGTACAGTGTAGACACAGCTGGAGTACAACTTGGAGCAGTCAAAGGTTGAAGTACCCGTGCTTATGTTCTTAGACTAGAAATGAAGCTACTCCAAAACAGGAATTTTTAAGAACTGTTGCAGGACAAAGGAAGGGTGGCACCACCTGTCTCCAGTATTCAGAAGGATCTCTTCTGCCATCTATTGCCATGTACAGCTCACCACATGTCTGTATGGAGAGGAAAAATTTTTGTCCTATCTCAGGTGGTACAGCCCTGGAGAAAGTAGATTTAAAAGAGTCATTGTCTTTCTGATTGTCCAGATCCCACACTTACTTACAGAGGAATAAGGCTTTAGTCCTGGATTTATGGACAGTCTGTAGGACAGTTGTTATAGTGGGATGACAAAGGCTGTAAGAAAACTGCTGATGACAAAGGCTGTAAGAAAACTGCTTCTTGGGAGCTTCATTCAGCTTCCATATCCTCATGTGGTCACACTCCCACTGCTTCTTCCCTCTGGACAGCAGCTCATAAACCCTCCTGTACTTGCTACAGCCACTGGCACGTGGAACGAGTGGAAGAGTTTGAGTATTTGATACATTTGATTAATGTATTTAAATCTAAATCAGCCTTTCTCCAGCTGCTAGAGTCTGAGCTGGAAGCATGCCATTTTTGAGATATTTGAAGGTACATGTGTGGTTTTGTAATTGTGTTGTGCCGGAGTTGCACCTTGGTAACTCAGAGTTCTGTTTTGGTTTAAGCACAATGAGAGGTTGTGACCCTGCCTACAGTGCTGCAGTGGTGCAAATTGTGTGTGATAAGCATGGACTGTTCTTGCATCAAGTCCATTTAAAACCAGTCACAGCACTAAGATAAGACCCATTCTCCTGGAGAAGGGCTGCAACTTTGACTAATTATGCTTTTGGTTTTTTGGATTGTTTCTTGTTCCTCTTTGCTTTCCTGTATCCTGAAGTCTGTGAAGGGCCCTCCTCAGGTTCACACTGGGAAATCCTACTGCCACCTAAGGGTAGTGTCAAAATTCCCTGACCACTGTGGATGTTCCAGGGCAAAACCCCAGGACATTTAGTACCCAGTGAGATTTAGCCCTCTCAAGGTTGTCTGGACCACTGAAACACCTGAACTTACTGGATCCACAGGTGAAATCTTAACACAGTGTTAGTTTTGTACAACTTCTTTTATAAACTGTCTGGTATGGGCCTCAGTCTAGCAGGCAAGCTCTCCATACCTGTGTCATTGTGACTGCTTGTATATGCAATGTGGAGTATGTACAAGGCTTGTTTATGGTGGCTGGAGTTGTCTGGTTCCTCCTAACACAGTAAAAGTGGTGGTGGGTGGTAAACAGTGCCCAGCAGCTTTTAAGGACTCCCACTTTGCCCAAAGCTATCTTGTGTGTTGTTTGAACAGCCAGCTGTTTCATTTAGTAGGTATAAGTGTCTCTGCTAAACTGCATGACATAAGGTGGGTTTGGAGACTGCAAGTACCTTCTTGTAATCAGTGAGCACTGTCAGGAAAAACAGGCGGTTCAAGAATTAATGATAATTGGAGCAGTTTTTAGCAAAAAAAGTTTGTGTCTAGCTGTACTTTGAACTAGTCATGAAGCATATGGGTTAGCTCAATTATTTTTCATTAAATGCCATTCCCAAGCACCTTTCTATTGTTGACAGGAGAGGAGGTTCTCAGAAATTGTTTCCCATTAAAAACACACACACACACACACACACACACACACGAAAATTGTAAAGGAAAATGTGCATCCATGCACTGGGGCTAAAGTTTTAGAGCAAAAAGTGGTTTTTACAGAAATGTTCCCTGTTAGGCTCAACAATCAAGGACTGAATAGAGATGGGCTTAATACTGTGCTTTGATTGGATCACTTGAAAATTTAAGGCTAGTTTAAAATTATGTTGTTAATGTAGGCCCAATTTTGATTTACTGGCCCAAAGAAGGTAAAAAAGATTGAGTGAATAAAGGTCTTAGTAAAAACAGCTTCTGCAAATTGTTGCATTCAACCTTTCTGGAATGTTTAATTTACTGAAAGGCAGCCCAGATTCTTGTAATCATATGACAGGATTAAGAATTACACTCTTACCTGGTAGTACCGGTCTAGGTTGTGTCTTGGATTACATTATCTTGCAAGTTATTTTGAAGGAGCCGTATCTGAGAGTGACCCCATGCTTTGCACCAGTTACCTGCACTTGATATCTGCATTGATGGGAGCAACAAGGTCTCTTAACTTCTAGTCCCTTCCTGGTAGAAAAAGGTGTGGGCTCACAGATGCTGATTGAATCTCTGTTTCCACTGCTGCAGACTTGCTGGCAGTAGAGACCGAGCCGGCGTGTTATCAAAAGGGCAACAGATACCACTGATACCCCAGCAGCTTTGGGGCATGTGGGAGAGGAAATACAAAGGACTCCTTCACACGCCCGCTTTCTTGCTGTTGGTGTGATGCCACTGATTCACGTGACAGTGTAGCTTGGGACACAGTGGTGGCAGAGGTGTGTGAGCACAGATAGAAACACTGCCTAGTGCCACCAGAGCCAACACGTGCACTCAGGTGTGCTCCAGGGGCAGCCAACAAGCTTTTGTGTTCTGAGGGGAATATTTTTCCCACCCCATTTTTTTTATTATCCAAATGTTAACCCTTGCAGTTGGGGGGAAAAAAGGATATGTTTCATATAAGTTTTGGCATTGTTGATGTAGACAGCTTGTTGAAGTTTGGAGCCTTGTTCACCTGAACTGGTGGTCTTCTAGAAGGTCACTGTTTGGAGGGAATGTCTTGGACTTACTCTGAGGATTGAAACGGTAAAATGTAGCTTAGCCATGCTTCCTGCTGGCACATGTGATAGTGATAAAGATTTCCTGCTTGTCCCATGAAGAATGATACCTCCAGCAACAAGTTTTGCATGCTCATCTTGGGCTTGCCTAGAAGTGCCTGTCACATGGTGGATTTTGTTTGAGGTGGAAATTACACACTTGATAATCATCTGATTTCCAGCAGACACCTGGCTATTAAAGCCTGAATTACTTTTTAATTTTTTTTTTTTTTAATGAGGGCAGAACATTTCTGCAGCCTGTCATGTTCAGGTAAGTTTACCTTACTAAACTAAGCTGCGCTCACAAATGAATGTTTCTGTGCAGAAATGCCATGTGCCAGACTGAGAGCCTCGTTATATGGTGCAGTTACACAATTTACATACTTGGTTTATCACCTCCAATGAGACCAAAAGATGGTGCGCTTCAGACCTCATCAAGATCATGGGTACAGGGTCAAGCAAACCTCAGAGATAAGTATTTCACCATGACAGTGAAATGCCATAGCAAGGAAGTAAATAACCCAGGTACACAGCAGAAGGGAAGCTATGATGATGTTAGCATGGAGTGGTCAGAACAAAATCTGTGAGGCAGAGTGTCCAGCCATGTCAGAGCCTTCCCTTAATTGTTAAGTGAAAAGCACATTGCATTGAGAAGGAAAATGGGAATTAGTCACAAAACTGGACGGCTCAAGCAGCTACTTCAGCTATGGTTCCTATAGCATTTGGAAACCTAACTCCTTGTGCTGCTATTGTCGAGAAAAAGGATATATCAGGCTACAGAAAAGCAGGAAAAGACAAAAGCAAAAGTGGAGTTCAAGGAGTAACTGAAAGGTAATGAGACCAAACAGCAAGGACATATTATAGCACATACTAAGCAGGAAGTTTAGTGAAAACCTGCAGATTGCTGGAGATTAGAGAAAGTTTGCAGAAGATTGTTTTGCAGATCTCTTCCCAGCTGAGATGCTAAGGCATGAGAATACACCTCTCAAACCCAGAATTTTCTATAAATAGGTTAGTACAAATGCAAACATATTACAGATCTGATTGTGCATATTTGTTTTTGTGTATGTTTTATAGTACTTATGCTTTGTATTCGCTCAGGAGTTATGGAGTAATAAACTGAAAAGAGTTAGATTTTGTACTGATGTACAACAAAATCTCACATACTGATAGTTTAATACTTGATTTGTGGCTACCAAAACATGCACTGTTATCTAGAATATTAATGTTTACTAAATTTAACACAGACTCCTACTACTAGCCTGAGTTTTGCTTTGCAAAGAAAAGACCGCCTTTGTGTATTAAGTCTTTTTTCCTAAATGTGAACTTTTTTACAAGCTAAAGGAATGGTGCTAGGATATTCTATTTTAAAAGACATTCTGAAGCATTTTTAGCTAACACAAACTGTAGTGTTTTAATTATAAAGAAAGCAGCTTGCTTAAAATATTCAACTAAATATTCAACTAAAAATAAATTCTACTCTAGAAAAGCTTCAAAAAGTGTATTTTGTGTTGGGAGAGAAATGTTTCGTAGCCTCGTCTGAGTTTTTGCAGTCAGGATAGTTTTGTTGCGGAGTTTTAGTCTCTGGCTGAAATTAACTTTCTCAGACCTAAACAGTCAGTTCAGTAGAAGAGAAGCATACCCAAAGGAGGTGAGACTTCCTCAGGCTGAGGCTTTTTTGAACTTTGTGTCATAGGCATGTGTTTAAAGTCTCTCAAAAGCAGTAGAAGGGAAATAATACTGTGTTGAGAGAAGGTGGTTTACTGTTTATTTTTAAATAGTCTAGGTATTTCTGGCTGCGTGTTGGGTGTTCGCATGATGTTTAGATGTAGGATTATTTTGAGTTCTTTCCTCATCCTTTTCCATCTTGCGAAGTTTTTTCTGTTCGCGTATTTATAAGCCTTACATAGTGTGTACCCTTTCAATGAGGAGAAAGTGAGCAACTTATTTTGGGGACGGAAACAGGATTTTTTTTGTTCTTTCTGCCGCTCATGCCAGTCTGTCTGTTGTTGCCAAATGCACGCTAAATAGGTCATTCCAGCAGAAATCCTTGCATTAAGAAGCAAAGAGCAAAGCCATGTTGGTGGTGTTACGCATTTGAACAATCATGGATTCATCCAGGTTGGAAAAGACCTTTAAGATCCTCAACTCCAGCCATTAACCCAGCACTGCCAAGTCCATCCCGTGTCCTTAAATGCCCCATCCATGTGTCTTTTTAATGCCTCCAGGGATGGTGACTCAATCACTTCACTGGGCAGACTATTCCTGTGCTTTGCAACCCTTTCTGTGAAGAAACTTTTCATAATATCCAATCTAAACACCCCCTGGTGCAACTTGAGGCTGTTACCTCTGGTCCTGTTGCTTGTTATGTGGGAGAAGAGGCCAACCCGCACCTGGCTACACCCTCCTTTCAGGCAGTTGTGGAGAGCAATGATATTCCCCTTGAGCCTCCTTTTCTCCAGGTTAAACACCCCCAGCTCTCTCACTCACTTCTCATAGGGCTTGTGCTCCTGACCCTTCACCAGCTCTGTTGCCCTTCTCTGGCCACGCTCCACCACCTTAATGTCTTTCTTGTGGTGAGGAGCCCAAAACTGAACACAGGGTTTGAGGTGTGGCCTCACCAGTGCTGAGTACAGGGGGGCGATCACTGCCCTGGTCCTGCTGGCTACACTGTTTCTCTCTAAATTTTAGATAGGCACCATCTTACACACACATTGTCTTTCTGAGCACTTTTATCACTTCTATTCTTCCTTGCTCAGAAGTGGTATGTAAGTATGACTTGCTGTGCTTCCTCTGATGTAACTGTAGTGAAGAAGGAGGGTACAATCCTCCTTTGGCAGCAGCTTTACACTTAGATTGGATTAAGTGTAATGTGAAACCATACCTGAAGTAATTGGTTTTATGCTGCTAGAGGTTTTCATGGGGACGTACAAGTTTAGTAAGGTGCATACATGCCTTCACAAGGAAACAGTTTTAGTTGTTGCCAATGTTTTGAAATATGTGTGTTTTTCCTTTGCTGGCCCACCTTTGAAATTGGTCATGTTTACATAAATCTGAAGCAAGGGCTGCTTAAGAACGTGTCTTTTGCTTCCTAATCTTAATTCCTCATCCCAGTGTGCTGTAGCTACAGAATAGTTTATTTCTTGCTCGCAGCTCACTCTGTATGCACTTTCAGGCAGTGAAGCCTGTGGAGCATATACATATCCATGCAAGGAACAGTAGTTGTTGCAGAAACCTAAAGGATGCTGCAGTCATAAAAGAGTGCCTTCATTTACTAGTGTTCATAAATTGAATCAGTGATATTTACACCCTGTAACTGCTCGTGGTTTTAATAAAAGATGGATATTTCATAAGGGGGCCTATTTTTGTGGCACTGGTGAGCTCAAACTGAGCGGATGGAAGTACAGCAATCTTCAGCACTGGTTTGAGAGGAGAAGCATCTCAGGCACATCTGACCATATAGCAACAAGTCTGCACAGCCTCTCTGAGGAAGCGGCAAAAGTTCATGGTTTTAAGTGGAGGGAACACCTGGCATTTTCGCTGTGCTTGCTGAAATCAAGGGCCCTCACGGGTAGTGAAGAGCCTGTGGTGCTGCCAGGCCAGGCTCCATGCCCCATGGCGATTTTTTTGTCCCAGAAAAGAACGCTAGCAGAGAGCGTACTTTCAAAGACAGAACCAAAATTACTTTCGGTTCCCTAATTCATTTCACATCTATGCCAAACTTGCAAGTCATTCTCTAATCCTGTTTCAGTGCTCTGGGGACTGATAATAGGGATACTGCAAACCAGCATGGATGATTCTTGCTGCAGAGGGTTAATTTTGAACCATGAAACAGGCTTAACCTTTACTTTGTGGGGTGGTGGTCCTCCTTCTTGCTTATCATTGATCACATGAGATTTGAGCAGGTACAGAGATGCAGAGTGGGTGGGTGAATGTTTTTAACAGCCTGGCTGATGAAGCACATCAATGGGAACAAATTGCTGTGCAGAAAGCTGGGATGCTCGCTAACCTTTATAGTCTGTTTTTTGCCGAGAGAGCATATGTTTTGTGCAGAACAGAAGCCAACACAAAGCGTTTTTCTCTGGCTGCATGTATGGTTTTGGTGATAGAAATGTAGTTGCTTGAAATTAAAATCCCATTCATGCTGCGCGAGAGTCCTCAGTCAGCTTGAAGAGATGGGGCTTTGCAAAGCAATCTGAGTAATTTTTTGGAGTTACAGGCAGATCTATACAAAACCTTCATTCTGGAAAGATAATTGTTCATAGATATGAGGAAATATATGTGTTAAATAGTCTTTTAGTTCCAGTTCACAAATTATAAGCACTGTGATAAAAAAATTTGCAAACACCAGGTTATTTTTGCCATGGAGGAGATGAAAATAAGCAGTAGGATTGGCTGGTATGTTTTGTTGTTCAGGGCAGTGGGGGTTGGATAGTAGGATAATTTTATGCAGAGTTTAGGGGAGAAAACTGCTGAATGTTACTTTTGCTCTTTGTTGTCATTAGGGGATGTGTATATTCATATAAACACTGCTGGGATTTTCAATTTTTTTTTTTTGCTGTCTTAGTGACAAGGTTGCAGAAGTTTAAAATACAGTAACAAACCTCTTGTTACCCAAATATCTAAGGTTAATACCCATGAAAAAGAAGAGGTTTGCCAATTATGTGTTTCATCCGTACTGAACGATACATATGCTTTCCTTAAGTCACAACACTCAAGGCTGCCGAGGAGTGACAAGACCTGGGCTTCCCTTCAGTGTTATTTAATATGTTTCACTTTGACATTATGTAAATACTCTGCTATTAGGGAATAAAATGACATAAAATTGCATCCTTTCTCAACAAGGTTTTAAGTTCTTTCTGTAGCTTCTCTCCTTTTTGAAGCTGTAATAAAGATCATAATTAGAATCCCAGTTGCTTAAGTGAGAAATTAGCATGTTCTTATATGCTGAGCTGAGCCAGGTTCCCAGCGAGACCCCCTCCGGGTATCTGTCCTGCCCCAAAGTGCTTTCCCTAATACCAATTTACGTTCTAGACATATTAAAGGAAATCATATTCATTGCTACCTAGCAGTTAATCAGAGCCTTCAGATAGGCTTGAAATAATTTGCAGCCAACTGCCAAAACCACTTGCAGCCGTTCATTTCCTGCAGCCCTACCCGGGCATGCTCTAAAACTAATCAGAGAGTGTCAGTCCATTGCCCAGTACCAGGACTGAATCATTCCATGCATGTCCTTAATTCTTACAAATTTATCCCAAATCCTGCTTAACCCCACTGCTGACCTCCTTGCTTACTGTCTTCTGAGCTGTGGCCAAGCAAACAAAAATCTAAAGGTTTTGACCTGATGTCTTCCCTGTCAAAAATACCTTTTCCTAAAGGTTTTATTTTTTTAGAACTGGGCACAAATATATATACCTTCTCTATTAATATATATTTTACTGTGAAAATAAGATTCTAGCAGATTGGAATAAATTAAAACCTTAATGGGGCTAAAATAAACCTAATTTGTAATTTAATTAAAAACAGAAAGCAATGAGCACTAACACTTAACAAAAAAAAAGGACATTTTCATGGTGCAAAATACAGATTTAATTTCCAAATAAGTGAATGGTAAACTGTAATTGTATCATGTGCAAGAAGACACTCAGAACATATGAAACAGTAGTCACAGATTTTACAGTCAAGATGTTCCCTTTCTGGTTTTCCAAATTGTAGCAGAAGATACCAAAGGGTAAAACAAATAAAATACTGTCTTCATAATTGACCCAGCTAGGGATTTGGTATTGGTGGGAGATGGATTCAGATTTCTCTCTCTCTCTCTCTTCTAAACGGTGATTTTTTCAATGTTTTTGCATATCCAGCAAGTTCTGCCTAACATGTTTCTGATGTGCTCTTGTTTCCACAGGCCAAGGCTGCAAGCACAAAGGAAGTTTGCTCAGTCCCAGCCAAACAGTCCCAGCACAACTCCAATAAAGATAGTGGAGCCGTTGTTACCCCCTCCTGCCACTCAGATTTCTGACCTCTCCAAAAGGAAGCCCAAGACAGAAGATTTTCTCACTTTCCTCTGTCTTCGAGGTAGGTGTCTGGCAGCAGCCCTGGGGCACAGTCTCATTCACAGAAGGAGCTGTAGCACTGCACACCGAGCAGCAGCCAGACAAATGTACTGGAGCTGCACTTGAATGTATTGTGTGCATTTCAGCTCTCAGCAATTTGACTGTATCTGCAGCAGGAGCATTCGAGTTCATGGTTCTAAAGACCATAAAATGAGGCTGGGTAATAGTGCAAAAAGAAATTTCTTTTATGCTTGGCTCCCTGTTATCCTGAATGGGTTTTTGTCTAGCTCTCTTAAGTCCTCCCCATCCTCGTTTGTTTTGTCTGACTATAAACTGAAGAAGTGCTTAACTCGCCTGAGTACTTGTTCCTGCAAGAGGAGAAAATCTGCTTGGAAATTCCCCTTCTCTACCTACTTGCTGTCCTTTATTGTTCAATCTGAGTTGAGGCTTTTCATCTGACAGTGGTTGGAGGGGTTGCCATTGTTCTTGTCTGCCTCAGAAGCTGGATTGTTCCTGTGGTGATAATTAAAACAGGTGAGCTCCTCTTCTCAGCAACCCAAGTACAAACGAGGTATCTGACATTGTGGAGTGAGATACCTGAATTACCTTACAGTAACAGGTACCTGAGCCTGGTTGGAGCTGTATGGTGTGTCTGGGATCCATGGGCTGTATGCCTGCAAGCTTGCACATCAGACTTGGGGGGTGTGAGCGTGACATGCAGCTCACTGTCTAGATAAAGCTAGAGAAGGAGATGTTACTCAAGTGGTCATTTTTCTTAAGACTTTCCATGACTCTGTGTCCCAAGTCGTGTACTGAAGATCTTTCAGTTTAATCCCCCAATTATCATGTTGTCTCTTGCAATATGTTTCTCTATAGGTGCATCCCCTGTCTCCTTAGTCACTGCTCCATCCTCTGTGCTGGAATGATTCCTCTTGCTATTGTTTTGTCCCATTACCTTCTGAAAGGGTGTGCATTTGTTACAGATAGGGCTTGTCTGCAAAAGTCTTACATAGTGGGTTGAATCTTTCAGAGCTTGTGTTTGGCTTCCCCTTTCTTAGGTCTCTGTTGCATCTGTGGACAGCAGTGATCAACACCACCCATAGCTTCCTACTGAGACTTTCTCACCTTAATGCAGTGTGGTTTGATCTCTTTTTTCTTCTCTTCTGTGAGATTTTAGGGTAGTGGTACCTTCAGACTGGTTGCTAATTTATCCATCTTGATTCACATCCCAGTGTGGAGTCTCCATCCTGTTGTGACCTCCGGTAAAGCAGGTGGGTGGAGGGGATAGAGGAGGGTGATTTGCTAGCTTTTGTGTTTGTTTAAAGGATGGAGAGGAGCAGAATCTAATGGAGTTTAAAGTGGCATCATGGTCCTCTGAAATTTAATCTGTGGAAATGTATTTCTAATTTAGTGTGCTGTGAGGTTGATCAGTCTGTTGGCAGCGTGTCACTGCTGTGATCTGGGCCAACTGCCACAGTTGTTGGTGGGAAGAGTCAGATGGGGGCTGTGTGTGTGTGTCTGTGTGTGAGCACACATGGCTGCATTCACACACTTGTTTCCACTGCTTGCTAACTAAGCATGTGTTATTTATAGCTTTGAAGGCACTTGCACTTACAGAAAGGCAACCCGTGTGGGGGTGTCACTTATCTCCACTTTTATTTCCTACTTTCTTAGCGCTTTCTTAGCGTTCCGGTTTAACAATGCAAGTGAGAAGCAGGGGCACTTTAGTCCTATTCCAGTGCTTCGTGTTGCTGAGTTTTTTATTTATTTTTCTATTTTTTTATTTAAATCAATGGCTGTTTAGTTCTTGCACCTGTAATTTTCTTCTTTGTTATTCATCTGTGGCATAATTGATGTTTTGTACTGTCAATTAAGGACTTGCAGTTCATTCCTAATTTCTTCAGTATGCAGGAGTACTCGAAAATTTCTGACAACACATGCGTTCAGATGGCAAGATCACAATTACAATTATGTTAAAAACCACGAGGGAAAGTCTGCTCTAAGTGCCACACATGGCATGTTCTTGGTCTGCTTAAACAGTCTGAAGAAAAGCAGAAAGGGAAAGCTGTCAGCTTTGTGTTTCAGCACCCCCACAAGCTTATTACTTCATCACCCTTGTATAAAACATGAAAAGAGCCAGTTAAAAAGAGGCAGGGGAATCTTCTTGGACATCTGCTACCTGGATGCTTCTCTGTGGAGAAGCAGGAGAGTGCTGTGGGTTGGAGGGAGGAGTGGGTTGTTCAGACTTACACTAGCATGGTTCTGGCTTCTGTGCCTGAACAGCTGTGTCCTTCAAGAGGTCCTGGCTACCTGAGGTTGTGTCCATTTGGCCTCTGGGAATGTTTAGCTCCAGGTGGTTGTCTCTTTTGATGTGTGCATTTCAAAACAAGGAGATGCAAGCTGGTTGTTAATATGCTTGTAGGGAGTTCATGTAGCAGCGTGCTGGTACATCCAGCTCCGGAAAGGTCTCACAAGTGACTTTCTAGGGCACTGGCAGGCTTGGTTTGGTGCTATTCTTCTGGTGGTGCCTAGTGAGCTTGGAGAGGGAAGAGCCAGCAGCTTACTAAGACCCTGCATAGGGAAGACTTGGGATTTTTTAGAAGGGGTTTATTTTGATTTGGAACCTCCATGCTATTATTTATTGAAGGGTTGAGGGTTTCAGAATTGTTTGCATGATGGGACAGGTGGTTTTTTCTGTCCAGCTGTATGTTGGCTCTTCGTGCTTTCACAATGAAATGCGACATGCAATTGCATGGAAATAAGAGCACACTCACAGGGTTGAAGTTCAGCACTTTGAAAGTTTTAAGTGTAGTAGTGATAAGATCCAGGACAGTAAATCCCCATATTTGTTTAATTAAAAAAAAATTTTAGGACTATCTTAGGTCCTAGTCCTTCAAAATGCTCTGGTGATATAATCCCTGGATTCACGATCAAAGCCTTTTTTTGGGCAAAGGAGTCTTTCCCAGGATTGGTGGGAATGCAGCTCAGTGGTCTCCTCTGTCCTAGTCCGACCACACCCAGCAGCAGTGTCAGAAGCAGAGCATAAATTTGTCGCACCACAGAATCATGACTCATTAAGGGTGGAAAACACCTTCAAGATCACCAAGTCCAACCTTCGATCAAATTCCACCGTGAACTCACATGTCGGTGTGTACTTTGTTTTCAAACGGAGAAATTTAAGAATCCTGTCAGCACTACATCTTCACTCTTCATTGTTCTTGCGGGGTTTGTTTTGAGTGGCAGCAGCTGAATTCTGTCAGTGAAGGAGCAATACTATCATGCTACAGTGTGGAAGAAAGGCCCTTGACATGCATAAGGTCCTGTACTTAAGAGAAGAAGTCCCATTTACCTGTCCTGCTATGTGTAAGAAAATCTAATGATTCAAATAATTTTAGCCACCCCCCCCCCACTCCATTAGCACCCTGTAATTTCAAAGGGAAGCAGCTTAACCAAGATGACCTGCTTGGTTTCATTATCCAGAACACTAAGGCTTTAGACATATTTTTAATTAGTTTGTTTTTCAAACTCTTGATTTGATAATACTCTGTACTAATTACTTCTTAAAAGGTAAGTGGAGCACAATGAAATAGCTGTAACAGTTGATGAATATCTGAGCAACCTGGAATACATTTCTAAACTGACCAAACTTGGCAAGGCTCCTCTGCTTTCTGTTATTTTAAAATCTTCCTTTTGAAAAAGTTGGTGTTTTTTTAAATTTTATTAAATTGTGACCTAGAATTTTCAACACAAGGAGGGGAATAGTACAGATATCTCTGAAGTGTTTGTCTGCAGTGTTCTTATCTTTAAATAGCTTCTTTGAAGGAGCCCGTATGCCCTTTGCCAGAGGCATAATTAGTATCTTTCAGCAGCGTGTAGATACGAGTGTATCATCTCCATGTGGTTGTACAACAGCTCTCACTTTTGCTGTGTTTTCTGCCTCTGATCATATTTTTCTTAATAGCTTCTGTTACAGTGCATTTAAGTTACCTCTGCTCTCTGTAATTATTTACAGGTTAAAATATTGTGAGTAAAATATCAGGCTAAAGGAAGAAGGAGAAACCGTTCCCTGTGAGCAGTAGATCTTTGGCAAAAGGTGATAACAGGAAGGCTATGATTAGGAGACTACATTTTAAGAAGTTTTCCCATGATCAATTTTCTAATTAAGCCGAGCCTCTGGGAGTTACATGCTAGAGAATTTCAGGGATTCCTAAATAAAGATGGTTTAATTGAGATCTCACAAATTGAGTTTTCAGGCTCTTCTATTCTGAAAACATGTGATTGTTCTTTTTCTTTGAGTGCTGTGCTGACTTAATAATCTGATGATTTATTACAGTTGGACAAAGTCCAAATAAAAAACTTCATATAGCATGTTTGTCTGAACTTCAGTAACTTCTAACTTTTAGTGCAGTGTGCTCTTAAACAGGCTTTTTATTCTTTTAAATGCCCGTCTTTGGATGGTAAAAAGGCTCAGGGGTCTTTGATCCCAGTCTTCTCTTTTGAGTCCTGATAGGAGAGGTTGCCTGTGTCAGTTCATACCTGAAGAGATTTTCGATTACAATGGGAGAGCCTCCAGGACCAAAACTTGGGAGCTCTTAATTTTGGGCGTGTTAGAAAACAGCTGTTGATTTTCCTATCTTTCAGCAAGGCAAAATGCATGTTTGCCTGTTAGCTCGGTGTCAGTAGGTACTGTAGTCAACGTGTGCTGTACTTGGAGAGCTGCTGGCTTGCATCGGACACGTTCTTGAAGCACCAGCCATTGGCACCACGGAGACTTGCTCACCACATCAGAGGAAGCAGACTGAATAGCACAGCAACTTGATTAGGCTGGAAGCAAAGCAGTGAAATGCTGACGCTGTCCAGAAGTATGAGCTTCTTTGCAGTCTGGGTTAGTTTTTATAATTCCAAAATAATATTAAAACATGCAGACATACAATAATTTGTTTAAAATACTGGAAGAAAATTTTTTATTGATTTTGTTATTAAATCATTTAGCATTTGAAACTAAAATTTTAGGATGAATTGAAAATTCAAGAATAAACTTTGGGGTCCTGAATTTTAATTGCACAAAGCAAACCATTTAGTAAAAATAAGTTTGCATTTAGTAATTGTAATCTCAAAATTCCTAAGTTCTTTTTTAAAGTTAGGAGTAACACTGAAGTGTAGAATATAAGATATTTCTCGTATGTGCAGCTGTTTAGGCCACCAGTGGAATATGAGCTACTAAGCAACTCCTGTGGTGGTTTAGGACAAGAGTAGTTTAGTCAGTGTTGTCAGGGAGAAGTGATTAGACAGGCTCAGAGTGAACAGCACGTGTAGGAAGTACAGAGAGAGAAGAGAGCCTGGTGACCAGCACCATGGCATTATTCCCTCCCAGGGGAATGGAGTGCTGCTGCAGTGCCAAGCCTCCAGTCATCCCGTGGAAGATGCAATTTCACGTCAGTGTGTCCCTACTGGGAGATTTAAGAGATGGGGAGAGGTGCTGAAGTAAGATAGAGTATGCTGTGTGTAATACTACAGCTGAATTAAAGTTTTTTCTTGCTCTTCCAGTTTTTGGGCCGTTTGTGATGTTAACAGTTGCAATACCTACCCCTGCAAAAAGCCACAGGATGCAGTTAACTGATTGAAATGGGAGACTGATTTTGAGGTTTAGCTTTTGTATTTGCCACAGACTCACTCGAAGTCCCTCAGGCAAGCTGCTCAGTTTTTTGTGAAATGAGGATAAATATTTAACTCTGTATATAGGCATTGACCTAGCTGGATGTTGATTATGGATGAGCTACTGGCATAAAATCTGAGTGCTGCGATGGCAGCAGCAATTCAAAGCCTTGCTGCCCAGGTGGGCAATGTAAAGTATTCTGGCAAAGGCAATTCCTGCACTTCATCCCATCCAAAAACCTCTGAGCATGCTTCTCTAACCTGTGAATATACCATAGGTTCAGTGTTACCCAAATGACTGATTTTGTGCTAGGGATGGGGCCCAGGATCTCTTGTGTATGAAACAGTGCCTGGCAGCTTTTTGGGAATGGCATCACGGTGGTTTGAAACTCCCATCTTTGTTTTGTTCTTGGTGGAAGGGAACATAAAGTTGGGGGTTGAAGTGCACGTGGAATGGGTTGGTTTTGAGGCTCACTGTAAAATCGGGCTGGTGGAGTTAAATTGGTTTGAGATTGTCAGATACGAATTGTAGATGTGAGAAGCACTCCTTTGGTTTTTGTTGGTTTTTTTTTAAATTTTGAGTACTCTGTTACTCTGGAGTGTTTTGCTAAGTTTGGAAAGTGGACCTTTAAATTATTGCTGCAGACTCACACATTTCCCCGCCCTTGCTCTGTTTCCCTAGAAAAGGAAGAATTATCTTTAAGCTTTTGGGTTTAGCTCTACTACTTTGAAGAACGGATTGACAAGAAAATGGGGTTTATGTTGCTACACTAGTCAATAAATTAGCTGTGACACTAGGCACCTTATGATTCATACAATGGCAGCAGAGGGAAGAGTTGGAGCTCTGTATTTCTGTGTTTGGGATAGCCTTTTCCTCCCTCTTGCTCAGGCACTGGGGAGCTCCCTCTGGGACTGTTGCTGCAGGTGGAGTCAGACAAGTAAAGTACAACTGCTCTTTCCTATAGAGTTTATGCAGTTTGTACTCCTTTAGCCTGGCTTGGTAAAACAACCATAAGGTGCAGGCATAAATTACACATATTTGCACTTCAGGGACTTGGCATTGTCCTGCCAAAATGTAATAAGTAGGACATATAATAAATGAGAAGCAGGCCCTAAATGTTAGGCATTGTGGGATGCCAGCACGTCAGGAGCATTTGAAAGGCAAGGTTTTTTTCCACCTGCATACAGCCACAAAATGGGGCTGTGTGTCAGAGGAGAAGCCAAACCTCTGAACGTGGCTCACTGTAGGGCTTGGCATGCTGTGTGCTTTTTTGGGGCAGGTTAAAGTCCCACATACCTTGACCTGCTCTGCACTTAAATCATTCTGATGTCTTAAATGGTTTTAAGATTTTTCCGAAGCACATCTGGGTTATGTTTAATTGTTAGGAGGAAAAAAAAGAGAGGAGCTAGAGGGGGAGTTGGTGTAAATAATTCATGGAGAAGAATTCTCCAATTTTGCAGAAACCACAGACCAAATTACAGAGAAGGCTCTTGGACTGAGATGATTTTTGTTGTGGTTCTAACATACCAGGGTTTGAATCCTGTCCAGATGAAAACATTTGGTTTGTACTTCAGTAAATACTGCAGAAGCACTGCCAGCTAATTCTGAAGAGTAATGAAATAGTATTTTTGGCAAAGCACATGCACTTTCCATACTTCTGATTCTGCTCTTCAGATCCAAATTCAGAGGGTTTTTTTAACATGTTTAGCTAGTCGAAGACAAAAGTTAATGTAATTTAATGAGAAACAAAACATAACCGTAATTTAGGAGGGAAAACTACACATTTGTCAAAAAAAAAAGAAGTAATAACCTCATTAGTCAAATAAAATGGCTGAAAAAGAGTATAGTTTTTTCTATTAATCAGGCACTTGCTGCTGAGGTCAACACATCTGTATGTACAGGCTGCAAAAGCATCAATTCTGCCTACTGTTAGTAGCGAGCCTGAATTTTGCACATGCAAAGGATGATATCTTTCCTAGAAAATTGCTAAAAGCAGCACCATGTCTTAAACCCCACATATTTTACTTTGTACATATTGTTGTATAAGCACCAAATTATTGCAGCAGAAGACACAAAATACATTTGTCATTCTTTCATGTGCATTAGACCATACTTTGTGTGCAGTTGTGGTAATCATTTTTCCTATGTAGTTAGGTTTTCTTTTGTGTTGCTCTCACAATAGGAGGGAAGACAAAAATACTCGAGAGAATTTCAATAATGAAACTGCAGTTACTGATGGAAACAGTTGCCAAACATTCTTCAAATTCAATTTTTTGAAAGAGCTGACTGTCCTCCCTTTTTGTAATAATTCATAGCTCATTGTAACCTTGATGAGTGATTTTAAAAAGAACATCATCATTAAGGATTTTCTCAAAATTTGCCACACGCAGTGGTATCCGATCCTAAGAGCTCTCATACTGGTGAGGAGAGGGTACCTGGGGTTGTGTCGGCTGTCCGAACTTTCTGTGTGGCTTGCAATCCCTTAGTCAGCCAGGGAAATTTTTTAGGCTTTTAGGCTAAAATCTCACTATGAGGTCGAGTTTTGGCCATTTGGCCATTTCCCAGTGTTTTGGAGGAAGGGGAGAGGGCTGAGAAATTCCCTCCAGGTTGCTGCCTGACCTCGGCCATGGCTTTTCTGCTCTTAACTGTGAGACTTGTTAAGCAGGAAGAGGTGAGTGGTGCATGTCTGGATCGGGGCAGCAGGTTGGCTGCACTGTGAGATGCATGCGTGGTACTGAGCAGCCTTAACAGGAATGTCCTTTCCATTTTACTGTATTTGTTACTATTTCATGTCAGTAATCCCTTCCGTATCTCCCTCCTCCCGTTGCTCGTGCAGCTTGTGTCCATCTGCTAACATAGCTCTCACCACTCACCTTTCTCCAGCCCCAGCACATCTGGGCTCCTCCCTTCTGCTCTGCTGCAGTTTACAGCCTTTCTTACAGCTTACTCCTCCTGCCATGGCTTCTCCTTCCTTCCCAGCATGTTGCAATTGCCCCATCCAGATCTTTGGTGATGGCATATGCTTTTATGCAAATATTGCTGCAAAACAAATCAGCTGTCTTGAGAAGGGGGAAAAAAAGTATTTCGGAACTGTGTGCCTAGACATCATCAGGACAGAATGTAAAACGTGCAGCTCCTACACGAGATTGGAAACATACTGCGTTTAATGTTTTGTTTAATAACACATTCAATAAGAAAAAGTGTGCATAGAAATTTTCCAAATCTTTTCTTGAGAGCTTGTAACATTGCATTACAGTTACAGCATTTGTTAATGGACTTTAATTTCCTTAGTGTGGGATTTTAATCTGAATCAGTTCCCTGATCTGATTCACCACATGGCCCCAACAAAAAAATTACACTGCCACAGTTGAGGTGGTGGCACAGGTATAATAAGAAGAGGCCAGATGGAGGTAGATGTTCTGTAGGCCATTTTTGATGCCAAGAAAAATGTCCATACAGCCACCAACAGTCTAGATGGTTCCTTCCTTCCGTTCTCTTCTAAATGAGTGGTGAGAAGTCAAATTTAATTTCTAGGCTGCCATCAGATTTGCTGAGTGAGCGGGCTTTTCAGGCACCTGCTGATGGGGTACGTGGCAGGGTGGGTTTCTCAGGGTGGAGGGCTGTTCGTGTGCTTTCCCCAGGCTCTGGAGGGCTGCTCCCTTCTCTCCCGCTTCATCCGCTCCAGTGCCCATGGTAGCAGCTGCCTGCACGACGTGGGGGCTCCCAGCACAGAAGGAGACTTGTAAAATTCAATACAGCCACAGGCTCTCGTAACTCTCTCTCACAGATTTTTCTGCTGTTTTTTTGGGGATGGAAAGTGAGGAAGTGGGGAATTGTATACCTAGAGTGCTGAGACGTGGCAGGCACCACCTCCCAGGCACAGATTTTGCCCTTTATGCGTAGCATTGCCATTCTTCTCTTTTGCTGTTGGTTATTAATTCTAGTGTCACTCTTTATATTACCCTTGGTAGGCTTTGAGAATCACACTTGGGTGCTGGGGAGGGAAAGATGAAGAGGAGGGATAATTGTTCATCTTTACTCTTGCTGCCTGGCTGGCAAATCTGTGCAAGAAGGAACCAGCATAGCTGTCCCATGGGTTTTTGTTGCTGAGTGTGTCAGGGAAGAGACAAAAAAATGTGCAGAATAGTGATCTGTAAATTTTACATATCAAGGAAGCCCCTGCGACTGTATGTCTGTGGATGTGTGTGTACAGGTTTGTCTGGTGAACCTGCAGTTTTCCTTATTCTCATGCCGTTTTGGAGGGCTTTTATCATCTTGCTGTCATACATGATTTTCACAGCAAATATCTGTTACACATGGAATAACCTGAGAGCAACAACTCTCAACAAAGTCTGTCTGTAAGGAAAACCACCATGGTCTTAACTTGCAGGGAAGACTGGCCAGATTTCTGAGGAAGGGCAGTATATTTTATTTGACTGATAGAGCTGGAAGAAACAAACCAGCTCTTGCGCACACATTCTTCTTCACATTTCCAATGATGAACGTTCATGGCTACAGTAACGCTTATTAGTATTGTTTATATAAATCAGTAGCTTTGAGTAACAAATGGGGTCCCCTGTAAAGGTAGGCTGTGGCATTATATACACATCTGATCTCAGAGAGAATGAGGGATATTTAGGGCAGGAATCATTATTACACAATATTAAAGAAGGTGAGTGATTACATAGCTTCTACTCTTCACAGTGCAGTTTCATTCATATGAGTTTCATTCTTTCTTAAGTCATGAGAAGTCTGAGTATTATTGCCATAAGAGGAGTCTTAGGGCGGGTTTCTTAGCTCGTTGCTGGGTGTAAACCAACAGTGCACATATAAACCACTCACACGTTAGGTGTTGTTTAATACACATAGCTGTCATTCTTTTAGCTTGAATGAAATCACAGTGTTCTTACAGGCCTGTCTTCCCTTCAGTTTGCTCATAAAGGGAATTTGCAGTGTCTTGAGCTTGGGCAGCCTGTTTCAGTATTTTAAACCAATGTTTTCTCAGCCTTTTGGACATATTTAGATACATAGGCTTAAAGTGAAAGTGGTTTTTAACCAGTTCAACACATAGTTGTGGACAAATTATTTGAGGCTGTTCCAGAACTGAAGTAGTATTATAAAACACGAGGATAAAAATAGTTTTAATACAAAAATTAGGCAAGAAAACTCAGAGCTTTTAAATTTCTTTCAGAGTCTTCCATCCGTAACAATGCTTAAACAGAACAAAAATGTGCAAGTCCAGACTTTTTTCTCTTTCTTTCTGTTTGGCAAGTCAAGTTTAATAAATATGTAGGAAAAGCTGGTGGGAAGGAGGGGAGGAGACCCAGACTGAACGCCGGCTTTTCTCCAAGGTCTCATATTGCAAAGCACTTAGATCAATAAAGTGAGGGTTAGCAGGACTCTCCTGTGTTATTGGATGTTGCTAGTCTAATTTCTCTGGAAATGTACTTCCCAAACAGTCCCAGCTGTCCCAGGAATGCAGTTTAACCATTGTTGTTCGTAGTTCTCGATTGGAAAGAATTAAAAACTGTCATTCTGACAGAAGATTTACGCACTGAGATTACAGCAATTGAATACCAGGAGTTAGGTGAAGTTTGTGCCTGCTCTCAAACTTAGGTAAGACTCTCCTTCCTTTCTAAACAGAATGACACAGTACTGTATTTTATTCTGTGCTTTAAGAAGAAAAAAAAAGATTGCTATTGTAATAACAGCATTTGCATTGCAGATGATACATTTTTGTTGGTTGCTGTTAAAAGCAGCTGCCAAAAAAGCTCAGAGATGTGGAATTCTAAGGAAGATGAAGCTCAGAGAACAGACACTAAATCTAGACTCCTATTTTGGCATCTCAGAAGGATAAATTTTCTGACTATTTCTCTAATTATAATAGGGAGATTTCAGTCTGTGTTTGAATCTAATTTTGAGGGTTCCTAACAGTAAGGTTCTTTTACGCCATCATTTGTCAGTGCACAATGGTGTCAGATGGTGTCAGACTTCAGATTCTGATAAGAACTGATGCACTTGCATCCAATTTCTGAAACCGTGCTACACACTTGGGTACCTAGATGGAAGAAAAAACCAATTTTTTTTTCAGGCAGCACTGTCCTAGAGTAACTGTTTTAGAGTCTTCTAGTTAGTTGCTGTTGAGACTTAAAACTCCCCTACGAGTAGAAGAATTAATGTGCCTCTCAGCACCTCCTGCCTACTATGTTTGATTGCTTAGAGTATGCCAGAAAGTTCTGGGCTTGCATAAAAAAATGTGAAGGTTTTTCGTTTCTGTAAGTTGCTACAGCTTCCATGCCGTGAAATATGTCAGCAGTCTTAATTTGGTCATTAGTCTATATAACATGAACACTGTGGCATGCAAAGGCCTTTTCCCCTAGGATAATCATATGTGTCCATACGTTTCTGTCTAGGTTCGATGGACTAATACACTATTTCAGGGGGGAAGAATCATCATGCCCTTAATGCTGCTGTAGTGCTTCTCCCGGCTGCCCCAGGGCTACTGCTCCCACATAGCACAGAATGCTGCTGAGGAGTTTCTGCTTCTCCCTGAGGCAGCCACAGTTCCAAAGGGGCTGTTACAGAGGCCAAAAGCAAACGTCTTTACAAGTAGGGGCTAAGCCCTCAGTGGGATGGAGGAGAGAATTGGAAGGGTCAAAGCAAGGAAATTCATGGATTGAGATAAAGACAGGCGAAGCAAAAGCTGCAAGCAAAGCAAAACAAGGAATTCATTCGCTACTCACTGTTGGCAGGCAGGTGTTCAGCCATCCCCGGGAAGCAGGGCTCCATCACATAAAATGATTACATGGGAATACAAATGGTGTAACACTGAATGTCCCCACCTTCCTCCTTCTCCCCCCAGCTTGTGCTGCTGAGAACAGTGTCCTGTGGTCTGGAATATCCCTTTGGCCAGCTGTCCTGTCCGTGTCCCCTCTAGTTCCTTGTGCACCCCAGCCTGCTTGCTAGTAGAGCACCATGAAAAACAGGGGAAAAAATGCCTTGAGACCGTGCAAGCACTGCTCAGCAATGGCTAAAACATCCCAGTGTTATGAACCCTGTTTCTAGCACGAATCCAAAACAACCCTGTTCCAGCTACTGTGAAGGAAATTAACTTCATCCCAATCAAAACCAGCATATTTAGGAGTGAATGATTCATTGCACAAACAGCCTGTCTCAGTTTTTGTGCCATATTTAGGTAATTCATTCATTAAAAAGTAATTTTTATAGTTAAGAGTATTTTGTACAAACCTGGTGGAAGCAGAAAATATGCAACCAAAAAATAAGCTTTAGTTAGTTGTTGGCAATGGCAACACCAACAGCTCGAAACCAAACCAAACACAGAATTGCAGTTCTGAAGAGCTTGAAGCCAAAAGTGGAAGTAAGGAAGCACTAGCCAAATATCCACTACCTAGTGTTGTTCTCTAGTCCAGTTCTCTTTGTCTTTTTGTTTTATTTAGCTGCAGGAAAATAATTGAAGTGATGAGTGGCTATTACCCAAGTGTGTTGACTATATTTTTTCCCCTTTCTTAACCAAAAATTTTCCTTTGGGAATAACTAGAAGGCTCCTAGGGCACCTGTCCCTCCAGGGGGTAGACAGGAGACTCGTTTTGAAGTAGAAAGTGATACTGGGCACATGGGAAAATGCCCATTAGTTGTCAGCAGTATTTGTACATTTAAAAATCATGGGAGTGTCATGGGAAGTAATCAAGAGATGAGAAGCAACATCCTCAAGAGGAGCACACAGGGAATAAGAAGGCCTTTCCTCTTTTTTCTCCTTTGCCAGGAATCCTCTAGGCAAATAAGCTTCTCAATGTCTTGGCTTTTCTCTTTATTTCTTACTGCAGAATACTGCAAAACATTGTGTGCAATACTGTAGAGGTCTGCAAAGTATTGTGAACTTTAAATGCTAATGCTCTATTGTAACGATAACTTAAAAATATCACCACGGCACAGATTGGTTTTTTGCTCTTTTTTCTTCTGTTTGGAAAAGCTGTAAGCTTCTAGTTGTGTGTTAAGACTTCAGCAAGGCACTTGAGCACGCATTTGAAATTAAGCATGTGCATTAGTCCTTTTCTGAATACACAGAGCTATTAATTAGGGCTTGTAGCAAGACTGATTGTCTGAAGTATGAATAGAATGTGCTTGAGGGGGGAGAACGCTGCTTTTCAAGCACATGCGTGTCCTGTTGGTAAAAACTAATAAATAAAAACGCTCTAGTTAGTCATGCACTAGTGTGATCTTCCAGCTCTGAGTCCCACTCTCCTCTTGCTGTGCATGACACTGAAATAGGTTATGATCAATATGGTTAGTGCAGTAAGTGAATGTAGTGATGCTAATGAGCCATTTCTTTATAATGATCAGGTTCTCCAGCCCTGCCCAGCAACATGGTATATTTTGGAAGCTCTCAGGATGATGAGGATGAAGAAGAGGAGGAGGAGGAGACAGAGGACACAAAAACAGCCACAAACAATGCCTCATCATCATGCCAGTCAACCCCTAGGAAAGGAAAAACGCATAAACATGTACCAAATGGGCAAGGTAGGTCCTAAGTAGTGCTGTTCTCCTGCACCCATAGTAAAGATATTTATGAGCTGAATGTGTTCAATCCTTGTCCGTTCTTCTGGATCTGATTGAAAAAGTGGTGGAGTAAGATGTAGTGTTAGCATCTTGTGCTTTAACCTGTTTTTTCTGACAGTCTGAACTCTCTCTGTGGCAGAACTCTCTCTGCTGCAGGGCTGGAATTATATACATACATACACACACATATATAAATATGTATATACTGAATTGGAGGTCAGTCTCTTCTCCATGTAAAAAGCAGTAGGACCAGAGGAAACGGCCTCAAGTTACACCAGGAAAGGTTTAGATTGGGTATTAGGAAGAATTTCTTCACTGAAAGGTTTGTCAAGGCTGCCCAGGGAAGTGGTTAAGTCACTATCCCTGAAGGTATTTAAAAGTCATGTAGATGTGGCACTTAGGGACATGTTTCAGTGGTCGACTTGACTATGTTAGGTTTATGGTTAGATTCAATGATTTTAAAGGTCTTTTCTGACCTAAAAAATTCTGTGATTCTATGAGATGCATTTATATATGTATACACACGCACACAAACACACACACAGGCACGTATAGACACACAGTCACTCCCTCTGGCTTTTTTCAGACTGATGTTTAATTTGGAATTACTTTATTTTATCAAAGTTAAATATAAGCATTCGTAAGTGTTATCAAAACAGATGTCAGGGGCAACACTTAGTTTCTCTCATGTGGTATTGAGACCGCACTTGCAGTAGGTTGATACTGCATTCATGTTGTTGATTGGAAGATTTTATGGAAGAAACTTTTTCAAATCAGTTACTTCTCTGCACATCAGCAAAAGCTGCATTAATTACACAGTAATTGTGTCATGATGTCCTTGTGCCATATCTTGAAACATGGATCCATGTATATTGCAACATTACCTACCATATAATGGAAGATTTAAAGCTGTGCTGAAAATTTCTTGAGCCTGCTGTAATGCTCCCCTGCCAGTGTCTTGTGTGATGTGGTTCTTGCTCCAGCAAGAGCTCTTGTATCGTAACAACTCTGTGCTGTCTCTGCCTGACATAATTTCAAAAAGTAGCCTATGCTCTCTGTTCCCTTCTTCACTATTAGTTTTCCATGAGAATCTTTCTCTTTCTGGTGACTGCCCCTTCAACTCTTCTCCTTTTAGTAGGAGGACTGAGAGGAAGGTCTCTTCACAGTGCACTTTTTGAGAGGTGACCTGTGCCTGATCTATTTGTTCTTTCATGCTACCTTGCTCCAAAGAAAAGATTAGTAGATCCCAATCACTTCACTCTGCTGATCCTCATCTCTTCCTTTCAAAAGGCAGTTTTCTATAAAGAGTGCCTTTGTTACATATGCCAAAATTTTTTTTCATGACTGCATCTGAATCTGTTTTTATTGCACACCCAAGCTTAAAAACTCACTTTTTTGTGAATGATTTGTGGATAATTGCAAGGGAATATTATGCCTAATAGCATTTCAACTGTCAGCTGTGACCAGGAGCTTTAATGCTTTACCAGCCATAGTTCAAAACTTGGCACTTAGGATTGATTTCTAAATAACCTCCCCCAAAAAAAGAGGCACAAAACTCTGCATATGGAAAATGAGGCTGCAGGTAACAGACCTGCTCCTTTAGAGTTTTAAATGTGATATATCACTGCAAAAGGAGCTGATCATGTTCCTTGAGAATGTCCCAGATGGCAGCCACTTTGAAATCAGCTCAAAACCGGAGACACCTGAAATCTTAATTGGGGGTAAGTAAAGGCAAACATAATGAGCCATATGATGGCTTCATAATCTTTATCAATATAGATCAGAGAGAGTGTAAATTAAGCTGCTGCTTTAATAGAGCTGCAAAAGACCTTTATAAAATACATAGGAGACAATGTGAGATGTTTTGACAAAGGTGAAGAAACAGGAATTCCCAGAGAAGGCAGCTGCTGCTTCTTCATCATTGTAATTTCTTTTTTTCCTTCTTCTCTTTTTTTTTTTTTTTAATTAAAATTTCCTTACCCAGGGGTGTTCCCATTCTTCAATGTCTGTTATGTTGGTTGACAGCCAATAGTATTTTTGTTTCATGTGAATAAAGTAGGTTCTGGTTCATGTGTGTCTGTTTTAAATGAGACCACACACAAAGGCAGACCAGGGACGGGTGCAGCAAATGAACTTAATCTAGCGTGAGAGTCTATTTTTAATGAATTAAAGTCTTTTGTTTTTAATATACAATGTCTGGTCAAGCACTTTGGACCTGAAAATGCTAAGCATTTGCTATGACATACAACAACAAAGGTTCAGAGCTTGATTAATGTCATTAGACAGTGTCAAATGATGGCTTTCTGCTCAGTGGGGACCAGAACAACTTTTCTGGGCGAAGTCATTTGTCAATATCCTCTTCTGACGCCAATATAGGGCATTATTAAGGTTGCACACCAAACTATTTGTTATAAGTGAGCCTGTTGAGCCACCTTTTGGACAGCTAACTCAATCGAGAACGCCCAAGTGTGAATGGGAAGCGCATAAAGCATGTGGCGTAGCTTGCTGCACAAGATGAAGTAATTAGCTCAACTGACTTGTTGCCATCCAACCTTACTGCTTACACAGATACATTTAAAGCATCAAATTGTTACCTGTGCCTTTTCACCCTCCTCTTCCAGTACTGCGGATGTGCTGCACCCACATCCAGCTGTAAAAGAGAAAAGTGAAATGTTTGGCAGGAGAAGTGTTTATCCCCCGCATTCATGGGAGTGTGTAAAAGGGAGTGTGCAAGACTTTCCAGGGAGGTATTGGGTCTAAAGTGCATCTCCCCGCTGCTCAGAGGAAATTCCAAGTTGTAGGTAAGAGGGTAGGCTTAGGTCTCTGTTCCTTTAAACCTAATTCTTTGAATTCCTTGCAACTAAATAAATCCTAGTTTGATTTCATTCTGTGGCACAATGAAAGGTTTTCTCTGCAGGCTCCTGAAGAAAAATGTTTGCAGGTGCCAAGTGTTTTGCTAGGCAGGCTGTGATAGAGAGCTGGAAGGTGGAGCTGGGGAGTTGTTGGGTTATCGGTCCCATCTCAGGAGCAAAGGAGGATAGGCATTAGTCTACTTGAAAGGGCTTGTGGGCTGGAAAAGTGCCTCAGGAGGAGCAGCATACACAGATACAGTTGTGTAGACAACTTCGACATTGCATGCAGCAGGCTACAGTTCCTCTAGTAATGGTTGGCTAATTTTCTCAGGAAGAATGATTGGAGAGTTAGGTATTTGTCACACCAGCACAGCAGCTCAAAGGTGGAGAGGAGTGCACATCTGGACCGGCATACCTGGGAATGTCCTGTTTGTCTCTGGATGCCAGAGACAGACAATTAAGGTCTAATTTACTTTTAGGAAAACAGAATTAGCCATCCTTGTTTGTAATCAGACTTCTTCATGAAGGGCGAGTCTGGTGTCCTTAGCTGGAGCAAACCAGCTTCAGTATGCCAGCAAACCCACGGGGTCAGAAATGGTTGCTGGTTCATGCTGTGTTTTGTTAACATGATGAGATAAAAACTGCTCTGCATGCCTTTTGCCTGAAATAAGCAGGGGAGAAGATTGTGTAGATGCGATGCTTTTTTTTTTTTTCTCTTGGGGCTCAAATTTCAAAACAGACCTGGCAGTAGAGCATAGTAAGCAAGCATTGGTAGAAACACTGTACTCTGCTTCAGTGCTGTCTTACTCTCTTACCAGAAACACAGAAGAACGTTTCACTTCTCAGTTTGCAATGGATAATTTAGCAGAGTAATTTCCTTACATGTGTAGTAGTACAAAGATGATGCAGGAAAAGATCGTAGATAGCTTTTTTCTTATTTCAGGGTATAGTTCAATGCAGCATTTGTATATCTTGGCCTTGAATGGCACATCTTTTACGTACGTTACTGTTTGAGTCTGTTGTGAGAAAATTCTGATTTATGGTTGCAGTTCGTTATTTAGTTTTGGTTTTAACTAAATCTGGTATTTGCGGGTAGGTACATGAGACAGAGTCTTAGGCTTGTGCATCATTTTTAGTGAAACAAATCCTGAAGAGGTAAACATTTAGAAGAAAAATATTTTTTGCAGAATGAGAAAATTTCAGGCAGAGTGCTGCAATAGTTAATGGGTAGGCAATTATTTTGATGATTTACAGCCTTTTGTTGAAAGACCATGGAACCAGTAATTGTTGCAATAAACATTTTTGCACATTTAATTTTTCCGCAAAAATATGTAACACGAAAATTACCCGTTTTGCAGTAATTTGCATATTTAAATATGCAAATCAGGCACAACACATTTGGGGATTTGCGGATTTTCAGTAGCGAGATGTATGACCTGTGGAGAAGAATGGGGAGCTGGAAGTTGCTCAAGAAAAAATTGAATTGTTATCTGGGTGTGAGACTCGTGATAACAGACAGACACTTCTTGCATGGACTTGCTGCTTAGTGAGTGACCCTTTTGATGTTGTTTGTGTCGTAATGGTTAGGTGAGAGTAATGAATTTGTGCTGAGACGAGACACTTGGTATTGAATTTTTGCAAGCGGTGGTGCGGTGTCTCATACCAATAACGCTTCTCCCGGTGGCCCAATATATTCCTGTGAGTGCAGGGCTTGAGCTGTGTTATTGATGGTGTCAAAAACGAGTTCGGTGTTACCTCTCTGCCGTGGCTCTCCTGTTTGACTCCTGCTAGCATGCAGCTATGGAAATTTTCGTGCAGTGCTGTCCACTGAGAAATTGAGTGGTGTTGCATTAGGGCTAGGGAAGTGTGGAAACAGCAATACCACATGTTTTCATATGATGTAGTGTCGGCCTTTTCTTCTGAAGTACACCTTTGCTCCTGGCTCTTGAGTAGGCAGAGCATGTTGGGGGGCTCCAGAAGACAGGTTCTATCCCTGGAAATGATTTATGGAAGTCAGAACATACCCAACATTTAAGGAAAACAATTGGCAGTATTAAAATACTGTGTTTTATGGAAGTAGAAGGTTGTTTTAGTTCCTCTGGGAGGGGAAAAGAATTATTGCCTGGGTCCTTTAACACAGTTTGAGAGCCACATAAATGTTTTCACAGTGACTTAGAACTGAATTAAAGCCAGAGCGAGAATGTTTTTGTACAGTAACAGATACTCCATGCCAGAAAGTTGATTAATACTATGTCTCTTCCCAAACATGATCTATGTAACAACATGAGGTTTGCATTGGAATAGCTGGCTTGGGTTCACAATATTGGCAAGGTTCCCTTTTCTCCTTCTAAAAACAAAACTTCTCCCTTTCACTTCTAACTCCCCTCTTTTTTCTGGATGGTTTTATGAATGCGCAATCACTTGCTTTATGCAGTACAAGCTCTGCAACATGCAGCACATGTGTATGTGTATGGTCCGTGCCTTCATCTCCCAGACACTGGCACACAGCGAAAGGGTTCAGTACTCTGCAGTCCATATTAAACCTTCCCCGTTACCTCAAGTATAAAGCATATCAGGTGCAGGAATAACCTCCAGGAGGGCTTGGGAAACAAAGCTTTGCCCATGGAGTCAATAGCTGACTGAACCCAGTCCGGTAATTCTGCTGCTTCCACAGTGAAAGCCTGATTATTGTACATATTATAAATTAGCTTCTGAATGGCTGGCTGGCTGGCTGTATCCTGTGAAATGTTTGTGTGCAAATTAATTTGTAGGAATACTTCTGAAAATTGCTGAAAGCACATTATGTTTATCGCCCACTACAGTGTCAATTCCTGTAGTAAATGCTTAGTTAATCTGTAGTAACTGAGCACATCTGTGGCTTTACTTGACCAAAAATTTTTTTAGACGTTATTATAGCTGCACCTAATGCAGGCACAATTTGCACAGTTTGCATTGGTTTGTATAGGGATTCTTTATCACATTTTCAATTGAGATACCCAAAAGCCCCTGTATGGGGTCCTGGGTGAATATTGGTGCCCAGGGTCTAGTTCCCCTGATGCAGAGAGCACTGTGATGCATCCGTGGGGATCACACCTGCCATAAGGTTTTGCTCTGCTGCTGTAAATTCTATCAGTGGTTTAAAAACCCCCAGTGCTTGTGAGTTTTGAATGTAGTGGTTCAGTTTCTTTGCATTTGATCATCATTGCTAACCAAAAGACCCACAAGTATTTCACTGTGGGACTCTTACTGTTTCAGTTTAATAATAGTAATAGCTTTGAGGGACACAGCATTTTGAGAATAAGCATTCAGATGGATACGGATATAATGATACCCATTTATTCTATTTGGGGTGTCTGAACACTAATAATTTACTTACACTTTTAATTATTTGTTAGTAGCACTTCTTACCTTTAACTGTGGAAGCTAAAGAAAGCTGTTCTGGAAATACGGAGTTGGTTAAGGTAGCATAAAATAATCGTAATTCAAGACTACATATAATTTCTGCTTCAGGAATGCAAGTTTCATCACTAGTGTAGGTTGGACTTGGCTTTTTGTCTTTCTGTCGTTTAATGGAATTATTGCTTCAAGAGTGAAACCTTTACCTACCCTTTAGCAAGGAACTAAAGTGACTGGGAACAGAACATTGGATATTGGCGTGTCAGACTTATCTCTAACACGGGAGATTGTCCTGGAACACATCTGTCTAGGGTTAGTAAAGCACAATGTGCACCTTTCCTGATTTTCTGAGTGCCTCAGAAATATTTAAGAGCTGGCAGACGTGAAGGACAATGCAATTTGCTGCAAAAGAAGACACAAAAGAATTAGTAATCATTTCATTGTTTAATAAGATTTGGTCTCAGTAATATTTAATGCAGAGTTTTGGGGGGGTTATTGTTTTATTTCCTTTCAGATGTGGGTGTCGCTGGCTTATTATCAGTTACTCTTCATCAACGAGATTTTTTGGGGGGGATTTTTTGGTCTTTTTTTGGTGGTACATTTTTTCTTTGAACTGTCTTAGTAGCTGTAAGAGCTTAATCCTGTATTGTACTAAATAACTTACTTATTGTCTAAAAAACTTGCTTCAACATTTTTAGTGAGATGGGAGGAAAATCATAGTCTCGGGAATCTTTTTCCCCCTTAAATGCTTGGCTTGTGATAGCAGTTTGTAATTAATCAAATTAACATTTTGATAGTTGTTCACATAGTATGTTTGTGAATTTTTCAGAACTTACTATTGCGGAAAGGTTTTGTAGTTGGATATAACAGTAATCTAGGTGTTGGAAGAAACAAATATTCATTTTTATAGAAACTGATATCATCTACCATTTAACTAGAAGACAGTGTGGCAAAAACTGTTTTGCATCTACATCTCCCTTTGTTGTGTTTTCAGACTTAAGCTTTTTAAGCTTTTCCTGTGAGACTGAACATTTTTTTTCCTCCTGTTTCTCTCTTTCGCCTTTCAAGAATCTTACAAATTAAGACAAAAGATAATTACTCAGAGGGTAAAACTGGCAGGGTTCCCACGACACTTAAATTTAATGAGCTGTTGCATATAAAATATACCTTGTCTCATGTTTGCTTTTGCTTTTTTTTTTTT
>VZTF01000890.1:110569-123836 GCA_013397755.1 Cnemophilus loriae
TTTTTTTTTTTTTTTTTTTTTTTTTTTGTGAACCAGAGAAGTGCACAATTTGGCTTTTTGGCTGTGTTTTCTGTTTTACTAATCTTCGGTTTTTAAAGTGGCAACTGATTACAGAAAATTAACCTCTCTGACTTGAATGTTTCCATAGGATCAGATCAGTATATACAATTTGTTCCCTTCAAAGGAAGATATCACTCTAAATGATAAAATACATATTAACAAAGCTGCAATTGGTTGTTTGTGCTATGTCTTATTAAAAATAAACAGTCATGCTTTGTGCATCTGTAGCGCCTTCCGTCCGATGTGAGAATTCCTTGCAAAGGAGGATGAATGTATTGTCATGAACGTCCTGAGAGGGGTTGGCAGTTATTATCAGTTCCATCACTGGAAATGAGACACGAAGGGTTACACGATTTTCGCTGAAATCACTGAGAAATCCTTGGCTGGCTGGGGCAGCACCAGTTGCTTCTGAGCTCAGGAGTGACAGAACCATGGGGAAATTTGTGGTGGCTCCACTGCTGACAGCTTTTCTCTCATTCTTACTCCATTTATGCAAGTGGGAAGGAAGAGAAGAGGAAAAGCAATTGCAGTTTTTTCTTTTTTACGTAATCTGCTTCCACACTTACAATTGACTGAATATGATAAGGGACCTGAAAATGTGATAAGTGACCTGAAAATCAAATTTGTCAGTAGTTTGCTGGGGTTCCAACTATTGGAGGTGCTGCGGAAAGCTGGATGGGTACTTCGGAAGGTTTGGAGTTAGGGTCTACTCAAAAGCAGCTCAGCTGCCTCTCTTCTGTCCAGCAGGATTGTTGGGTTTTTATTACTACTCTTACTGCTTCTCCTACTGTAATACTGCAGGACATCTGTAGAGACAGCTAAGCTTCACAGCTTAGATAAGAAGGTATGTGTTGTAGCAATATCCCCTTTAGTGACAAAAGAAGGCTTTAATTTCGCAAGAAAACAGTAACTTCATGCATTTAGTTACTATTCCCAAACAGATGGTGTATGTTGTGTGTAATAAATAAGATTTTCACATAGTTGTGCTATTAAGTATTTATGAAGTTTCTTGTTTGCATCCTTTCCTAAACCATGTCAAAAAAAGACAGGCGTAGAAATCAAGAGTAAAAGGCAGGAGGGCACTTGCCATTGTGGATGTTGGATCACAAGCTTTGTGGACCTCTGTCAAGTTCTCCACTGAAGAGGGGGCATCACTGACATGAATTCAGCACATTTTTGATTAACAAACAGAGAAATGTGATGTGATTTTTTGTTTGTTTGTTTTAGCTTCAGCTTTTCATGTTCCTTGACAACAGAAGAGCAGTGACTATTCTTAAATAAATTTAGCAGAGAGACAGGGACAAAACTTGCTTGTATACATTCACATAATATTTATTGTACAAAAAATACAGTTTTCTGTTCCATGCTTTCTTATCCCTTCACTTCATTAAAAGGCTATGGTGCTCAGCATAGGACCCAGCATTACTTCATGTCACATGTTCCAAAATGGTTTTAGTATTTTCCTTTCTTTGCAGAAGCACCTTTTTCTATTTGCAGCTTGTCTGCTATAGGCAAACTGCTGTCAGTTTGATTCAGCAGTTTGGGTATTGATGAAAACAAAACATGCTTTTTCATGGAACGTTTCCTTTCTTCTGCATTGGTATAAAAATAAATCTTTTTTCTGTTTAGGTTATGTTTAGAATTCCCTCACTGCAAGAGCAAAAAAAGATAATTAAAACTGTCATAAATAAAAATCAAACTCGTAATTCTAAATTTAGGTCAGTCAAAACAGTAATATACCTTGTATGTTTTAATTTGGCTTTTGAAGATAATGTGTGCTAACAAGCAGAGGAAATACTTTAGTAAATCTGTTCATTTAAAGAAATATGCAAAATAGTGCTATTTCTATATTGATGTAACTGTAGATGTAAGAAGGCATTCACTAAATACCCAGCGCTGAGAGCAGAGAAAATTGTGATACTTTGAATGAAGTGCTTGGTCTTGCATACTTCTTCTTTTCTTTTTTTTCCTTAATAACCTGATTTTCTCTCTTCTCAGTTTTCAATGGGTCCAGCAAATCATCGAAGGAGAAAGAACCTGCTCAGAAACACAAAAGCAAAGAGGCCACCCCAGGGAAGGAGAGGAACAGCGAACATAAGGCTGAGAGTCGAAAAGACCAGGCTGCTGCTAATCACCATCCTACTACAAACACTGGCTCCTCTACGAAAGGGCTCACGGCTAACAACCACCACACTCTTCATAGATCGGCTCAGGACTTAAGGAAACAGGTAATGAGTTGGACTCTACTGTGGGCACATGGCAAACACAGGCTTTTAAGGTTCTAAGCTCTTTTTTCCACTGCTTGGTGTAGATTGAACGTGGCAATCCTTTAAAGCATGCTATGGAGCAGCAAGGAGTTAATTTTCAGTGATAGAAAAGAAAGGAAAAAAGAAAAATATATACATGGGAAGTCAGTATGATAAAGCGTGCTTTATAACCCTGTCTTTTTATTATCTGGTATATTCATATGAAAAGAGTAAAGTTCACATTGCTGCTTATGAAACCTTTCTGACTGGCACTCTGTGCTGACAGTGCCAAGGCTGGCAGCACATGGAAGAAGGAGCTGGTCTGCGTGGCTTATCTCAGGGGCTCACTGGTGCTGTGGAGAACCTGACATTGCACTCACGTGCCTTGGTTTGCACACGGGCAGCACAAACCTCGGAGTCTGGGAAAAATGTTTTGCCTGATGCATAAAGAAGATGCTCCAAAGTATTGCCTCCTTCACAGTGGAAGTACCTGGTGGGAGACTTTTTTAGAGTTCCATGTTATTTGGTTGAAAGCTAGCAAAAAAATTCAGCAAGAGATTTGTTTCATCCTAACTTGAATTCGGATGTGAAAGTTTAGCAGACCGGTCTTTCAGTGCTTGTGACTGTTCTTATTCAGGCTGGGGCTGGGTTAGCAGAGTACCTGCACCAGGGCAATGCAATACAGAAAGCTTGCTGCACTTAGGCCTTTTGGGGGTTTGGGGGTTTTTCGGGGGGATTGAGGAGGTGGGGATGTTGGTTTGGTTGCTTTTTTTGGGATTTGGTTGGGGTTTTTTGTTTGTTTGTTTGGGGGTTTTGTTTGTTTGTTTGTTTTGTTTGTTTGTTTATGGTTTTTTGTGGTTTTGGGTGGTTTTTGTTTGTTTTTGGGTTTTTTTGTTGTTTTGGTTTTTGGGTTTTTTTGGGTTTTTGTTGGGTTTTTTTGTTGTTTGTTTTGTTTTGTTTTGTTTTTTTTCTTGGTTGGTTGGTTGTTTTGCAGTGATTAATTCTGCACAGGTTAATCGGAGACAGCCTTTACTTGCTGACATCTAAAGGTTTTTCTTCTAAGTAGGCTGACCTGGTCTTCAGCAGAGCTGGAATTGCCATCTTGTAGGGAGCTGTCAAGGCCTTTAAATGGCACCTCTGAGGCACAGGCTTGGAAATTAAAAATGGCAAAAAGAAAAGCAGTGATGCTCTTGCTGAGGAAATCTTTAATGCTGTTTGTTTCAGTGGTGGTTTAAGTTCTCCTGAAATGCCTCCACTAAATTTGTATTACCTTCTAAATCACATTTGAGATCCTGAAGGCTATTTACAGTGTGTCTGTACCTCTGTAAGACTTCAGTTCTTTAGTCCAGCATGGCAGTTTGCCCTTATCTGAGCATCAGTGCGAATGTCTGCCTTCTTTTCCATCCTTTTGGATTTCTTTTTTGTGATTACCAGCATCCTATGGTCCTTGCTGTGACGTGCTCTGTCGTGAGCTCATTGTGTTGAACAAGTTTCCCAAAACGTAAGAATGCACTTCTTAATTCATTTAACCTACTGGAACACTTGTGTGAAATGCTTTAAAGTTGTATCGTCGGAGTTTGGTTGGTCAAAACTTTTGTGAAAGTCAACTGCTGCCACTTCTGAAGGTAGTTCTGAAAGGAAAAAGACAAGTGTAGAACAGTCTTTTCCACAATCCCAGTGGTTTTGCTTCATAGAGTATTAAAAGTTTTCAACTGTGCAACACACAACGGAGAAAGAAAAATTTAAAGCGATGCAGTACAACCAACAGTCACACCACATGAACACCTCACCAAGGGTGGTCCCCAGGTTTCAGAAAATAAGGGGGGGTTTAAGTCAAGATTATGTGGGTTTTCTTTTTTTTGTTTGTTTCTAAAAAACAGTTAGGCTTCTACATTTTCTTCTGCAACCCACAGTAGCATAAGTACTTTCTTACAAATTTCAATGAAAATGGGACTCTAACTAATTAAAGGTGGATTATATGTTTTGCCTGACAGAAAGCCTTAGCTTTGTACAAAACCCTGGACTTACCAGTTATGGGACATTGCTGCATTTCCTGCTCTTGTCCTGAGTATTTGACTTTTTCAGTATTTTCCAAAAGGAGATTTTTTTTCCCAGGGTGCCAGCCACATGTTCTTCCTCCTCCCTCTATATTTTTGCTCCTCGATCACTGCATTTGCATGGTTTATTTGTGTGTGTTTGTGTTTTGTTAAGTCTTACAGAAAATAAAGGCAGAACACTAGAAATTACCAGAGATTTTCTTTTTTTTCTCTCTCTTTCTGTTTTTCTGTCTTTCTTCTTCTGGTGTGCCCTTGCACTTGTCACAGGTTCCTTATCTCTTTTGCTTTCTCCTTTGCCGTCTTCCTAAGTCTTCCTACTTTAAAGGGTTGTGAGCAAACGAAATGTAGTTCAATGGGGCCCTCTCTTGGCCTAATATGGTAATTTACCTCTGCACAACTCTTATCAGCACAGAACATTTTTATGAATTAATTCAAGATCAGTTGCATAACTTGGATTTGTTTGGGACCAAAACTGTTGTCAGTGTCGCTAATGTTGCTCTTATCATTGTGATTGCTATCGAGCAGGTTGTTTATTTTGTGTGTATGATTTTGGAGGCTGAATCCTAGATGCTGAGCAGAGGTGTGTATATGTAGGCCAGTTCAAATCTAACAAACCAATTGTTGCAAGACTGTGCTGGTCCCTTTTGTTTTTTTTCGTTTTTTTTCTTTTTTTTTTTTAAAGACAACAGAATTTATTCATTGTCTTTCTTCAGGGCAAGTGTTCAGTAAAGGAGAGAAAAGAGTGGTCTGAAGACAAGTATATGTCAGCAAAACTGAGCACATAGCTTAAAAGCAAAGATAAGATTATTCATATCCCTGGTTTCACCTTTGGCTCAAGACTTTGGGTCATGTAAGGCTAATGTCAGTCACTTTATTCCTACTAGGTGACACACCTAGGGGATGAATGAAAGGCTGTGGATTTTGTCCCCCTGGACTTCAGTAAAGCCTTTGACACCGCCTCCCACACAATTCACCCCAGAGGAACAGGCTGCTCTTGCCTTGGATGGGTGAACTGTTAGCTAGGTTAGAAACTGTCTGGATGGCTGGGCCCAGAGNGGAGCTGGGGGTGTTGAGCCTGGAGAAAAGGAGGCTCAAGGGGGACTTTATTACTCTCTACAACTGCCTGAAAGGAGGGTGTAGCCAGATGGGGGTCAGCGTCTTCCTCTGGATAACAAGAAGTAGGACCAGAGAAAATGGCCTCACTTTGCACCAGGGTAGGTTTAGATTGGGTATTAGGAAAATTTTCTTTTCTGAAAAGGGTGGGGTCGGGTATTAGAATGGCCTGCCCAGGGAAGTGGTTGAGTCACCATCCTCGGAGGTATTTAAAAGAACTGTTGGTGTGGCACTTAAGGACGCGATTTAGTGGTGGACTTGGCAGTGCTGGGTTAATGGTTGGACTCCATGATGAGTTTGAATAAAAATTAAAAATACTGTGCTTACCATCTAGGATTGGAGGTTCTGTCTTAAAGCTGATGGTGCTGATGAGATGTTTTGCTTTGAATAGGAGAGGCTGTGAGGATATTGCCTTTTTCCATGACTACTTTCCTGTGTTCTGTTCTCAGCCCCTGTGTCACAGCCCCTTGCTGAAGGAGTGCCCCAGGTGGCCCTTCAGATCTGTGGTGACAACTTCCTCAGAAAAAATCATCAGCAGGCTGGAGTGACAAGGTGCCTTCATGCAGCCTGACTGCTCACACTGAGGTTTTGTCTTGATTATACCTGAGAGCACAGTAATACAGCTGTAGCCTCCTGAAACCTTTTGAAAACCTCCTGTAGAAGAGACCCCACAATGTCCATTGACAACTTCTTCCAGTGTTTTCCTTTTCTACTAATGAGCAAGTTTTCCTAGTTGTGCCTCAGATCATTGTAGGCATTTAAAGGGATTTTTTTCCTCCTGCTTTTCCCAGTGAACATGGAAAGAGCATTTACTATCTCTTTTCAGAGGAGCTCCTTCTACATCAATAGACTTACAGAGTTGTCCCATAGTGATCTCTTTTAGAGTAATTAAGACCAGCTCCCTTGACTTTTCAGCAACAGTCTTATTTTCCAAATACCTGAGTACTTTCTGTTCTTACAGACTTGCTCCTCTATCTAAATTTTTCTCATGGTATGGCCCCAGTGCTGGGTCCAGCTCTTCTTAGGGAAAGCCTGTGCTCCCACTCTTTGCTTTTGCCATCCTTAATAATAGGTCTCAGAAACTCTTGTGTGTGTTTGCAAATTAACTGTTTGATGATTTTTTCCAGAATTATTTTAGGGTTTGAAATTAGGTAGACTCTCTGTCTGCCCCCAGCTGATTTCCAGGAGCCATGCCCTAAGTCATCCGGGTACCTTCTAGCTTACTGGGGTTGCTTTCCTAGCCTTTTTGCTGAAATGGATTATGTTCTATACCTCGTAAATATTCATTCAGTGGCACTTCCGGTGAAGGTTAATGCAAAAGAAGCAGGAACACTTTAGTCAGGCTATTTGTTTTCTTTCCTTGTGTGGTGCTTTATCTCTTCCACTGTTTGTTATCTTGTGTTTTTAAGGTATTTATAATTTTTTTTCTGTTCTAGTCTCTTGCTAACTGAAGTTTCTTAGCTGCTTGGCCTTGGTCTGTTGTCCTTTCTCTATTGTTGTCATATCTTAGAAATGAAAACCCATTTCATGATCACTGTCACCCAGATTACCTTCGCCTTCGGGTTCTCAATCAGTTCTTCTCTATTGGTCTAGATGAAATCTGTAATCAATGTTCCTGGCTATTTATAAATCCAGAGATGTTCAACGCTTGTGACTGCTGCAGGCAAGAGGCAATGTCTCAGCAGCTCTCCACTCATGTCTGTTCTGCAGCATGAAAAAGTGCTGTAAAAGTTAAATCCAGGCCTCCATTTCGAATACAGAGTACTGCTTAAATTTCAAGGGAAATGGGTAAATGCATTTCGGTTTGCAAGTGTTTGCTTTCCAGGTGATATCTCATACATCTTTGAAAAGCTCAAGGTAAAAGCTCATGTCCTCAGTTAACTGGATTTTCCTTAAGCGTTTCTACCTTGCAAGCAGGAAGGACAAGAATATGGATGGTTTTTAAAAGAGCATTACTCCTGCTCCAACTTCTGGAGTACAGAGGAGAAAATGGGCGTAAACACACTTACAAACACACACATGCATATGTGTGTATGCAGAATCTCCAGGTTCCAGTTCCCCTTCCACAAGTCACTGCATGCAAGACCATAGCACAGTATTTTCGGTCTTTATTTGATCCCTATTTTATATCATTCCTGTCATATACGTGCCTGCAGTTCTTTGAGAGAAGCTGCCATGCTTACTGATTTGGCAAGGATTTCAAAATCCCACAGGAGAAAGTATTACAACTCCGCAGGAAATGGTGTTGCTCATCTAAGTGCTGATAAGGGGTGATTGTACTGTATGCTTTCACTTTGAGCACTTTTATCAATGTTCCTGGCTTTTGGATGTGTTTTTCTGTGCTCACAGTCCTTTAAGGAGGTGAGAAGTCAGTGTTTAAAGTTGTGTAAGTGCTGAAATTTGTTTGAGGTTTGAACTTGAACTTCATTTCTTTAGTAGTGGGGTTTAGCTTTGGCAGTGCTGAGCTGTCTCAGTTCCCTTTGTAGCTGAGGGTTGCTTTTGGTCCTTAACACATCTTGTAGTTAAAATACAAATTCTAGTCTCATAACTGGGTTTAAATGTCTAACAGAAAGCAGCAGAGTCCAGCAATTCTAAGCTGCATTGACACAATATGCTCTAATAGAATATGTGTTAGCACAACTGCCCAGATACCAAACTTAAAAAAAGAAATACATTAGACTACTGTATACATTTTTTTATTTCAAATTATTGACTTCAGCAACAAGATTTAATATGGATGACAGAGTGGATCCTTCATGGCTGTGCTGATCTGTTTGGTGCGTAATGTGTTCCACATCTCTTTTTATATGTATGCATGGATAGATGGTAAATTGATTTGAATCTCGGTGTGTTTTTTGCAAATGTGCAGATTCCAGTTAAAATAGATGATATATGCTGCCTACTTTGTCTGCTAAGAAGTAGTGAAATGTATGTGCACTTAAAGGAAGTTGGGTTGGGAGAGAGAAAGAGAGTGTCTTGAGGGCCAGAAAAAGAGGTAATGAAGGTATTATTTGTAAATCAGACTGCCTGTGTTTTGTAATACCATAACAGCTTTCTGGTAGACAAGCGAGGGACCTCACCCTTCCTAATGCCAGGGGCTTTGTACCCTCTGAAAGGAAGACCGGGGGCTTTCTGGGAGCTTTCTGGTAAATTAAAAAATCCCCCAAATTTCTATTTTATTTGATTATTATAAATGCCTAGGCCCCTCTCTTGCCTGTGTGCAAATCATTGTATAAAGATTGTATGATGGGGCCAGGAGTGAGGACTGCAGAATATGGTTGTCCAGCGAATGGGACATTGGGGCTAAGCGGTCACATTGTTAATTTACTTTTCTGTTTTCTGTTTCCTTCCTTCTGCTCCTCCTGCGACACTTCTGGCATTTCAGGTTTCTAAAGTCAACGGGGTCACTCGAATGTCATCTCCGAGTGCAAATGCAGCCAGTGCCAAAAAGATGAGAGAAGTCAGACCTTCACCGTCCAAAACTGTGAAGTACACTGCAACAGTGACAAAGGGAACTGTCACATACACCAAAGCCAAGAAAGAACTGGTCAAGGAAACCAAACTAAATCACCACAAACCCAGTTCACCTGTCAACCACACAATCTCAGGGAAAATAGAAAGTAGCAATGCAAAAACCCGCAAACAGGTGCTATCCCTTGGAGCATCCAAGTCTAACAATACCGCTGTTAATGGTGTAAAAGTCAATGGCAAGTTGAACCAAAAGACATGCACTAAGGAGGTGGGGAGACAGTTAAGGGAGGGGCTGCGCAATTCGAAGAGGAGGCTGGAAGAGACGAGTCACATAGACAAGATACAGTCGCCCACCAAGAGAATGAAAGGGGCAGTCAACTTGGCAGAAGCTGCCAGCAAAAAGGCAGCAGTAGAAAAGCCTTTGCTGAATGGACACCTTAGAAAGGAAGTGCCAGAGAAGAGTTTGGAAAGAAATAGGCCGAAAAGAGCCACTGCTGGAAAGAGTACGCCGGGGAAACAAGCACATGGCAAAACTGAAAATGCCTCCTGTGAAAATCGTTCTACCTCTCAAGCGGAGTCCTTGCACAAGCCACAAGACTCAATGGGAAAGCACGAAAAGGGCAGTAGTAAGTCTGGGTGGGGGATGCTGGGGGAGATTCCCATCCTTAGGCCCTCCACCAAGGAATTTCATGACCCACTGATATACATTGAGTCAGTCCGAGCTCAGGTAGAGAAGTATGGGATGTGCAGGGTGATTCCTCCTCCAGACTGGAGACCTGAGTGCAAGCTAAATGATGAAATGCGGTTTGTGACACAGATTCAGCACATACACAAGCTAGGCAGGCGCTGGGGACCCAACGTGCAGCGGCTGGCCTGTATCAAGAAGCACCTCAAATCTCAGGGCATTACCATGGATGAACTCCCACTCATAGGTAAGGGCTGTGATTCTTTGGCCTTTTGCCGCTGCTTCTAAGTGTCCGTGTACGACTTTGTGCTCTGTTTGCCTTTATGCTTAACCAAACCCCTGTTCAATTAACACTGCAGAGCTCTGGATCTCTCTCTTTTTCCATCGGCCAGGCACGATGCAGGTAAGTTGTCGGAGAGCTTTCCAGGGCGACTTTATATTGCCATTTTCCTCCCTGTTTGACCCAGGGGAAAAAAAAACTGCTATGTGGGACCTTGGTCTACAGATTTCAGAATCTTCTTCTTTCCCTGCAGTTTATTTATATTGGTAGTACGACTATGGATATTGATAGCCTTGTTTTAAAGGTTGTCTCAGAATATTTGTCAGACCTTTCCAAAGATGTTTTCCTAACAGGTTGCAATGCTGCTAGGCTTTAATACATTTTTCCCCCACCTCTTTCTTTAAAAACGTTTAACCAGAGGGGAAAGAAAATATCTCAGAACTGACTTGTGTTTGGGTACTCAGACACTTAAAATCACAAATTTGCAGTGACCTGCTGACATTTAACAACCATTAAGTGTCAAGAATAGGCAGTAAAATGTAGTTGATTGCAAAATGGAGGTTTCATTATTTCTCCCAGCAGGTGTCTGCCAGGGCTAATGCCTGAGTGAGAATCACTTATTTAACAGAATTCTTGGTTTATGGTCTGCTGTCAGATATGACACGTGACAAAAATGTGACAATAGTTTGTAAAAACATGACAACAGCAGCATACAAATGAACTATTGAATGAGCTACCTCTATCTCTACTGCCTTTGCAGCCACCGCATAGTAAGAAACCTGCGTTTTTAATTTTTGTTAGTTCTTCCCTTTGTTTTTGAGGTGTTTTGAGTCAGGAGCTCACAGGACCTGCATGTTGCAACTTGAGGCTAGAGTTTTGCCTTTGAGGCGTTATCCAACCTGAGGCAGCTCTCCGCACTGGTTGGATTAAAGGACACGCTTTTCTGTTTAAACGATTCACAACACTTCCTTCCCCCCGCCTCCTCCTTTTTAAACTTTATTTTATATCACATATGGTAAGTGAGGGAAAATGCAGAACAGCACATAAAATGATTGCAGACTTTATAGTGAACTGATGCAGGGCACAGCAGAGAAATAATGAAATTTTTAGAAGGAGGAATGAGGGGTTAGGGCTTTGTTGCAATAGCTGTGCAAAAATGTTCAAGGAGATCTGAAAATTAAAATCACTCAAGCAGCAATAAGTGAACATTTTGTATGCCTAATGTATGCAATGGTTGTATGCTAATAGAAAAGAATAATGAATTACATTTACATTGGCAAGAGAGAGAAGAAAATGTGCAAGACAGCTCGATTAACGCTCCTGGAACAATGTTAACTTTTTAATGAAATACCTTAACTCTGCATTAAGATGGCATTACTGTTAATTATTTGTATTATTTAAGCACCTAAGAGCCTAATGAATAGGCAAGGATTCTATTCTGCTGGGTGCCATATAACCAGAGCAAACAGTGGTCTCTTACAAATTTGCATCCTATGTATCCTTTCTGCAGTTAATTTCCTACCTATCCTGTGTTTAAAATCAAAAACAAAATGCAGAAAAGAAGCTGGAGATCATCAATGCACAAAGAGGAAAAATCTGTTGGTTCTAGCAGGAAACATATAAAATAATCTGTGGTGATAAATGCATGCTTATTTAAGTAGACATGCATAGCCCTTCTCTCAGGGCCAAATCATATTTCCATTGAAGTAAGTGGGACTTTTGCCAATGGCTTGTGTAGTGCCAGCATTTGGTATTAAATGCATACCTGAAGATTTAAGATTTTTCTTCTTTAAAATGAGCTTGCTCACTACGCAATTTAAAAGTATTCCTAACTTAGGGAAATTAGGGCAATTAAAAAAAAAATAAAGTTAGACACTGCTTCTGCATAATGTGCCTTATTTAAGCCATTTTGCTATAGGTGCTTTTAAAGAGCTTAGAACTCCTTTTTTGTTGTTGTTGTTGGGTTTTTTCCCTTCTTTTTTTTCCCCTTCAGTCTTTCAAAGAAAGTTTAAGCAGCAAGCATAGGTCGATCTTGGAAAACATCAGTCTGAGATACAAATGCTTCCAAAAGTTATGACTGTGTGAAATGGAATCATAATTGAGAGCATTTTGCAAACCTTAGCTGTAGGCTCTGGTTGAATGAAGTGCTACTCGAGCTCTAATATTGCAGAGTGATTATGAGTGATCATTCCATGATGTGGGAGAAAATTGAATTTTCAACAGTGCTGAAACTAGGACCTTAAACCGGGTGTGTGCTGGAGAAAACATATAATGGTAAATCTGGGCCACACTTCTTTCCAGGTTAGGAGTGTGTTACCCAACTTCATGTAGATTGCTGAATCTGTTGGCATGGAAAGCCATCTTGAGTTACACCTTGAGCTTATTGGTGGCCTGCATGTATAAACCAGTGACCAAAAATGTAACAGAAGCCATCTTGAAAGTTATGTTTATATTATGCTATGTATGGAAGATGAAGGAAGGAAGGAATAAAAGAAAGAAAGAAAGAAAAGAAACATTCCAAACTCATTTTGGTTTTTTTCCCAATGGTGTTTACTTTTTCTCAGCTTCAAGACCTTTTTAAAATCTCCCCCACCCCATTCCCAAATGTACTAAATACGATAAATCTGCCGCCTCATGGTCCTGCCTCCACCCTTACTATAGTCTACTCAAAGCCTTATTCTTGGTTTTGTGTGCAGCCAAACACCTTTGCCTGGTGCTGTGTGAGCAGTATAAATGTGAGCCACCTCTGGTGCTGCTCTGCCTCGGTCGCAACCGTTGTCCCAAAATGTTGCACGCAGGTTTACGCTGCTGAGCCGCCTTCCTCACTGGATTGGCACAAGTGGTGGTGGAAGAGGGGAAAGCAGAGGGAAGAAGGAAAACTGGAATCAGCAGTGAAGTATCTGAGATGCAGCACAGGGTAGTTTGAAAAAAGTAATGCCGCTTGTGCTAGCAGGCAAGATAATATGACTTAAGATGATGTAGCTGTGCATCCTACAGTAAATATTTACCATAATGCTGCTTCTTGCCCTCCTCTGTTGCAATAGCATTTCCGAGTGCTCTGAAATGGCTGTGGCATAATGGTTCTTTACTTTTCTCAGAGCAAAAGGCAAAGGGGAGACAGCGTGGCGGCAGAGATGTTGACGCTGGTTTTGTATTAATTCTCTTTTTTCCTTGAGCAGCGCCCTGTTGAATTGTAGGTGGTCTTTGGGCTGTTTCTTCACTCTTTCCAGTGATGATTTATTTCTGTGCTTTCAGAGTATTTATGATGTTTCTTTTATTGTTCCTCATCCATTTGGCTGCTTTTTATGCTGCAGTTTGTATAATCCTTTTTTTTTCTTTCTTTTTTCTTTTTTTT
>VZTF01000890.1:123863-147730 GCA_013397755.1 Cnemophilus loriae
TTTTTTTTTTTTTTTTTTTTTTTGACTGGAGTGTGAAATCTGCTAGTCGTCTTAAAACATACAAAACCAGAATGGAGTGTAAAATATGGATGGCCTCAGACTGGAAGAATAATGTGTCTGGAACTTTTTATGCAATTGCAGGCTCCAACTCCAAACAACCCCCTGCCTCCCTTTGGTTTTTATACATATTTTATTACCTGTAGTGAAATCAATAATGTTACTGTGCTCCTTTTAAATACTAACTTCATTCAAGGTGTTGTGCAGATATTAGATAATTCATATTTCACCTCCAGAAAGGATAGGTGTTTGTCTTTCTGATGGCCAGTAGCCCAGCTTGACGCTGGTTTTGTTTATTCGTGGTATGAACCAGATGTGGGACTGGTGGTGGGTGAGGGTGTGTGGGCTTTTACAGAGCTGGGCAACTCTCATCTCCCCAGCCACTGGGTAATGGCCAGGGCACAGATGTATGTCAAGGAGATGGCTTGGGGTACTCTGAGAAGAGAAGGGAATGAAACTCAAGGAGGAGAGCAAACTGAATCATAGGGAAGGCTGTTGTAAGTAGCAGAATACTGGCTGTGAGTGAATTAAGCTGGCAAAATAGTGGTGCATGTCTCTCTTTAGCAGGGGGCATACAAGAGAGGGACAATTCTGCTCTGGTGCCCAGGTGCCTGGAGCTGTTGTGTCCCCTGTGTGGCCAGCCTGTTAGCACATTTGACGTGAGCTTCTCGCAGCTTTCCTAATCTACTGCTGTGTTTCCCTTTTCCTTCCTCTGCTGCCTGGCACACGTGGACCCCAGGAGGCTGCGAGCTCGACCTGGCCTGCTTCGTCCAGCTGATCAACGAGATGGGGGGGATGCAGCAAGTGACTGACCTCAAGAAATGGAACAAGCTGGCAGACATGCTGCGCATCCCCAAAACTGCACAGGACAGGCTGGCCAAGCTGCAAGAAGCCTACTGCCAGTACTTGCTCTCCTACGACTCCCTCTCCCCCGAGGAGCACAAGAAACTGGAGAAGGAGGTCTTGCTGGAAAAAGAAATCCTGGAGAAGAGGAAAGGACCTTTGGAGGGACATTCAGAGAATGCCTACAAGTTCCATTCCTTGCCCCGGTTTGAGCCCAAGAATGGACTCATCAATGGCGTGGTTCACAAAAATGGCTTCCGCAACAAGTTAAAAGAGGTCGATGTCCCACTGAAGACGGGCAGGCGGCGGCTCTTTGCTCAGGAAAAGGAGACCACGAAGGAGGACGAGGAGGAGGAGGAGGGGAGTTCTTAGCGACTTACACAAGTGTATATACAAGGTAATGAGGCTGGCTCTGCCCGGTCTGTGTTGTAGAGCCGATGATGCTGTTGTGTGGGTGGTGTCCGGGTGCACACCCAGCCATCTGAGGGGAGCTCATGGGTTGCAGTGGCATCCCCAAGGCAGCAGTTATCACGGTTATCATGGCCAGGCAGTCTCGTGGCTTTATCCTGATCTGCCTGGCTCTTGGGGGATGTCTGGAAAAGCTGGGAGGCATTATTGTTGTAACAAGAAGCACTGGGCTCTGCCCCCCTTCATCTCCTTGTGAGAGGTTCCCTGAATATCTCTGCCCAATTATCCTTGCAGACACAGATTTTATTTTCATTTTCTAGTGACATTTAAAGTAATGTTCGGCTTTCTCATTCCTGCTTCTCGCAAATCTCTTGTTGAGTGAAGTAGTGCTGCACATCGAAACTAACATCGCTGGAAATACTACTACATTTAGAGAGGGCAAATTGAAATGCAAACAATATTTTCATCCATGATGCCAGACTTTGCTCAGCATTAACAGTCACATGGGTGCTTAGTCCTCCACATATCAAGTACATCCATTTACAAAGGAATGCTGACTCTTTCACTGTGTTTTACTTGGCAGTCTCCTGCTCTGGAGCAGGACTTGGCACTGCAACTCACAGTGCAGTTTTGAGTTGTGTTGAATGGCGTAGCCGCGCTCTGAGAGAAATACAGCATTGAGTGTCCGTGCCCAGTAAAGGAATATGCTGTTTTTCCCCTTCCAATCTTGCTTCCATCACCAGGAAATGAAGCCAGATAGCCCAAAATGACTTATTGTTAAGCTATTTAGGGACTGCATGAGCTCACGCCTTGGGCTTTAAAAGCTTGCTTCAGTTTTCTTTTGCAGCCTGTTATGATTTGTCAGCCCAAAAATTATTTTTCTTGGGGACTCTGGCCTCAATCCCATCTTTGAAAAGCAATCTCTTTGCCATATTGCCCTTGGAGAGAAGCTTATCTAATGACAGCAGCTTTTGTGAATAGTGAAGTGGCATTTCTGTGCTTAATATCCTGTGCTTAATGATGGTTAAATGAAAAACTTGATACACCTTACCCTGATTGCTGCATGAACAACCTCAAACTTAGTGGGGGAATGCCTTTTTCTTCTTTTCCAGTGCAAGTCCCACTTTAAAGTTCAGTAGATACAAAGTCACTCAAAAAGCAAGATTAGGATTTATGAGAACTATCCCAGTTTGACTTAGAAAATAAAAAAAAGCAATCAAAGTGTAGCTTGTGTAACCAGTCTGAGTCTGCTGAGTACCAGGGCTTTACCCCAAAAGGCTGAGAGCTCCCGGAATTTCTGCTGTGTCACCAAAAAAGCGCTGGCAGTACTGGCAGCATCAGAGCCTGTCTGAGTCTGACAATACCAGGTAGAAATACTTCTGTCCTGAGCACAGAGGCTGTTAGAGAGGAGCATCACTGAGCCTGTGGGCTGGGGCTCTCCCCACGCACCAAAGCAGCTGCAGGACATGGAGCCCCTCAGAAAATGCCTTGGGTTGTCCACTGTGGTACCAGCAGCTTCCCGGACACTGGAGCTTGCCTGTTTTGATCCCATCCCACGTTCTCTGTAGGGCAGAGCCTGGGAACCGCTGTCACAGGTGATGGACTGGGGAGAAGGCAGGGGGAAGCAAATCTCTGGTGGATTTCTAGAGAGATCCCTGCTGTGGGGCGCCCTGTGGGACGCCTGGTCAGCCTGAGTGCAGAGAGCGGAATGAAGCTTCATTTCCACAGCACTCAGGAGAAAGCCCTGTAGGAGGACTGATGCATTAATACTGGTTATGTCACTTAGAGCAAGCCTCAAGACACAGAAATTATGCATCAAGCTTGATGCACCAGAGTAGCCCACAAGATGTAAAATTGCTGTAGTTCATCACTAGGCTTAAAAGACTGAGGGAAGGTGGTGCTGGCACCAGTTGTAAGCAGAGAGTGCTTCATGGCATTTGATGAAACAAGGCTTTTAATCCTGTGTATGTGGATGGGGGAGTGTTCTTTACCTAATAACATGTTCCTGAGAAAATTTGAAATTTGATTAACAGAACCTGCCCTCCTGTTACAGTTTCCAGAGATGATGGGATTGTAATGGTTCCCTTCTAAAGCACATTGCTAATTTTAATTAAAAATTAAAAACACACATAAAACAAACAAAAAAAAAAACCTCAATAAACCCACGTCTGTGAAAAATGCCCAGGTCAATATCTTGAGGGCTGGAGGAAACATATCATAATCATATGGCTGCAGTCCAGTTTAGGCCATAAAGTCTGTTCTTCAGACTATGAAGAGGCCATACATTTAGGGTTTCTCACAGTAATGTCTGCAGTCAGCACACGCTTGACCTGTTTTTAGCAAGAGACATCCAGTCTTCCAGGAGCAGTTACCACCATATCCCATGTCAAGGTTAGAGTAAATCTGCTTTGTGTTCAGCTGACTTTTTGCCAGGACTCCCAAATTATTTTCAGTGTCTCTCCTTCCCAGGCTGTGAGGCCTGCTGTGCTTTTAAGTGTGTGCTGCAGGCTGCTGTGCTTGCTTGCTTTACTCCTAAATAAGTGGCTTTTCTACCTGACGATTAAAATGTTGTCATTTCTAAGTGTGTGAAGTAAACTGCTGACATCAAAGCAGGATCTGATGCAAGATTTTCACTCTTCTTTCCCCGGTTTTAGCTCTGAAAATATTGTAAAAACCTTTACTGGCACTGACTGAAAGCAGCATTTGTTTCCATACAGAACAAACTGAAGGCTTATTAGCAGACCCATTAGAGGGACACAAAGAAGAAATCACAGTCCGAGCTTTGCCAGCCCTCCCATAAAACCATCATGGAAATCCTATGCTGAGCTCTCTTCACCCAGGGACTTGGCAATTTCATACTCCACTTAATAGGAGCCCCTCCTTCCCACCTGTGGCTATTGTGAAATCTCTGGTTTCAGCTCGTGTTTGTGTTTGCTTTAATGTCTTTAACATTCATAGTGTTGCACTGTCCTTCTCTCTGCCTTCCCACCCAGGCTTGGTGGTGGTGGTGGTGATGCTCTCCCTGGGTTGGCTCTCATGGCCCTTGCATCAGATGTGAGAAGAATCAGGGGAGGAAATAGGAATTTCTTTTCTTAAACCTTCCTCTCTTCTTGTCACAGCAAGAGAGACTCTGCTTTGTAGCTTGAAGCTCCCAGGACAGTTGTTTAACTGCTGAGATACTTTTCAGGGTGTTGGAAAGGATGTTTTGCTCCTCAGCAGTTCATTTTGTGTTCTGGTTAGAATGCTCCATTAAAGCATTTTTAATTATTTTCTGTGTTGGCATCAGAAAACGTTACGAGATCCCTCAGATCAAGGAAAACAACCGAACAGCACAAACAAACAACAAAAACCCCTCAGCCATTTAAGTTGTTTTACAGTTTTTAGGAGACTGAAAAGATACCAAATTCTTGGCAGAGGAAGAAATGGGTATGTGCAATTTTAAAGGGTTAAGCTGTTCCAGTTTTCCACTTTCTTTCTTCATGCTTGCTATATATTTCTATTTTCTTTTTCGTATATCTGAAAAATGGAAAGACATGGTTAATCTTGGAAGATGAGGCCTTAATTTTGTTTTTCTGCATAAGATGAGAGGAAGAGGCAAGTAACTGAAAGGAGGCAGCTGCTGCAGTGTTGGTTTGCCTCTGGTGGAGGCTGTGCCCAAGCACAGTGACTTGGTGCGGGCCCTGTGCTTTACGAGAGGTTTTGTTATAAAAGGCTGCCTCAATAAACCATTCACGAGGGCATTAAAAGATGAAGGAAATTGCTTATTGGATCACAGAGAATCCAGCTCTGAAGTTTATGGGAATCAGAGTGCCCCAGGCCCTGGGCATTTCACAAAGTTTTTTTGCTAAAGCTAATTATGCAGCATTCAATTAAAAAAGTGACAACGTTATAACAGTATGAGCATGGCAGAGTGATAGACTTGGCCTCTGGGGGAAAGCTGCTTTTATAGTTCTTTCTAGTTTACTCTCGGACATAGTTATTAAATAAATTAAACCCAAGAAAAGGCTGAGGTGGTTTGGCAGATCTGTTTCATAACTGAAAAACTAGAAAGGTAACAGCCCAAATAATAAAAATAATTTATGTAGAGTTTTTAAGTCTGTGGTTGCTCAGATGAGCAGTCAGGGGGCACAGTGGGAAGGAGCAGTGGATCTGGTGAGGGAGCAAAGACGTTTTGTACTCCACATTTGCAGAGGGCTGCTGCCTGCAGCAGTGCCCTCAGACCTCGTGTGGTGCCTGCCAGCTCTCATGGCACGCAGCTTCCCAGCGTCTTCTTTCTGCCCTGGAGCAGAGGAGGCAGCAGAGGTGTTCCTGTCTGGGCACACCAGGATGTCAGGGCTGAAAGGAGCGAGTGAGTTCTCATGCTGTTGCCTCCAAAGCCATCAGATGATGCTTCCCAGAGCTTCTGGTGGTGTAAGTGTGCAGGAAAGCAGGTGTCTGGAAACTTTGGGGTAGCTCAAACAGAAAACCAAGTCAGAGCCTCTTCTTGTACAGCTCCTGCAGCAGTGCCAAGAAAGAATGCACTCATTCAGCAATTTTACTGTGTTTTACTTTTCCTAACCTTGTAATAACAGGTCCCGGTTCCTTGGCACTTGAACTGCTTTTATTGAATTGAGCATAACTGGTTTTTGAAAGCAGGTAATTACAGTAATCCTGGCAAACTCTGCTTTTTGTGACCATCTTCCACCACATACAACATTTGATGCTGAGCGTTTCTGTGAATTTTCTAAGTCTTTTTCACCTGCTCCTTGTACTTAAAGAGCATGGCCACACGGTCCCTGGATAATGGATTGGATTTGATTGGCTGTCTGCTGGGTTCTTTGCAACCTGTCCTAGGAAGCTGGGCCATGTCCATCCTCTGTATTTATAAAACACTGAGCGTTGTGCTGGACAAAGCAGTGTTCCTTGTGGGAACATTCAGTTGGCCTTTTGACACGGTGGGTTTGGGGAGTTCATGTGATTGAATATCTGTATCTTCTGAGGTGTTTTCTCTCAGCAGCAAAATGAGCTTTAGACCCATACCTCTTCTGGAGACTTTGTCCTCTTTCCCTCTGTTGTCATCTGGGATTGAGCCTGTAAGGAAAAGAGTGAGGACATGGGGGGATGTAGGCATGTTTTTTCATTTTCACTTTTAATTTTATTTTATTTTTCCACAGGGTAGGTCTGTTTCTTTAACAACCTTCTACCGAACAGCAAGAAACATCATGAACATGTGCTTCACAAAGGAGCCTACAGTAGCTGAAGTAGAGGTGAGGCCAGCTCAAGGGGTGGTAAAAATTTTTATTTCAGGGCACTGGGTATGGGGATTCAGGATAGTTGACTTTCAAGCATTTCTGTAATCAGTTTAAGGCTGTCTAGTTTGAAATTAAAAAAAAAAAAAAAAGCTTAAATAGACATGGTGCTGATTCTTCCTTTTTAAAATTTATTTGAACATTTTTAATAAAGGTGTTGATGAACTGAGGAAGAGAAAGAATTCTTAATCTGACATGTGCTGAAACACAGAAACCAAGAGGATCTAAATTTTGCCTGCTTTATTGTTACTTTTAATTATTTATATTCTTACTTTTAAGCAGTATTTTATGTTGAATTACATTGAGGTCATGAAAGCCTTGTAAACTTCTGGGGTTTATATTTTAATGAGAGATACCTTGTTCAGCGAATTAAAAATGCAATACTGCTTTCTCTTACCACAGCAAGAATACTGGCGGATAGTGGAACAGAAAGATTGCCATGTAGCAGTGCATTGTGGAAAAGTAGATACCAACACCCACGGGAGTGGTTTTCCTGTGGGAAAATCTGAACCATTTTCAAGGTAAGATCCCCAAAGCCACCCTCTCTTCGTTGTCTCACTCCTGAGCAGAGGCCAGCAGGGCAGCTTGGCACTGGGAGTGTTGGCACTGGGAATGTGCACTGACTGTGTCTCCCTCTGTGTCACCCCTCAAACACAGGCATGGGTGGAACCTCACAGTCCTTCCTAATAATACAGGATCCATCCTGCGACATCTTGGTGCTGTGCCTGGTAAGCAAGTCCCTTCTCTGTGTTTTCAGCCGGTGTCAGTGTCCTCTGAATGTGGTGCTGTGGGCACCAAAGGCTTCTCCCTCTTTCTGGCCCCCCTGTTCCCCAGCTGACTGAGAAGACGTGCAGTTGTATGTAGCAGGTGGTTTTTAAAGGGGTGAAGGCAGCCATGCAGACAAAAGATTAATGAATAGCTGAGACCGTGTTCCTGGGAGGAACCGGTTGTACCTGCAGTACTCCTTGCTGTTCTTGCCAGGGTATCCGTGTTCTTTTGTGTCAGGACAGAGCTGTGGAACTGCCATACTTGCAAAATGTAGTCTGTAGCTCTGGGAAAAGCAGCACACACATTTTCTAAATAAATTCTCACAAGTTCTCCAGCTGCATATACACCATTGCAATTTACTGGTAAGAAACATTGAAAGCACAGTGGAATCTCCTGTTGAAATCAGGTGTTGAGCCTGAACAAACCAGCTGGGAAACAGGATACCTGTTGAAAAGTTACATGTATGCTTGACAACATGAAGCAGCCTTTTCTGACCAATGGCAATGAGCTTGAATTACAGGTATTTCTAAATTCTCCTGAGTATAAAAGTTTTATACAGCTATTAGAAAACAAATATGTTCAAAGGCCCTGCAGTTGTCCAGTAGATACTTTCTTAGTGAAAAATGCTGACTTTGTTAAATTACTGCTTGTTAATTATTCACTCTGATAGGAATTGAATAGGATTATAACTAGGATCAGCTTACAGAGAGAATAAGATTTTTGACTTAAATGCCCTCTCAAACTGTCTTTTACTGAACAAACTGAAGTTACTCAAAACTCATTTTTCAATCTCTTTGTTTTAGGAGTGACAATTCCTTGGCTAAATATTGGCATGGTCTTTTCTACCTCATGCTGGTCTCGAGACCAAAATCACCTTCCATACATTGACTACTTACACACTGGTGCTGATTGCATTTGGTAGGTATTCCCGTGGTTTTTCGTCACATTCCCTGTGGTGGCTGCCTGTAGGCTGGTGTTAGTAGCAGCTTGTGTAGGACTTTTGCACGAGGGAATCTCACCTAGAAGGTCCTCTGTGTGTGTGTGTGTGTGTGTGGTTCCACTTTTAATGGGAAAATGTGGTATAAACTTAGGAGGTGAAAACCCGTTTCCTGGAAGAAAAGTTTCACTTGGTCTTCCGTGGTCTATTCTGGTGTCTTGATGTCCCCATGGTGGCAGTGGCATCATGAACTGCTCTTTATGCACATGCAAAGTGTGCTCTCACATTTCTCAGATGCTGTTGATGTCAGGGGTGCGGATCCAGCTGTCCCTGGGAAAGCACATGGCCCAGCAAAAAGGATTTGAAATTTGGAGAAAACCATTAAAGCAGGATCTCCTCTCTCTAAACATGTTAAGTTGATGAAATGTTCTGTATGTGATCCTTTCAAGGGGTAAAGGTAACTGCTGGATTATGCTGCAGACCTGGGAGTTTGTCAGTTTCTGTCATGGGCATTTCATGGCTCTCCTCCCTGTTCTATGAATCAGGAATCTGTAATCTTTTATAATAATATACTATCAGGACAAATCGCTAATTGTCCTCACTTTAGGTGAGTCTGTTTCTTTCTATGACATTAATCTAGTCTTAAATGACAGTAAATTCCAAACAGAAGGCATTCAAGAATCCCCTAATTAAGTTCTGAGGCCACTCTTCATACTGTGTGTGTCAGAACATGTGACTTTTGGGATTGAACAAGCTTGCATGCAGACAGCTCAAATTTTAGGAAAGACTACTATTCCTGTTTTTCCAGTCCAAGAAGAATGAAAGTAAAGAAGCCATTTGCTTTTACTTGCTGGACTTACACAGATGAGTACATAGCTTAAGGCATATTTGTGATGATTGCCTTGATGGAACAGGGATAGTAGGCAGGAATAACTCGTAAGAAGGAAGTGAAACTCCTTTGTCTGTTGAAGCTATTCTTCAGGAAGGCTGCCAGCCTTAAGTATCAGGCTAGTATTCATTAGCTCATTACAACTTTTAATAGTGCAGTAAAGCACCCAGCTGTGATAGGAGAAGATGAATTTAATATCTGCAGGTCTGGAGCAGTACCTGGAGCAGCCCTGACAGCATTGCCTTCAGTCGCTGCTTCGGGGACAACAAAGCAGCCACTGGGCTCCAAACCTCTCCTCTGTCTTGCCAAGTCCATCCACCACCCAGGAATCTTCTCCTCCAAGGACAGATCCCTGTGGTACTCAAACTACTTTACTTACCTGCAGATTGCTCAGATCACTCTCTGTAATCTCTCAGGTTTTACCTCCGGGAGATTAAACAGGGGAGAACTCAATTTGCATGCAGGGCAGAGGTCAGTGACCTAACCTTTTTATTCTTGAGGGATCCTCGGTGCCCATTTAAAGAGAGAAGGAAATCTTGTTCTGCCCAAGACGCTCAGAAGTCTATACTGGCTGCTCACTTCCCATTTTTACAGGTGCATCAGGAATTGCAGATGAGTGCAATTGCAGTGTACACCAGTTGCAAAGGATCTCGTTCCCCTTGGTCCTGCCCTAGTACTCAGATAGTTCCATGCACTTCTGTGCTGCCCCTGCTCCTCATACATCTTTCCCAAGCATTTTCCTGTGCCTGTCTTGTGAGGTACTGTGTGCTTGAATCTTTTGTCTTTTCCAGTCATATTTTCTGACTCTAAAAGAGAAGAGTGGGTTCTGCCATGATCTGGGTTCGAATTTAAAATATTTTCATCCCTGTTTCAAACCTGTTACTACAGTGTAACTAGAGTACTACACCACACGTGGGGAGCTGAATTGAAGCTGTCACTGTTAGCAGCACAAGCACTGCAAAGTATTTGAGACATGCCATGCATTTAAAATTGCTGTTGGGACTTGATCCTTACTTATCAAGGTGAAATTCTTCTACTTCACCTCTCTCTAACCCTGGGATTACTTAGCAAGGTCCTGATCATTGTCAATATATGTGTAAGGAGTTGGTCTTCATACACCTAGGCAACCAGCTCAATAGAGCTCTTATTGTGGCTGCAATTAGCTGTACGAGCAGATTAATGTCATGTCTTCTGCCTCTTGGCTTAAAGATCAACAAACACAAATCAAAGTCATCATCAGTACAGTGAATAGTAATGAGGTGTTCAAATCATAGGAAGTGCAGCCTCCTACAGACTGTTCAGTCAGGGTAACTCCGTGTGATGCACGTGGAGTTAGTGCGCGTTACAAGCAAGTACCCTGACAAGGTGTGTAAAGCCAGCAGAACACTTCATGAAGTTGCTGGAGAGATCAGATGAATGGCAGGAAGACTGTACCAGTTCCCCAAAATCTTCCCAGCTTCATTCTCTTGTTCCAAGTTTGGCAAAACCACTCCGTATGTGTTTGTGTGTGTCTTTGTTTCTGGTGTGGGGGCAAATGGACTCCAGGTTGAAGTCTTACTGCCTAAAGTGAACGAGTAAGTCATGATAAAGCTGGAGATGCTTTTTACTTGCCTGAGCATAGCAAACCCAAAGAAAGTAGTGTCACTGATAAAGCAGAACATGGGAGCACCTCCAGACAGGTTTGGGAATCCCAGGATTAGCACTGTGTTTCCCACCGAGCTGTGCTGCTCAGTTTGCAGTGATCGAGTACCATCTGCCACATTTTGGGAACAGGTACCTTCTGGGTGGGCATAAACCATCACCCCTTGGACAGGCTGCAGGCAAGAGCAGTGACTAGTTGTCACCATATCGCCTCCCTGCATCCAGAAAAGCAGCAGTTCTCTGGATGTGTGGCTCTAAGACTCGAGACTCCTGTTACTTCTTGTCATTCTGCTGAGGGAGCAGTGCTGGCAGGGAGCACAAGGGGACAGCTGCTTCCTAGGCTTCCAAGGAGTGGAGGATGTGCAACTTGGCAGATTCCCAGCAGAGTTTGAAACCTCTCCTGCTACTTTGGCGGCTCTTAGTCAGGTCTTTTGTTGCAAGGGAGAGGAGGGATGTGGGATTTGTTCAGTAAGCAAGGCAAGAAGGTCTTAGGCAACTTCATGTACTAACAGTAGAGGGAATTTGTGGTTTCTTGACTGTTACAAACAGAAAATGTTACTAAATGTGAAGATCCTTTGTTTGATGCACAGATAATAAATACAGCCTTTTATGGTAAAGATAACAACATATATTGGTGCTCACAAGATGCAAACTCCTGCCCATAAGTAGCTGTTTTGGTGCTGTTAAAATGAACATCAGTCTATTGCTGGTTTCTCTCCTCTGACTGCACAAGAGCACTGAGTTTTCACATTTCTGTTTTGGGGATTTTGTGTCGTTTGATACTTGCTGAACACAATCAGACTGAGTCTGAATAAACAGCTTCCCTTCAATCCTCAGTGTTTTACCAAAAGAACTGTGTGTGAAAGCCTGTGTTTAATTTCTTTCTTCTAATCAATGTGCTGGTCGAATTGCCTGTTACTGTGTAGCTGTGGACTGTTACTTACTCCACAGTAAATCTTTCTCTTTTCCTCTGACAAAACAACAGGTATTGCATTCCTGCTGCGGAGGAGAACAAACTTGATGATGTGGTACATACCCTGCTGCAAGCCAATGGCACTCCAGGGCTGGAAATGCTTGAAAGTAATGTAATGGTAGGTTAGCACTGGGAGAGGTGTTCCCATTTGAGAACCCAAGGCTAATCAGGAGGCTGGATGGTAGGGGACTTATTTTGGTTTTGTCTTACACTACAGTGATGCAGAGGGGGCTACTTTCTGTTTGCAGTGTTTACCCACATGGTATTTTTCTAACAAGGCTGTTATTATGTGTTCATATAAAAACAAACATGACAGTGCAATAAATGTCCATTTTAATATTGTCTATAATGTATTTAGCCTCACAAAGGGAGTGGGATTTAATTAATTCATCTGCCATGACTGACATTTTACGATGCCAGCATGGATAGGAGAAGCCTAGTACTTAAGTATTTTTGGCTCCTTTGTTTATCTTTTGGATAACAATTTCTCTTTAGTGCATTTAAGTGTAAATTTGGGAGCCCATAACAAAAAACCCTCCCGTGGCTACTCATGTTAACATCTCACAGAAGTGCAGCAGCACAGTGGATTCAGTGCCAAGTTGGAAAAGACTGGATGGAAAGCTGAATGACCTGCATTGCTTTCTGTAGTAGCAGACAGTGTTCTGCCCTTGGGCAAGTGAGAAGTTTAAACTGTTGGTTTGAGGAGAGCCACTCCTGCAATTGTCACTCCAAACGCTGAGGTTTGGCACAAGGGGAGTTGGAGAGGGAAAGCGACCAGAGCGGAGCTGTTCACAGAGCATGGCTTTGCTCCATGAGCCAGTAGCATGTGGCAGCACCCAGCCAGGAAGAGGATCAGAGAACTGTAAAAGAAAGTTCCGATTTATTGTTTTTCTCTCTCTCTTGTTTTTTTTTTCCCCCTCTGTCTTTCTAGATCTCCCCAGAGATCTTGTGTAAGGAGGGGATCAGGGTGCACCGTACTGTACAGCAGAGCGGGCAGTTCGTTGTCTGTTTTCCTGGATCCTTTGTGTCCAAAGTGTGTTGTGGCTATAGTGTTTCCGAATCGGTGCACTTTGCTACCACCCAGTGGACAAGTATGGGCTTTAAAACAGCCAAGGTAAGTTGAGAAAAGGAGTTAAAATGGATTCACGGCCCTGCCATCTAAAAGGACAGCAAAGCAGACATTCCAGGATTGGTAGCATTGTGAGGCTAGTGCAACTGCGTCTGTTTTTCTGGACTACTAAATAAACAAAAAAAAAAAGGAAAAAGTTCTGCAAGGCATAAGACGATCCAGTGTTTTCAGAAAAGTGACTGAGCTGTTAACTGACACTTAAAGACTTGTGTATATATAAAAAATTTCAGAAGATTGTTATGCCTGCAGACCAGTTTGCAAGGAAGCTTTTCAAAAATCCCTTCAGAGCTAATGATTATACACTGTATTATGCTTACTAATTTTTTTTTAAGTGGCGTTTTCTAGAACCATTAGAATCTCAGGTGCAAATATCTGAATAACTGTGCTTGTTAGCTCCTGTGGTAGGCAGAGTCAGTTAATACTCACAGCTGTATTGCTTGTTTTTCTCTGCCCCTTCATTCAGGAAAAGCTGTTGATCAGGGCAATTTCAATTTTAATCGACTTGAAAATCCTTAGGCTCACTGACCAGCCCATCCAATACTAGATGTAAATAAATAACCTTCCCATTCCCTTTTCACACAACTGACCGAGGCAGGTTGCCTGCAGAAACAGGTGAATTGTCCAGTCATCATGATTCTGGCTACATTTCTGTGTTCTTGGGCAAACAGTATACGTCACTAATTGTGTTTCCAGCCTTCTGAAATACACTCTGGGTTACAGATACTATTTTGGTAGTGTTTTATAGCTAAGCCACTAGTAAATTATCCTTTACAGCTTCAGACCAAGTTACTAAGTAATTAACTGTAATATGTCCACAGTTAGGGATTGCTTCTTTAGGGTAAATGGAATTCTTCCAGCCTGGTTATACTAACTGTATATTAACTTAGTTTGAAATAAAAGGTTATTTTATTATATATTTATTTTGGGGGAAGGTGGGAATTGTGTATATCTATAAGTAAGGCATAAGAATCCTGAGCTAACCTTTCCTGTCTGAACGTACATGATGATATTAACGCCGTGTGCTGTATTTATCGCTCTACTGAACACTTGTTTGATATCGTGAAAATGCTACTCCTGTAAGAGACAGAAATCACTATGCAGCAATTAAACAGCTCTTGGTGCCTCAAATTTTGAAGAACAGTTTCTTTTGATTAATTTTTAAGAGCTTTGCACTGGGTAAATATAAGCTGACTGAAAATCCAGCAGATTACAGTCTATGATAACCTACCTTGGAAATTGAAGTCACAGCTCTCACAAACTTCACAAGAACCGCAGCTAACATGTTTATATCAAAATAACTTTTGAAACATCTACTGCGCTGTTCTTTTCTCTTTTTTTTTCTCCCTTCCCTTTCTGTCCTCAAGCTGTGTTATGTTCTTAATTTCCTTTAATTTTGGAAATTATTCTTTGGTTCCTCCACTTTGACAAGGCACTTTGCCATCTTTGCCACAACGCTGGCCAGGATTGTGCTTTCCAGAGGTGGTGAGATGTTCTGTGTAATGGGCAAGATTCCCCTTTCGGACTGCTAAATGAACTCTCTGATAAACAACTGTACCTTCTGTCTGTTCGTTCTCCACAGCAATACTGACAGTTTTTAGCGTTTGATAAATTAACTTTGTTTTCATCCTGTGATACTGTGACCTGATTTTTTTATAGTGACTCTCTTTATATTACTAAAATTATGTTGTTTCATTTCTGTATTGAATGACTGCTCAATCTCCTTTAATACATGGAAAAATGAAATTCTGCATCTGAAATTGCATTGATTTCAGTCTTACAAGCACTTTGGAAAAATTGTTGGAATAAAAGAGTTTATACAAACACCTGTGTAAAGGGACAGTCAGGTTTAACTTAGACCATACTTGGAACAAGGTTGCTGGTTTTTAAAAAGCACCCTAAGAGCTCTTGAAATTTTAAGGTAAGGATGAGAAGAAGATTCAGAGTTGTGGTGGAAGAGTGTGTGTTTGGAGTGGTAAAGGGATAACTCTGTAGCTTCAAATAAGGCATTGGGCAAAGTCAGTGAAACTCATTTAGGAAGCTGAAGTACAGAAAGTTGGCACTCTGGGTTAGAGGTTTGGAAGTGAGAGGAAATGTCTGGTTTTAAAGGAGGGCTTTGGTGCTATAGGGCCTACCAGAAACTGGGTGGGAAGAGACTCAGCTGGTACTGTAATACAAGAGGAAGACGTACATACATAGGAAAGATGGAGTTAGTCTTCCAGTTGGAGCAGCACTGCTGCACACACAGAAGAGGCTGCAGTCCATAAGGCAGGTTTGACTGTGTCACTAGTGACAGAATCCCTGTGCACTGATCTCCCAAATAGGAAAATTGTGGTATTAACTCCCTGACCGTCCAGGGAAGATGCTGGCAGGGGCTGGACTGGTATTTCCCCCACCTCCAGTTTTAGTTGGGGTGAGGAACATGCCTTTAAAATGCCACAGGATTCCCACTCCTTGGTTCCTGTCACAGAGCTGTCTCACCCTGAGCACATGGGGCTCCTTCAGAGGAAACCAAAGGGAAAGAGCTCCTACAGAAGTGTACCTATTGTCCTCACTAGCAAAGAGCTGTGCTGTGGTGGAGAGCGAAGATTAAGAACCTTGGAAGAGCAGTAAAATGCAAAATAACCAGTGCTGTGGTGTTTCATTTTAAAAGATGGCCTCACATAAACCCAAAGAAGCAGGTTAAATTGAGAGTGCAGAATGAAGGGTTAAGTGTTTGCATGCAGCCTAGAAATTGCTTAAAGATGCCATGTTAAGAGGCTCACAACACATGCACTTTGCTTAGCAAAAAACCGCAAAACTAACAATTTTAAATGGCAAAACCCCACTAAACATAGGATGGCTAAACCAGGAGAAAGGAGTCTGAAATGAGACCAAAAAATCCCTTTCATGTCCAGAAGATGACAATGCAAGTAAAAGAACCTCTGCAGCAAGATGCATGTAAATACACAGAAATGCAAACCAAAAAGAGGTTTCAGAGAACAACTTTCTAAAGGCCAGAAGGAAAAAGTAAACGTACAAAAAAAATGAGAACAGGGCAACCACCGTGGTGGCTTTTGCAGCAAGGTCATGGCCTCCAGGCCTTAAATGTTTTAGAAGTAGGTAAGGACAAGAGTTGCAGCTGACAGAGTCAGCTGTGAGCGTTTTTGGGAAGAAAAGGCTCTTAAATAAATTGAGAGGTGAAGTTCACACATCAAAAAAAAAACTGATTTAAAGAGAAGCAGAGGATGGGTCAGTTTTTATCGTGAAGGGAGGAGGTCTCTTTCTGCATTCCTCAGGAGCTTGTACTAGCACAGTTTAAGGTATCCATAAATAACCTAGGAAGGGAAGTTAATAGTAAAACTAATCTTTTATGCTGATGATATTAATGGTAATGGCAGCAAAAATTAAAGCTATGAAGCGTTACAGAAAGATTTCATGATGCCAAGTTATCCAAGTGAGAAAATGGTAGATGAAGTTGAGTGTTGATAAGTGTTAAATTTAAATTTAAAAACATAATCCTAACGTGACAGATACAGAGATGGGCTCTGAATGATGGGCTCTTGCTACCGAGAAAAGAGGTCTTTGGATTCCTGTGGAGCTGTCATTCAAGTGCTCTGGAGTGGCATAACAAAAATACATTGAATGTTAAGAATTACAAGGAGAGAATAGATAACAAAGCAGAAACACTGCTCTGGCACTGCGTAGTCTTGGTGGTTTGTGAAATTCTGAGTTCCTAATTGCAGAAGGAATATAGAGGAACTAGAAAAAGCACAGCAGAGATCAATGGTTAAAGTTATTAATTAGCCTCTGCATTAAATATAAGAGTACTACTCAGCCTGGAAAATGAATGACCAAGAGATGTATGAGAACAAGAGAGATCACAAGTGCCAGGCTGATGATAATTATAATACAAATGTTCACTGACTTTCATGACATTGAAAAATGTGTCACTAAAAGAAATAATTAGGCAGCAGTACAAGTCTGTTGTAAAATACTTACCTGTGTATTTCAGTACTGTATGGAAGAGAAAAATGTATATAGATTCAGAAATTCAGATAAATGCAGAGATACAGCAAGTTCTGCTAAACCCAGTTCAGGCTCAGGGTGTCCCTGAGCTATCACCCAGCTGGAGCTGACCTTGCTTTCTTCTCCAGCCACCCACTGTGGCCTTTTATCCTGGCTATGTGTGTTGCCCGTGCAGGATTTTTCCCTGGATTGGAGTCTGTTCTTGTGCAGACAGCCTCAGACTAAGCAAACCTAACACAGAAAAATCTTCCCGTACCGCTCCTAACAGTGCAGCTGGTCTAACCCCACGCATGGTCTAGCAGAGCATAATGCTTCTGAAGAACACTTTTCTTACCTTGGAACCTCTTTTGAACCCTTTTTGGTCAGCAAAGGCTGCTATTCCATTTTATGTGATAGTTATCACTTGAATGCATGCAATTGGTGCTATAAAAAGTGATTATTTTTGTGATTATTTGTTGTGAAAAAATAAATACTCAGAGCATGTAATTAGGGTTACAGAACAGGGTGAAAATAAATTAAGGTAAAAATTAAATCTTTGGGGTTGTGTGTGCTGAGTAGGTATTTGGCAGGTTTAACCACTAACCAGAAATGTCACCCTCACATTACAGTCCAGTCTTAGTGTCATTTGAACTCTCTGAATCTACATAAGCCAAAACAGACCTCTGCAGGTACTGGGAAAATGCTACACTTTTCCCACCTGCACATTAAATCAAGGAATTTGCCTACCTAAGAATTATCAAAAGGGTTTCAGCTACCAAAATCACTCAGTTTGTATTGAGTGAAAAACATAACTTCAAAAGCTTTCACAGAGAGGACCCAGTAACAGGCAGAACTGAACCCCCCTCATTTGCCTGTTGTCTCTTTTCCCTTGGCATGTTCTGCCAAGTTTTTTTATGTTTTAAAAGATGTGAAATAACACCAGTCCTGCGTTTCAAGCAGGTCATATGTATAGATCTTACACTGTTCACACTCTGAGCCATCCAGTATTCCTGAGCTTGAGTGATGGTGTTGCTCCTCCTGGCCTTCACAGGAAAAATAAATTTTTAGGAAGAGAATTTTGAGGTGCTTGGAACATAAACACTTTGTTTAACTGGGACTGTGGAAAGATTTTACTTGTGATTGTTTTAAAAGGCTATTTTTGGCCTCAGTTTATTAGTATCAATAATATTAGTTAATTAACTTTGAATTAATTCTTGGAAACATTTTTTTTTTTTCAAATTTGCTCGGGAACTAATGTGGCAATTTCCCCCCCTGTCCCAGGAAATGAAGCGGCGCCGTATAGCCAAACCATTCTCAATGGAAAAGTTGCTTTATCAGATTGCAACAGCAGAAGCAAAAAAAGAAAATGGACCGACTCTGAGCACGATATCATCGCTCCTGGGAGAGCTCAGGTAATGAATGGGGGCCCTGCTGTACCCCTTTTGTTTTCATTGACAGACTCCAGAGGTGGATGACGTAAGTAACCCGTTCAGACACATCTTGCCTGTACTTATCCAAGCAAAAGCCCAGCAAATGTACCTGAAGGCAGGCACACATGGAAGAAGCAGCTTCCTTGGCTGTAGCTGATGTGACAATGCCCATGGTTAGGATGTCTTACTCCAAGAATTCCCTACTTTAGACACCATCAAAGAATTAAAATTACAGTTTGCACTGGGTTTTTATTTTGTTAATTCTTGGTGCTGAGAGTCAAGATATCCTGATGCATTATGTGAACTACGTGGTGCCAAGTGGTCAAACACCTCCCTTTTCAATCTCTTGGCATCAGTAGTCACTGTCAGTCCATGTCTGTAGTGGGTTTTGCACCAGGAACCCTTGTCTTCAGCATCAAACCTGTTACATTACATGTGCAGAATGTCCTTTGTATACAGAAAGTTGTCTTGGTTTAAACCAGTGAGTAAGTGAGATGTGCATGCATGGTAACGCATCTAGCGTTAGAACTCCAGCGTTTTAAAAAGTAAAAACTTCACACTCCTTTTTCTCCCCAGTATTAAGGACACATGTTCAGGGTTTCTCTTGATAGGTGAGAAAAGAAAATACGATGTTGCCTGGCTTCCTGTGTAATGATCTTCTCTTTTGTTCCCTACCATGTAGTTGCTACCTATCTTTCAAGTTTGTGACAACTGATACTCGAGATGTCAAGAAAGTTTTGATGAATGGAGTCTACAAACTGTATTTAACTAACTAGCATGTTCATTTGGAAATTTTCCAGTGACATATTGGAGGGGAAAACAGCCCATGTGTTGTTTAGTGTTCAGAAAGAAATGCAAAGAGGTGTGCTGACTGCTTTACCTGCACGTGGTTCCCCTGTGGGAATAACCACTGTCAAGTGCCTTTTTTTTCCCCTTGAAGAGGAAGTCTGCAAGTACAAAAGGCGAAACAAATGTTGGTGCTTGCTCTTAGACCATCACATCGACCTTTATCAGAGTGGTTCTCAAACTTGTTCTTATGTGTAGGTTGGAATTCACTGGAGGATATCGATCCTTCCTGTGGCTGCTTATAGGAAACAAAAGCCCAAACAACAAAAATCTAAAAAAAGAAAGAAAAAAAAAAGCCATCTGAAGTGGAACACTGTACCATATTTTTTTTCCTTTGTTTTGTTTTGCTTGTTTGTTATGTCTCTTGCTGCCTCTTCTCCTGATCTGCCTTGGTTGCTCAGTTTGCCCGTGCCGTTTGCTTAGCTTGGCTCTCCACCCATCTTCAGCTGTGTCTGGTGGTGCACTTTTTTATCCTCCCCTTCCATCTGCTCGGCTCACTCCACACTTGCTGTCTTCCACTCAGCTCCAACCCAACCTGCTCTCCTAAAGCTGTAGAGTTCAGCACAGGAGGTACTGTCCGCCTTAGGGACGCAGCGGGTGAAGGGCGGCCGGAGGGCTTGGCGGTTGTTCTTAATTGACATCTCCTTCTTTTTCCCTGGGTGTACAGCAAGATCTTCGTCTTTTGGCACAATCACTTGCCCTGCTCCCCCTTTCCTGCCTGAAGCACCTTATGGCAGCAGGTCCTTGGTTCATCTCTGCCTCCTGATGAAGGGGCTGTTACTCCTGACAGCAACGGCTCCTCTTGCTCAAGGTGGCTTTTGGCAACTTCAGGAATGACAGTCATGTTAGCCACAGCTCCCGACTCTCCACGTGGCTCGAGCAACCATCGACCTCCAGGAAGTCCTCGGCAGTCCCCACTTCTCTGTGGAGCAGTTTGAGAACCATTGGCTTGATACAGTGGTCGCTGTTAAAATCTGCAGATAGCTTTTGCAATTAGGCAGCGTTTCCCGGGTGCTGGCTGTGTCTGCCATGCTTAGGGAATGGTACCAACCTCCGACAACACTCAGGGCTTTGCTGTGTGGAGCTCAGGTTTCAGTGATGAGCGTGGTAAAGGGGTGACTGTGTGTGGCTCTGTGGTGGCTGGAGGCAGTGCCAGTGTCTAATTGTGCCCCCGTTCACAGGGACACGGAGCTGAGGCAGCGGCGGCAGCTGTACGAGGCCGGTCTCCACTCGTCGGCGCGCTACGGCAGCCACGACAGCAGCAGCACCAGCGTGGATGGCAAGAAAAAGCCTCGAAAGTGGTTGCAGTTAGAAACGTCAGAGAGGAGGTGTCAGATTTGTCAGCACCTGTGCTACCTTTCCATGGTAGGTACAATCCTTTGCCGCTCCTGGGGTAGTGTCCCCCTGCTCTAGCATTCCAGGGATCTATAGGCATTTGAGAGACAGCACATGGCCCCGGAGCCATGTCCATGCAAGACACAGAGGTGTTGATGTGGTTTGTCAGAACATTTACTGCCTTGGCCAGTGGTGACAGAAGACAACAGTGTCATCTGGCTTCCCACTCTGCCAGAAGGGATGAACCAGGCACTCAGCTGCCCTCAGACACCCGTGAGATGTTTGCATTGCATGAGGAGGGCTAACAAAGACACCTGCAGGTTGCCAGCAGCAGTGAGTCGTGGCAGAGCAGGTCTCAGGATGAGCTACAGCTCAGACACATGCCATGAACCTCAGGCATGCAGCCACAGCCCCTGCTGAGACAATGTCCCTGCAAGCCAAATTGCAGGGGAGATGTATCCCATCCATCAAGCTGTTTGCCAGCCTGTCCAAAAATAGCCTGTAAACTTTCTCTCTTTTTAGAGGGAATTGCCTACTGGCTTTTGAAGGTGTGCTTACTATTGTGGTGACACTTCCAGGCTTTGAGCTGTATGCGGAACACCTACAAACACAGCAATGTCATTAAAAATACCAGAAACCCCTCCCACAACCTTATATACCATTTAATCCCAAGAACAGGTATTTAAATAAACATAACGCAGTGCATGTGAGTCCATATTTAGTCCTTCCGGTTTGGGAGTTCTTTTTCTCTGTCATTTTTTTGGTTATAGATGTTAGGTTTTTAATGGATTTGAAATGTAATTGTATGCAATCAGATGTAGCTATTTCCCTGCCTAGGATAAAATATGCTGAGTTTACACATGTCTTCAGACCACTGCTTAGGTAGCATTAGTTTGAAGTAACTTTAAAATTAGTTAATTTGAAAAAAACCAAAACACTAACCGGAATCTCTTAATTCTGGTCCATTTGCTCTGGAGTAAATTTGATGGGAAGGATTTTTCCATGTCACTCTTTAACAGTAGCTGGGGACAAACAAACCCAGCTTGGTCATTAAATTCCAAGCTGTGTGCAGGCCTGGCAGGCAGCCAGCTGAGCAAATGTGACCTCTGCTGACCAAGACAGTAGCTGAGAAATCCTGTGGCTAAGCTGATCTCATCCTTGTTCAAGACAGCATTTTAAGGAGATCTTTATAGAGAGCTTTAGGATTGCATAGGAGATGCCAATAAATGCATATATTGTTTGGATTTAGCCCTCATTACTATTGGTGGCAGTTTTCTTTAAATCACATATATTTGACATCATTAGCACTCTGAAAGAGATATGTTCTTTCCACTTATCACACATCCTGAATGATTTCACAACGTGCTTTACACCTCCTTCCACTAGCAGCTTGCAGTACAATCCAGGTGCAGTCATTCAGGCCATAGTTCAATACTGTGTGGGGAACACGGCTACACTTTGGAGCTTAACTGCACTTCTTCCCCCCCACCTCTGCTCTTTTATGTAGGTTGTACAGGAGAATGAAAATGTTGTCTTCTGCTTGGAGTGTGCCCTGCGGCACGTGGAGAAGCAGAAGTCATGTCGGGGGCTGAAGATGATGTACCGCTACGATGAGGTGAGCGTGATGCCGCCCCGGTGCCGGGGCTGGGTACCCAACACTTTGGGGTACACTTAACTCTGCCTTTGTCCTACTGAGGCCTCAGGAAAATGGTCCTGGGTTTGGGGGTTGGTTTTGTTTTTGATGTGGTAAGAAGGTGCTTTATTATGATTTAAGTAAAAAAAAAAAAAACCAGAGGGAAACGTGATGACACAGATGAAATCTGAAGCATAAACTGCATGAATATGTGCCACAGAACATACGAAGCCACTTAATGCTTTGGGATGGAATATGAGGTTTTGCTTTCACTGGTTATATTATGGTAACTTCTGTACTTTGGAACACCTTCCCTCTGTTGGTAACTGGAAGTTCAGCTGACTTACTCCAGTCCAGCATGAGCATCCTTTAAGGCAGACTCGCAGAGCATGTGTAGATGAGAGGTGCAGTTATGGCTCCAAGCAAATGTGACCGTGAATAATCCCAGAACTCACATGGTGATTTAGGACTGTGCCTGGGTTCTGGGCTGAGGCTCCACGCCTTTACCTGTGAGGGGACTTGGCCCCAAAGGTAAAGAGCAGAGCAGTGGGAGAAATGACCACGTCAGCTCTTGGAGAGCAGCACTGGTACAGGCAGCTTTTTAAGATGGGCTTCCCAGCACTTCTGAGCATTGCTGTGCTGTTTAAGTGACTCTGAAGGAAGAGCAGATGCTAATTTGTATTTTGTTTTTCCTGCTTCCTGAACAGGAACAAATAATCAGTCTTGTCAATCAAATCTGTGGAAAAGTATCTGGTAAAAATGGCAGCATTGAGAACTGTATCAGCAAGCCTACACCAAAAAGAGGACCTCGTAAGAGAGCGACAGTGGACGTGCCATCATCTAGGCTTTCATCCTCCAGTTCATCCAAAAGTGCTTCAAGTTAATCCTGAAGATGCCAACACTCTCATTTTGTCAATTTATATATATTTTTTGTAATTATTATACCATAGTTTGGAGTACTTGCTGTAGAATACAAGCTGTCTTTGCACTAGCTCTAAAGAAGATTTTCTTCTGGTTTTAGAGAACTAATTTTGTTTTAGCATTAAACTGTTGAAATTTTTTTTTTTTTTGTACTTAGAATAGATAGATACAGCAGTCTGATTTTTTTAAACTGCCGTATGTTCACTGTTTTAAAACTGGCAAGGGGCTGATAAAATATTAATTTGTATTGTCCCTATGGCTGAAAAAATAAAAAGCCTTTTTGGTAACTGTGAAAAAAGGCTTTTAACCCATTTTTTGAATAGGTTAAAGTTTGATGTGTTTTATAATTTGTTCTCCAGTCATGTGAGCAGATTTTTCTAGAGAGAAAAGGGATAGGAGACAAAAACTTGAAAGAAATTGCTTTACTTTGGCTGTCTTTTATTCTGTCACAGCAAGATAAGTTTTGTAATTTTTTAAATTGGAGAATACACACTTTCTTTGGGAGGTTATGGCAGCTGAAGATGGACTTTGTTTCCTAACTGTAGGCAAAAGGAGGAGATTTGGAGTATGTTCTCTTTTACCAGCACATCACTATGCATCTGTTTTGAGGGGGAAAAATAAAAATTAAAAAAAAAAAAAAAAAAGGAGGAAAAAAGACTGCCTGCCTTGAGGAGTCACGTGAGGGAAAACTGTGCCTGATTTCATTAGGAAATCCATTCTGTTATTTTTTGGTGCTGTTGGCTACTTTATCAAAAACCCTTCAATAGCATCCTTTAAAAAAAAAA
>VZTF01000890.1:147778-200780 GCA_013397755.1 Cnemophilus loriae
AAAAAAAAAAGAAAAAAAAGTGATTGAAGCCATAAGTGCTTCTTTTGTCATAGACGTGCAATCTTTCTAACATTCCATTTCCATTCCACTGCTGTTTTTCACACCTTTACACAGTCAAGCATTAATTTTTGTTTTGCATTTGTTTCATTATATGATCACATTTAGAGCCACTAGCAAGTCTGCATATTTCTTTTGAATGTGAAAATGCATTTGCTTTCATCTTGTCTATTTTTTCTCTTCATGTTGTAACAAAAAAAAAAAAATCACACCTTTTGTACATATGCCTGTAAATTTTTTTAAATACTTGAGCCTTTTCTTGGGGTGGGGGGAGGGATGGCAAAGAGACAAGATGAAGAAAAGCCTTACGTTTCACTTTCTTCATCGGTTGGATTGGATGCTTACAGGGTTTTTCTTGTAACATTTATAAGTGCTGCTTACATCACTGAACAACAACAAAAAATAATAATGGAGTAGCTGTTGCCCTTTTCTGGTTGTGTGTACAGTATGTGTGGAATAAAAAAGGGAAAATGTTTTCACAAACTGTTTTGTTTCGTAATTGAATTCAACAATACCGTAGCTACCCATATTGCACTGAGCTTGCCAGTGGTGACTGTCAGGAAAGTCCTATAATACAATTTGTTGGTTGTTGTTGCCGAAGACTGAACTGTTTTGGAATATTTAACAATAACATAAACAGAGTCAAGTGTTTTCAAATGTGGTTGTCTGGTTTTTATGGCCTTGCTGTGTACTTTTCCCTCTTGACAGTAAACTTCTGACTATGGCTTACAGTTTGACATTTAATTTATTAGCGCTGCTCTGCTCTCTTTCCTTGTAAGGAAAGACTTCATGTTGTTTATTGCCAGTTTTTTGTTTACTTTCCAGGTTTGTACTACGAGGTTTAATAAAAAAAACAAAACTTTTTTTGACATTTTGTCTGTCTTCTGGAAAGCGAGAGAGTAAAGGAAGCTCCTTCAAGAAAAATTTCTTTCAACAGCTGCCTCGTTGAATAGTAAATCTCTAATTGTAGGTAGGGAGCTTCCAGCCTTCATTTCCCAGACAGGGGTCAGGAAACACTTTGTCAGCCAACAGGAGAATCCTTAAGGAAACTGGCCACTTCCCAGCTGGCAAGCAGCAGGAGATGCCTTGTTCCCAACCATTGGCTTTGTCAGGGCAGGTCGTTGGAAGGGATCTACATCACAGCTCATCCTTTTACTTACGCTGTTTCTGATTACATTCCTTCCCTCCATGCAGGAAGAGCAGGAGCCAGGAGCCTTCTCAAAGGAGAGCAGATGCCTGCAAATAGAGCATGAGACTTGACAAGCAACAGGCGTTAGACATGGTCAGACCTCGAGTTCAGAGAGAAGAATGACTGCAGAAAAAACGGGAATAAGATGATGCCTCTAGGTCCTGAGGTTTCTAAAATACACACACTTAATTAATAATTAACTCAGGTTTATCTCCCTAGTGTAGTCAAACAGATGTTACCATGGAAAAGCACATTACACTGGTGCTCCTAATAACCATTTTCTTTTCTGAGTTAGCTCCTCTGTTCACTTGTCATGGATAAAACATCTGGGTAATCAAGTAAAAGACATGGTTGGGATAGAAATTCTTTATTTTATCTCGAAAGAGGAGTAAGTTTACACAATGCTAAGATACCTGCTCCACAAGGAGTGCAACATTTCCATATGCATCTCTCCTCCTTCTCGGGTTCTTATTTTTCCTTAACACCTATAACTAAGTTGGTCCTGAATAAGAAGTGTGAGAACAGTAGACACTGCTGCATTGGTAGACAAAGGCAGGAGGCAGACAGTAGGTAGTAAAGAGTAGAAAATAACTTTTCATTTTGGTTTGGATCCTAAATCTTCAGTTGCAGCAGCTGAAAACATGCAAGGAACAATTTGGGTTCAGTATTACACATCAACTCTTAAGTACTTCCAATCAGCCATTTAAAGGTTAGTGGTCAAAGTAACTTCTACCTTTCCCCTTAAATTCTCTTATACATAGTATATACAACAGTTTTACTGCTCCCCTGAGCCCCAAGACTACTGTTAAAGTGTGTGTGCTTTAGGCATAATTTTTTCTTTAAAAACCAACCTCCACGTGACTGGCAATTTTGTAAAAAGGCAGTATTACTAAGTAAAAAGATCTGGCTGTTATGCTTGGTTAGCAAATTGTTACACAGGCAAGCTCTTCATTCACTTGTTCATTCATTCAGAAGTCATTCTTAAAGGATATGGTTTTAAGATTCAAATAGTTTGAGAGTCACTTTCATCACTGCCATCTGAAGCACCCTTTCTCTCAGTTACAGCAGCAAGGGCAGTGTCCACTTGAACTTCCTCTTCGTCAGACTGAACAACGGGGGACTCTCCTTCGCTCGCGTCCTGGCTGGCGGAGTCGGTGCAGGTCGAGGACAGGGAACAGAGTTTCTGCCGTAACTCGGACTGGCTCGGCACCTGGAGACTTATCTCGTTCACGTAGGTGTTGGAGTCGGGCCCTGAGAGTTGGGAAAACAACAACACCACCAAAAGTCAAGCTCTGGCTCAGCAAGGGGATTGAGAAGTCAATACATTAACATCAGCTCAGCACTGGTTAGGGAGTCACTTTCGGGCTGTTTTCCTTCTTTCTCAAGACACCAAGAGGAAAATCCTCCCAACAAACTCAGTGCAACAGGACTACACAAATGGGAAATTAAAACCAAATTAATAACTAGGAAGCAGGTAATAACAGTCATCACCAGTTTTGACTAAAAATGAAGATGCAAAAGCAAAACAATTTCTTGCCCACAGCATGAAAGCAATCCTCTGGTAGAGCTGTACCACAGCTCGAGTGCACAGGAGTGGGATTTTAAGACTCTGCTTCCTCCATATCCTGTGCAAAAAAGACTTGTAGACAAGTTCAGTGTCACAGTGTTTGCTTGCAGTTTGAGACTTCAGGTTTCAAAATTAGGTCATCCTCCCAGGACAGTTCCTGACAGCAAGTAAGTTAAAATGCGGAAACATCTAAACACTTTCTATGTGATCCGCCAAAGAAAGCCCTTTTTTCCTTCTCTCCTATACCTAACAAGTGTTTCTCCATAGTCAGAGCACCCAGCTTCAGCACTGAGTAACTTCAGTGAGAAAATTCTCTTAAAAACCTGTGGGATTTTATTAGAAAGTGTTTCGGAAGGGTCAGATGGATATGAGCTACACCTTACCTCTGCTCAGACAGTTTGTAGAGCAGTTCAAACCACATTGCCTAGGACTGGTCCCCAAGTACCTGAATTAAATTTTAACACCAGAAATTTTAGAGAACCTGCCTTATGTGGTGTACACCAGCATGCATTAGATAATTTACACAACACACAGAGGAGAAGTTTTCAGGAGTGACAGAGCTAACTCGATTTTGCAGTGTAACTTACTGTCATGAAATGTTGCAAAGCCAATGCCCACAAGCTGGCAATGTTTATAGCAAGACAAATTTGAAAACATTTCAATGTCTTCAGCTGATTCTCATTTTTACCAGTTCTTAAAATAACTTACCTGTATTTTGTGGTGTTCAGCCCAATTGTCAAGTAAACCTTGCCCTGACAACCCAGTTTTCCACTGACAGCAAAATGAAGAGTTACCTTTAAGCCATCTCATTTTTCTGAGAATGAAGACTATTGCATATTTGGTTTGATACCAGGTTCTTAAAGGAAGAACAAAAATCCCTTAATCAGAGGGAAATAAAATGTCTGAAACCACAAGAGCAAGATTCACAAGACTTACACTGCAGTAAGGTTGCAGTGCTGGAACATCATTACAGCACAGGTACATTATATTGCAGTGTATGTGCATGTATAGACACTATACTTAAATGCTGTAATATTTAGATTACAGCATAAAATAAAGACTGTATTTTTTTCAAAAGCTTATGCATTTATCTACTTAGTTAAAAAAGTAGTTTCTGCACTTCCTTAGATAATCCAGCTAAGACTGTTTGCTGTTAAGACACGAAGCTTCTTGGTCCAACATCTGCCAAACAGCCAGCAAGGGAAAAACAGTCCTAGATTCTGTAATTACTGGCAAGCTCAAACGATGATCAGCTTTAATAATGCACAAAGTGGATGCCTATCCAAAACCACCCATCTGAATTCAGTTTTTGCAGTGAAACACAAAAACCTTTAGTAGTGAAGTGTGCCTTCACTATTTACCATAAGCTTTTCATGTTCACAGCAGGTGTTAGTCACCTTTACATAGGGAGTACATTAAGTACTTCCATAAAAATATTTCAATCTGTATTTTCAGAAGAAATCAAAAGGACCTTTAAAGGAGCTTCATCATCTCCTGCAAGAAAAATCATTTTGTCTCTTTTGAGGAAAGGCATTTTAGTACTTAAGTTTTTAACTAGGAAAACACTTCCCTGGTAGTCAAAAGATCCAGTACTGAGACACTAATTCTCTGTGTATATCTAAACTGCTGGCTTGAACCATGTCTCTCAGTATCTCTCACTGAAGATCTTCCATTATACCACTGGTCCAAGTTTGACAAGCAACATTCTGAACAAACTCTTAAACAGGCAGTCTTAAAAATAAAAGCCATTTAATTACTGAAAGCTTTCTGTTGATGTTTGTTAAAATGTCCTCTCTTAATTCTATATTGGGAAAAATGCACCTCAAGCCAGTATGCAACACATCACCTACCCAGACTGTGATGAATACAACAGGGAGATGCAGTAAGAAAAATGAGATTGTCTGGAAATACCACATAGTTTTGCAGCAACTCCCTTGTACAGCAATTAAATGTTAATGTTTCGAGAAGCACCAATGAAGACCAGTCAATCTGCATGAAGCGTGATGTTTTATGAGATAACACCACCCATTACAAATGAGAGCAGTTCTGGTGGTTTATCACTGTCTCTAAGCAGGCTGTCACTACAAGTACCATACCCAGCATGGGAGACAGCACATTATTGTCTTCGCTTCCTGAGTTTAAAAAGACGTCGAGTGCTTCCTGGTCAGACATGTCCATTAGGTCCATCTGCTCCAGCATGTCCACGTTCACCTCCATGGAAGACATACTTCCAATTGGTTCTGCAGGAGAAACAGTGCAGTGAGCGAACTGACAGTCAGCTGCACAAGGTTATTACCTACCAAGGCTCCAGGGGCTGCTGTAATTGTCTGCATCAGCAATAATTAAATTTAGGAATGGAAGGAGCCCACCCACAGGAGCTGCTCAGCAGCAACCTCAGCCCAAATCCAAGAGCACTCTGTGCAATCTTTGTTGTGAAACTAACATCCATTACTGCCTTTGTAAACCAAAACATTTTTAGCAGCAGTATTTATAGCAATAACCTTCTCAGAAATAAGCTGAGATGGGACTCAGGGGCAAAGATTAAAACCTTCCATTTTGGAACACTCCTTTTCAATTCTCTCAACCAAAAATTCTTTTTAGAGAAAAACAAACACATTTAAGCACACAGTCACTACATGTCAATATACAAGGGACGCAGAAATTCAGAAATCAGGATTAATGTTAACAGAGAGCAGCTGTTCTTCTCTCAGTTAATCTAAGAAATGACAGTAGTCTGCAAAACCCAGGCCCATGCCCAGTATCTTCTCTCGGCATGGGGATTTCACATGATCAATTACTCGAGCAAATTACTTATTACTGTCAATACAATACTGACAATTTGCAAAGGAAGTAAATACTTGGATGAGCATCTTCTTCCTTGAACAGCAAAACATGCAAACAGGAAACAAATAAGTTGCTGCACAGTATCAAATATTAGAAGGAACAGTTTACTGGTTTATCTAAATTTAACAATTACATTATTGAAAGCTTTCATAGGTGAACTAAGATGAAATCCTTTAATTTGATTGTGGTTTTTTTATCAAAATATGCTATAGCTCTACAGTTTTACGTGTACTGCAGGTCCAAATTGTTCATTAAAACAGTTTCTTTGACACACATGGGTTACATGTTATCCTAAAAAGCTGAAGTTCCAAATGTTAGGCAGCCTAACACTCTAACAGAGCTGTGTGTCCAGTACCAGCCCACGACAATGTCCGCTTTTAGTCAAAAGGACAACATATTACAGAAAGCAGGACACTCTAACTCAGTTCCTCCCCTGACCATGAATTTAGATTTACATATCCCACCTCTCCCTAGCCACCCATGCAGAGCATCTTGCAGGTAAGTATTTATAGCACTCATGCAGAGAAATGGAAATCTTGGATTGTATTCCCTGCTCTGACATTACAAATGATAGCAGAACTGCACTTGGAGCAGGGACAGAATCTCTACATTTTTTCCTGCCACATGAATGCATAATTTCCCACTGGCTTCCTTACTGGTCCAGCAATCCCTGAATTTTGGCCTAACAGATGGAAACCTCCCACACAGAATTCCCTGTAATCTCTGGCATTCTTGTGCTTTAACCAGTCCAGAGATGCCAGGCTTGTGTCATTTCATAATAAGGAGAGCACTTAATGTGACCTCCCATGTCCTAATCACACCCACTGGGAACAGCTGCCACCTGGGAACTGCTCTGAAATGCTACACTGAGCTTTCCTCTGTGCTTTGCAAAGTTTTCTGAGGCATCACCTTGCCAGGTGATAATCCCAGGTTTTGGAACTCCAGTGGACAAAACAGCTGCCTCCATCCATATTTCTACATAGATGCACTCTTCAGCTGCAGAGAAAAATGCTGTTCCAGATGTAGTTCAGTGCTCTGCATTTCCTCACACAAGGAGCAGAGCCTAACTAATCTTCTAAGGTATCCAGTACCCCTGGGACACAAAGTTTGTTTAAAAGGCTTATCTGAAGCTCCAGTTCCACTGAGGAAGAATTTGGACCTTTTTGCAGTGCTTCCTCTGTAAGGATTAAAACCACTGCTGACTCTGCCTGCTCAACAATGCTCTCCAAGTTGGGAGTTTGTGCATTACACAGAAAGTATTTTACAACTTGCCTCTCCTCTCTGCTATCTGCAAGTATCCTGTGGAAAGGTATTGCTCCATGTCCTGCTGGAAGGCTTCCTCAAAGAACTTCTGGCGCTCCTTTAGCTTCATCTGCTGGGTGTGCTCCATGTCCAAAACCTTCTGTGCATGTTCAGCATCGAGTTCAGCTGAGGATAAAACAAACAAACAAATTAAATATTGCAGGTGTATGGCCCCACCCTCAGAATTTAAAACCTACAGAACCAGTTCAATAAAGTCTGTCAGACTGTTACTACGGGCTGTTAACACAGGCTGCAACAAAAGGGGATCTCTGTGCTGTGCAACTGTATTTTAAACCAGGATAGGAACACCATATTAGGCAGCATAACCTTCACATGAAAGTGATGGCATAACTATTTATCTTGAGGCAAAATGCAAATTTCCTGAGCTGTATAAACAGAACACCTGAGAGCACTGTCCATCAACAACTGGGATTTCAGAATTCTGCAAAAAAAACCTCGGATAATGATGCTTCTGCAGTCACATGCGCCTAATGCACACAAGAGCAACACTTTTAATTTGAATATTGAAGCACATTTCCCCCACAATGCAAGTGGCAAGATACATATATGTACTTATGCCATTCTGCCTCCAGACAGAATGGAAAAATCCCTTGAAGAATCATACATGTACGTGCGGCAAAGTAGATATTAGACAGAATTAGGAAATATTAAACAGAATATCATTAGAAGAACTCCTTCCTCCCTGTTTTGCTCTAGACTAGACAGAGGAGAAAAGAACTGTGCTGTTTATTACAGAATAATATCTTCTAGAATAAAAAGATGTAGTTGCTATTGAAGTACTGACTGCAGCCAGACTGCTAGAATACGCTTCAGAAAATTTGCTTTTGAGGAGGAATATATAACCTGGAACCCTTTTCCCAGAGTTCTCTGTTCACTTTTCTGGTCTCATGAGAGCTGTGCTTACAATAAAAAAGGAATTTTCCAGCTGAGCTGCTGATGGAACGGACGGGGGTGGCGAGAAGAGCTGCAGGTCTGTTCCGTTCTGCCTATTAGGGAAAGCTCCAACAAATACCACTGGGTGAAAAATGTCCAAGCTTTCACACGCCAGACAGACACAGCTGGAATATGGCATCCACATGGATAAATGCTGAGGGAAAGTAAGGTTTTCTAGGACAAGCATTGTGTCAGTCTTCCAGGAAAAATATTATGTTAATGATATTCTACAACACGGACATTCATTAAAAGCATTTACTATTATGGAGATTATTGCCCAACTGCAGAACATGTTTTATTAAACCAGGCAAAACATCACAGAGTAGTTAATTCACTCTGTTGCCTGCATCAAGGTCACAGATCACACACAGAAGCAACTGAGCTGTGGTAGATGCCAAAAGAAGCCAGTAAACTGGACTGACACACCAGATATTCATTAAAACATCAGTAAATAAGCAGAAATCTCTTTCTTATAGGAGATTTCAGAAGTAAAACATCAGTGTATATAAAAGGAAGCATCTTCCCCGAAGGCAACATGTCTTTATTATCAATTACACTGTGGTGTACGATGACTCTGTGTCCCCTGGAGCAACTCCTTTACTGCAGTCCTGGATGATGAGCAATTATTAATAACATTGTCTATGATGCAGAAATGCTATTCAATTGTAATAATAAAAGCCAGCGGCTCTCACTGACAAAGGGAATTTTCTGTCTCTCTCATAATGTATTCTGACAGTTTTGCACTCTAGATTGGTAATTCAGGGTATTTTTAACCCCAAAACAGAGATGGCATCCAAGTGACACGACACTGATACAATCTCTTTCTCGACATTGAGCTCTTTGTTTTTAACTTCTGCCTAAAATGTCCTGTGAACTGTTGAAATTGTCACTGGCCAAAGCTGAATGGCAACAGCTGCCTGCTGTGCTGGCATGTTCCACAGGAAACTGTAAATACGTCAGCTGAAGAGCTGTCATGGCCTTGTTCTCCAAAGTCAGATAGAGAGTTAACATCTAGAACCTTGCTGCACGATTTCATGCCCTGCCAGGTGTAATACGAGGTGCTTGGCTAAGCAAAAACAAACTGCTGCATTTGGGGTTTCTGTTTGTTGTCAGAAATGCTAAGGATGGGTAGGTGAAGCCACCAGTCAAACATGAAACCAAAGAAAACAGGTGTAGAGCTTCTTTCACAGCGCTGCTCAGAATTACATTTTCCATAAGCCAAGTGTAGTTTATAAAACACTGGATAGAGACAGCACCAAAGGAGTTCCAAAAAAGACAAAAGTATCATCCATATGCCATCATACACTGCTCACATGAATTCCTCCCAGGATGCAAACTGAGACTTGGCACACTTAAAATACTATTGTATTTCTCCTTTCACCCTAGAATTGTACTTTTCAATTAGCAACTGCACCTATTTCTCTATCACACTGCTGTGCGCAGAAAAGAAAAAAAGACAGACTACAGAGAAAATGCTAACGCACAGTTAGATGCAGACACACAGGAGTTGCCACAATAACCCAAACAAAAGATGACTAATTCCCCACCAGCTACGACTTTTAAGAGAACAGACACTAAAAGCAGGCAAATGTTTTTCTTAAAAAGTGAACACGCGAGTGCTGAGGCGCCGCCTTCTGCACCACGCCCAGGAACAGCCCCACAGGGTACAACCCACAGCCTGACTGCCCTGCCCTGGATCTTCAGTGTTCGAACCAGACACCGGGAGAATCCAAAGGAACAAATTACAACAGCTTATAACTATACGCCTCAAGTGTAGAGGACACCATTTCCTGGTATCACTCCTAGGCCTGGCTGACACTTCCCACAAATTAAAATTCTGCCACAGTACCTGAAGTTTCTATCCAACCAACAAAGTGACCATTTTATGCTTTAGTCTAAAACATTTTCCAGCTATGCACAACAGATTTCCTGAATAAATTAGAAGAATGACTAAACCCCCCCCCCCCNGAAAACACTGGCTAACGCATCCCTTAGACCCAACATGAAAGATGTCAGGTTGTCCAAATGGATGGCTTTTTGGTGCTTTTATACTGTTACACAACCAGTTTACTTCCCTTCAATTAATATATTATGTAACATTAAATTGCATGTGAAGTAGAACCCATAAATGCAACCGGTCTAAAGAGAGAAAGACACAGAGAACACAAGAAATGCCCATTTTTCCTCCCTCTGTAGTTCATTTGCTTTTTGTAGACTCATCCAACCAGACCGTAAAATGCATACACACATTCTTTGTGGTTTTTTTTTGCTTTTGCTACAGATATCAAAGTTTCGAGCAGCCCTTTACTGAACTCACTCTGGTTTTTGATGTTCCTCCTGTGCTGGGAGAGCTTGAAACTGGACACAGCATGAAGACACGCTGGGTAGAGGATAATCCCTTCCCTTGATCTCCTGGCCACGTTCCCATTCACACAGCCCAGCTGTGGCCTTCCCTGCTGCCAGATGTGCTGCAGGCTGGCACCCGGCTCGCTGCCCAGAGGACCCCCAGGGCTTTTCCACAGAGCCACGGTGATATCCAAGCTCGGTGCAAGAGCCCTCCATCTCCTCCTCCAGGACAGAGCAGTGGCTTCTGGTCCCAGCCCCAAAGTAGGGAATGACCCACAAAGCACCACCCTCCCACCCAGCCGGTCATTTGTCCACTTTGCTGCCCATCCGTCCGGACTGTAACATCATCACTTGGCTGCGGGAACACCGCGTGAGATTGTCAAAACCTATCAATAGGCTGGCTACTCACTGAACAACCAAAACCCTTCAAAAATCAGAACAATAAAATCATAAAAGCAGACAATGGAAGGCACACAGCCAAGCAGCTTTTTGAGTGCATTATGACTTAGCAACTTATCCTGCAAACTGCCTCGTTACAGACCTTTTCAACTAAAAATATCAAAGCAAGACAAGACACTGGGGAGTGCTTCAAAGGATGCAGTTTCCTTCAAAAATGTTTAAATTATTCTTGACAGAATTTAGAATACATGTTGATACTACAAGGGAGGATGTGCAGAGCACTCTTGCACTATAGTTTGCTGACAGGTGGGGAGAGTGTGTTGGAAAAACCTGGGGGAAAAAAGGTAGAATAAGTGATCTAGGTGCACACAGTCTTTCTTCCACAGAAGACTGAAAGACAAACAAATGAAAAATACAAGTCCTACCTGGTTTTAAATTCTTATTTAACAGTCTCTTTACAAAGCAATTTGTTTTTACTAAAGGTATATTCAAATAATTACAATAAAAAAAAATAAGACCTGATGCACTAGAATGTGAAGTCAGGATTTCACTTAGTGACACAAAGATCATCTGTGTTTGAAAAAATAAACACTGTTCCAAATGACATTTAGCATCTGCCAACTCTCAAAAGCTTGCATTTTCATGAAGAAATGTTTTACTAAAATTAAGGTTATCAAAAATCAGTCATTACAAATGACCGTATGTACTTCTTGATAATATCTAACTAGGGTTTTTATAGATTGCATCAGAATATAGAAAGTCCAAGTAGCCCACAAACGATCTAGTCAAGAGAAAAAGCAGAGGTTTTACCAGTGCAGAGAAATTATTTTAAACATTTCCCAGCAAGCAGTTTCAACAAGTTGGCTTACCTTGAAAATTCTCTTTAAACAAAAAAAAATGCTTACTTGAGATCCTTGGAATATAAAGGATAAGCTTAAATAAATATCAGATCAAACCACAGAAAATAGGTGCCTGTGTATGCCAGGATTCCAGTTACTAACGCAGCACCTGGAGGAAGAGGCAGCTTCCGACCAGTGCGACAGGAAACAGCTTGGGAAAAGGTTTCCACAGAGCTTCAAATTTTATCTGGCTACCAGGAAATCATCATAATTAAGAGACATTAAAAATATGCTCCACCAAAGAGCAAATGCGCAAATTGAGTTCTAAAAATGTAAATACATCTAGGAATTAAAAAAAAAAAAAAATTAAAATCACATTCGTGATTAAAAATATACCAGGCTGAGGGGACTGCTCTGCAAGGTGGCCCACAGCATCACAATAGATTCTCATTTCAGAACTAGATTTGCTGTGGTTCAGAAACACCAAAAATGCTTTTGCCCACTTCACTTGTCACTAAAAACACCCCAAAACCTCAGTGCATTTGCCTACTTCTCTTTTTCTTTTTTTTTTTTTAAATTAAAAGCAGACACATTTTTATGCCTGCAAATGTGGTAAGCAGGAACAACTTTAGAATCATTTTAATTGGTTTTAACTTTAGTCAAAATCACCATGAATATACTGTTCTACAGCAGATTAGGGGTCAGGTTTTCCACACTTGCTTCATGTCGTGTAAAGTATGGAAATGTTACAGCAAAAGCTTTGGAGGAGGATTCTCTCCTTCAGGCACATGCCTGACTACTCCTGGCTTAACAAATCTGCAATCCACAATCTTCCATTTTTCTGGTTCAATGTCCTTTATGGTCATTGGTGTTCAGTGACAGTATGTGTCTTTCTAGAAGACGGAATTTAGCAATGTGACTTCACTGGGATGTGAGTACCACAAGCCTTGCTCAGCTTACACCAGGACAGGTTAGCAAGAGGGTCTTCTACCTCCCCGATTTATCCTTTTGTCACATTCCTACCCAAGTGAAAGAGAATAAGAAGTAAAAAGTGACTTGCAAGGGAAGGAGGGAAGGATAACATTAAGCTGAACCTCCTTAATGTAGAAAGTAAAAACAAAAAAGAAAAAAAAAGGCAAGCATCTGAGTTCACACACTTGTTTCCTGCCTCCCTACAAATCCACCGTTTACAGTATGTAAGAACAATAATTCAGTTAGTGAGCTGCAAAATATGTATTTCCACTATAAAAAAACCTGACAATGTCACATGTATCTTCAGTACATTTAAGTTTATTTCTGAAGATGATCTGGCTTTAAAACCTAGCCACACAATACTGAAAAATCACACTATTACTGAAATTGTACCTGAAAACAGCAGAAATGATTCAGCACAATTCTGCCATCATGAAATGCAGTATTTAATGCATATGCTCTCCAATTACTCTTTTTTCAGCCTTACCTCAAAAATAGTAATTTTCAAATGGAAAAACTAATCGATAGCAAATCTAAACCGGAAGTACTTAAAATACAAAGCACGGCACTGCAGTATTCTATTTGTGTTTCCAAAGGTCCATGAAACTGTCCCAAATAAGATTAATAATATCCCATCGTCCGAGTACAAATTGATCTATCGAACAATTTAATGACTGTTTTCCATTCCAAAAAGATAACCACCCTTGGCTTTGGAATTAGAAGGCTTTCAAAGACATGCGAGTCGCTTCTGCTACTACAAGGATAGTGCCAATCTTAACCTTTGCACAGCTGTGAGCTATTTGCCTTCTAGATGAAATTATGTGCATGTGCAGACACGTAAATTAATGATGAGATACTGTTTTGCTGTCACAACACATAGTGCACAGGTTGAAAACACGGGTTCCACGACATGGCAGATCAGTTGGCAGGCGTCAGCTTTTACTTGTCCTTAAGAATAACACCCAGCTCCAAACTCCTGCTGCAGTGGAACTACTCCTCACCCAAACTACAACCATCTTCAGACACACAGAACAACGCCATTCAGTGCTGAACTAACTCCTGCCTCAAAAACCAAGGGCAAACAGATTTTTGCCTTCTTTCCTAATAACGAAAACAAAATGAGGGTTTCACTCCATAAAGTGCTTTCAGAATAACCAGTTTTCTGACTGAACAAGCAATTTATACCTCTCTCTTTGGAGGGAGGGGTAGATCCTGTTGAACAATCCTAGAGGCTTCAGAGCCAAAAGGTATGAGCTGCAGATTCATAATCTGGAAACAGTTCAATCTAACCTGATTTACTTTGCATTGACAGTGAAATATTTTAGACCTGAGGAGGCATTTTGGCTTTTTTGGAAGACATATTTTAATACAAGTCTTAGGCTAACATAACCGGTGACTGCTCAAGCAGAACAGGAAAAAAAAAAAAAGGAAAAACCTACCTTTTACAAAACAATCATGTAACTAGTTCAAAGAGAATTTGATTTTTTCACATGCTTGGTAAGGCATCCCATATTTATTATGTAGACTATATTTGGTAGCAGATCATAGAAACACATCATAGAATCACAGAATGAATCCTAGATGAAATGCCTGAGCTGGAAGGGACCTCAGACATCTAGTTCCAACCCTCTGCCATGACCTTCCACTAGACCAGTTTACTCAGAGCTCCATCCAACCTGGCTTTGAGCACTTCCAAGGAACAGGTGTTTGTAACTTCCCTGGCCAACCTGTTCCAGTGTCCCACCACCCTCACAGTAAATAATTTTTTCCTAATATCAAATCTAAACCTACTCTCTTTCAGTTTGAATCCATTGCTCTCTGTCCTATCACCACATGCTCTTGTCAAAAGTCACTCCTCATCTTTCTCTCCTCATCTTTCCTGTAGGCTCCCTCCAGGTACTGGAAGGCCACAATTAGGTCACCCTGAAGCCTTCTCTTTTCCAGGCTGAACAATCCCAATTCTATCTGCCTTTCCCTGCTGGGGAGGTGCTCCATCCCTCTAATCTTGGTGGCTTCCTCTGAACTTGCAATTTCTTTCTTTCTATTTTAAGCTAATTATAACAGGAGAGAAACTGTACAAATTAAAACTAAATATTCACATAGTCGGAACTGCAGGACCACCAGTGAAATAACACCCCTGCAGGTGTTATTTGTATATGTCTTACTTGTATAAGCCTTATTTGTATATGCCAAAATTTCATATGTAGCAATATTTTAAAAAGACCATAAGCCAATCATTATATCAGTTGCACACACAACATGCTTGAAATATTTATTTTTTTCTTGACAACTTAGTCTATTTCCTATTCAATTTCTGTCAAAACAATTTCTCCAATGTAAGCAAAAAAAATTTGCTGTTCATTCATCCAATTAATGCTGAGCTCATTTCTTAGAAAAAGAATCATTAGATTACAAATCTAGTCCAGTTCAACACTGTTTGGTTAATGTCCCAAATGAGTCACACTACAGATTTTCTTTAGAAATCCTAGTGATGAGCAAACACTTCTGTTTGATATCATTAGTGAAACAAGATCTGAAATAGCATTCTCTCTAACAAACCAGCATCCAGGAGCATCCAAACACGGGGGGAATGATTTGCTAACAGACAGCTATTAGAGATGTGTTACCAGCTGAGGAATTTTAAATTACATGCAGTCCTCCATATTCATTACACGCTGAGTATGAGTTATGACAGACCAGATTATTTTAAAAATCCATATTTATTTTCAAATGCAAAGCAAAGATGCCATCGTTCTTTTAAAAAAACGAACATGTACCAGTGCTATTTGCTGGTAAAGCCAATTTTCAGCATTAGCAATGGCATGTCTTTTCCATACTTTTAATAACACTGTAAGACAGATCTCTTCAAGCTACATTATAATAGTCTCTTATAAAAGTGTTTTTCATTTAATGGGTTGCTTTTAAATTCAGCCAATTGGACAGTAACAATTATACAGGCACAATAAAAGGAAGACAACCAAAACAAAAATTGTACTACATTTCAAACAGAACAATCTGGCTGCACATAAAAACATATTTTCAGAATATATGACTATATTTTCACAGATAAAATTCCTCATTTTCTGCTAGGGAAAGGCATTATATAGCAAAAAACAGGGCATCTGACGCTAAGTGCAGAAATATACACAGTGTGTTTTTTCCACTGAACATTTTTATCTTTAAAATTAAAATGTGAAAAACAGTTTAGTTAGCACATGGGCTGTGATTCAGAGGTAAGGCAATATTCAGTGTGTCAGTTCTAAAGAAAGGACATTGAGTTTTAAATTTTTAATGAAACCTTTTAAGCTTTCTCCCCTGCATCTAGTTTTCATATACTCAAAGCCCTTCCACTTGCTTCTTCATTTTTTAACAGAACATTAAACAGTCTATAGCTCAGAAATAATAGACCATAACAAAAAAAGCAGCCCTGACAGAACTTGCAATTTGCAAAGTATTAGCTGCCATTAAATAGCTCAATTACAAGAATAAAATTCTTCGTAACTTGAAAAATATTTGAGATAAATCTTTTGAAGGAGAAAATAAAAAGTCATGAAAGATGATCTGCTCCCACTGGCTTGCTGACTTACTTGTGTGCCATCTTCCAAACTGTTCAAACTTGCTATACTGAAGGTAGAATAAAGGTCATCTTTATGTAGCGTCAAAGCCCTTCCATAATCTTACTGCCAATTCAGAACAGTTTCTGCAACTTTGACATGTCTAGTTGTTTTTTAAAGGATTTAAGGACAAACCTTGAGGAGCAACCCATACAACAAGGGCACATGGGAAGAAAACCAAAACCCTTCCTTCTTTACAGTCTGTGAACTACGACAGGAGAGCGTATGGCTGGGTTCACTTTCTTCTTTTATTCAACCCTGAGGAATGTCTCACGCTTTAGATCTTCCAGGATTTCATGTGGTAGCCAACATTTGCTACTAATAAGAAGGGAAGCTATCAGGTCTCAACCTACCAGTAGTTTTCGAATTTTTCCTCTGACATGCAAGTTTTACCATGCTTTGTCTTTAAAGACAACCGAACTAAACTAGTGCATCAATGCCGGCAAAGTCAAGGCAGACCACCACTCAACCAAACAATAAACCTGATTTTTTGGTACTGGCACACCAAGGAAGCACTGGTGGCTGGGAACGAAAACAATTCTTCTAGACCCAACAGTTCTGAAAAAGAAACCCTTCTGGAGGCGTTTGATTGTTTTTATAGAGGACCAGCCATCATCCGTCCTCCTGAAGCTGGCATAGAATTGACATCAGATGTAAAACCAAGAGCCACCATATTGCCAGGTCCAGCTAAAGCCACAACAGCAACTGTGTTCACTCAAAACTATTTTTGCTGTTTAGTCATTAATTCATCAATGGCAGCACTAGGCACAAATTACAGTGTAATTTTAAACTTGTGTTTATTCTGGTTTAGCTTGCAGTAACAGATAAACTGATTATAAAATTTGCTATTCAAATCAAACTGATTTAAACAACCACGTCATTAATTTTTCAAGTACTGTAGTAAGCTGGTTTAAAGGCACCATGCAAAAACTAGCAGGTCTTTTCTCATGTGTGCCATATCTAAGATCTTAACATCCTTAGGTTAATAGATTACTTTAAATAATTTAAATAAATAGATCAACTTATTGGTACAAAATACTGCTAGACAAGTTTCACTGGTTAACATAACTAACCAGGTCGCCTGTACCCTCAGAGAAAGAGTGTAATTCAAAGCTAAGACTTTTCTCTTATTTGATGTTCACAGTTTTACACCTGCTTTTCATTGGGAGGAATTGTTACCCCTAAAACAGGACAAAATTTCCTAGGTCTCTCAGTTGCTTAACCCAACACCTCAATGAATATATGTAATAAAAAGAGAGACACCCATGCAGCAAGGGAGAGGGTGGAGCAGATGGGTGATGTTACTGATGCTTCAGTGGAGCACTATACAAGAGAACTATGAAAGGAAAGGATATACAAAGGAAAAGAAGTGAGGATAAGGCAGAGGGAGAGGGGAAGGGCAACTGACAAATCAGATTGCCCAGAAGAGATAATAAATGAGATATGACCCTTCACTCTGGATTTCTCCAGCCTGGCAGAGATTAAACAAGTTGAGGGGGAAAAAACAATACTAACTGGGAGGAAGAAATTTAAAACAGAGGCAGAGAAGGCTTTGCCTTATTGAAACCAAACACCACAAATAAAAAGCCACTACAATAAATTCGGCCCTACTGAAGCTCCTCTGACAGACAAAATCCCAAGAGGCTGCAGGAACAATTGTGTTTGAGTGAGGAAGCACATCCTGCTTTGTGACCATCAGTGACTAAACCCAATGCCTATGGTGAAAATGACCTGACAGATGACACCTAGGATACAGTATCTTATTTGAGCAAACAAAGAAAATCCACCTAAAGGATGCACAGACATCAAAGTGACAGTGAGGAGTGAATAAAAAGCAGAAATTCAGAAAGCTGATAAAAGCACTTACAAGGGGGAAGGGAAAAAAGAAGGGGGCTGACTGAAGTCAGTGTAATTAGGACTGTGAAACCTGTAAAATACACTTCCTATGAGATGATTCTTTTCAACATACACAGCTATATGAAATCTCTCTCGCAGCTTTCCCCCCACCCCCCACCTTCTCTTTTTCCAGCACAGGGATGCCACGCAAGTCTTCGACATCTGCCACACCTTGGGACAGCAAGCACAGACTTGTGCCTGTGCTGTGATACAGTGTAAAATGAGGAATTAATTTCCCTGACATCTGTATCAATCAACTTCTGCCACTTGTAAGCACTTTAAAAACATTCACCTTTAGGCCAGCTAAAAATACAGAACACTTAATTTATAATATTTTCATTAACTCCTGAATATGTATAAGGCCTTGCTAACCTAATTTTTGATTTTGTTCTTCAGAGTATTTTAGCACTAATCAGTCACGAGTACTTCAAACCTCACAAACATGCAGGTGACCTCTGAAAAAGTTAAATTTCCTAACTCTTGCTCTATTTCTCTAAACAGCACCTCTCTACTACATATCATTCTCTATAGAAACAAAAATCCCACACTGTATCTCTACAATAGGTATAGCCACTCCTACCAATTCAAAGAGCCCCTACTGCATAGTGATTCTAAAATAGAAAGTGGAAATGCTGATTTCTGAAGCATTAGGATAAACTATAAGCAGAAGTGTACTGATCCTACCCAGAGTGCAATTTTTCCTCTTTCACGTCTAAGCTTGAATAACGTGCGCCTCGAAATCTGAACATCAACTAATTTTAGAGGAAGGTATCACTAGAACACAGTATGACCTTTATTAAATATGAATTATTTGTTCACAACACATTTGGCATGACAGTGGGAAAACATTGCCTTCAGGCCACCATTATATCTGCCCTGTTTCCTTCTCTTTCTTCCTGTCATCCTACCTCTGCTTTGTCAGCCCCAACAGTGTCCAACTTCCACGGCAAAAGAGATCTGCTGCCTCCTTTCAGAGCAACCAAAAGTATTTTTATTCGTTACTAATGCAGAAATAATATTACGAATTGTAAGACCTGAGCTTTCAACAGCTTTAGGCAGAGTATTTCTCATCTCCACCGCTGCTGTAGATTACAACAGACAACACCACACTTGATTTCACTGGCTTCATGCAGGGAAAATTTCGTTCACAGTCATGAAGACCAAAATTTATTTTTTAAGTAAAAAATTAAGTTTAATGGAAGTGGGTTACAAACAATATCAGAGGGTCTAAACATTTGATGCCCACAGACTTTAGAATGCCTTTTAAAACACAACTGAGCCAGGCAAAGTGAGATAAGTGAAGAGAATTTTAAGAAAAAACTCCTCACAAGACTAACACTGAAACCAGCTAATCTGTCCTGGGGCCTGGGTAACAACAAAACCAGTGGAACATGACAAACAAAGACTGTGAGGTCTTCCAAGACGAACACACCGGAGACAGCATCTGGCAAATCACCCCAGTATCAATTCCTAAACACACCTGAAATTATGAACAAAGCTTGAGACGGGGTGAGTATGAACCAAAAACATTCCTGTTCCGTTGGAACACATATTTTCTCTCCAGGATGGAATGAATGCTATACCAAGGTGTTCAGCAAGCACTGAACTTCAACCTATTGTGGTTCTCTTATAAACTATTAAATCTGTTCCTAATAGTGACTATCCAAGGCTAATGAGAACTGAAGCATGCATAAGGAATCAAAGTAACATCATTATTATAATTTCATGCTCTATAAAACTGTAGACATTTGGTTAAAAAGCCTCCTGTTTTGAAACATCCTTGCTGATATTATTCATTCTAAATTATTTTTCATCTGTGCCTTATCTATTAAACAAGTTCCATTGACAATACATGTGTTTCTGTGTACATCAAACAGAGGCTACATCAGAGACAGAGCTAACCATAACAAGCCTAAAATCTTGGTCAAGAAGGAACAAAATAAAGCAATGAGACTTGATAATACATCAATTCTGTACTTTCAAAATAAGACTGGTAAATACAGAATCATAGAATTGTTAAGGTTGGAAAAGACCTCAAAGATCCTCAAGTCCAACCATCAACCCAGCACCACCACCATGTTCACCACTAAACCAAGTCCTCAAGTGCCATATCCACGTTTTTGAGTGCTTCCAGGGATGCATTTACAAATGTGTGGAAGACGACTCAACCACATCTCTGGGCAGTCAGTTCCAATGCTTGACAACCTTTTCCACAAAGAAACTTTTCCTAACATCCAATTTAAATCTCCCCTGGTACAACTTGAGGCCATTTCCTTCTCTTGTCACTTGTTACCCGGAGGTAGAAACTGACTCCCACCTCACCACAACCTCCTTTCAGGCAGTTGTGGGGAACAATAAGGTCCCCCCAAGCCTCCTTTTCTCCAGGTTAAATACAAATGCAATGTACCCAATATATTACAAATAATTTCACACATGAACATATGAAGTATTAAAGGGCTAGAATGAATCGCATTTTGATGAAGAAGTTTGTAAGGTAGCAGTTTCCATTTACTATTCAAAATAGGTCAGACATTATGTACTTGCATACTGCTATTATAATCCATTTTTTCAAGTGAAAACAATAATCACACCAGCAGCTATTGAAGTCTGATGGCCTTCTTTTTCTAACACCTGTCTAATGCTTTCTAAATAGCAAACTGAGGATACTCAACCTAGGAGGAAAAAACGTAATAAAAAAGACCGGAAGAAATTGCATTTCATAAGCATGTATAGCAATGTACATGGAAAATAAAACAAGAAATGTTATTCTTAAACCTACAAGTTAAAATGAAGAACGTACGTTTACAGTCAGGCAGCCTATAATAATATAGGTCACATCTGATGATTCTCTATTTGGAAATACCTCATTTCAATGTCTCATTTACATTCCACATTAAACTTCTATTTTAAATATTCTTTAAAAGTTCTAAACAGTTGACCACATTTCACCCTTCACCTTTATTAACCTATAGGAACAGACTTGACAGATTTGAGAGCAAGGCAGCAGCCAACTAGTTAAATCAGCAGTACTGGAAGCATAATGTGCACCCACTGAGTCACCAAGGTTATATAAACTGACACAGCAAATTAATACCACTGCTTCCCTGCCTCCCAAAATACAAACCACTCAACTACTCAGCCATTACAAATGGTATCTGTGTTTCAGTGCTAGGAGAACAACTGTCAGAGCCCAGAAACTGAGCTATCTGCTCATTCAAGAAGAGATCTGGAGGTCAGATCCGAGGTGTGTCGAGCACAGGGACGTGCCATTGGCACTTACACTGGCCCTGCTTCACTCATCCAAGGATGAATGCAGAAGTCAAGACTTTGCAGATCGCTCCAGGATATTTGTGGAGTGATGAAAGTCCTGCAGGAAATCAGTTCTCAGTTGCTTCACAGACTGGATTGCACCTACCTCAGTGGTACCAGTGCAAAAGAACACTATGAAGTAGCTCAACTATAAAATATGGAAGAACTATGATTAGAAGTACTCTGAAAAATACTTCTCCAGGTACATGCACTTTTTGACTTGGAGAACTTAACAGTGTCTGTATGAACTTGGAGCCTCCTGAAGGGTAAGACTCTTAAGAGAAACAAAATACTTGTTCAATGTAGTCTTAAAAAAGTCATAGCACAAAGAATTCTTAAAATAGAACCTTGCAAAGCGCATTATATTGTCAGAGCAAATCTGTCTCCATCCCGCCAGAGATGTTGGCGCGGTGATCCGCATGTAACTCCACCTATCTTTTAAGGCAAAAACTGTCCTAGTACCACTGCTTGTGGGCTTTAATGCAAAGTTCTGGCAATCATCCAGGACTCCAGAAGGGAGGGAATGCAGCTTTTCAAATTTTCTTTTTAGGTCATGACATAAGAGATCACACTGATGGCCACTAATGCTCCATTTACAAATGCAGAGGGAAGTCAGCAACTTGCACTTAAAGAAAAAAGGAAGGCACTTCTAAAAACAATGCTACATTGTACAGAAACTTCACGTTTACACAAATTATCTAACACTTTCCACAGAGCTCAGTAAAACATAAACCAGAAAATATCAGGTACTATATGGAATTGAAAAACAAGGGTAAACCAGCATATTTTTGTCGATGGGAAATAGGCAATCCTAACAAACAGTGATGTTTTTAAATGGAAATTTTAAAAGAAATGAAGAAAAGCACAAACATTTTTATCAAATTTTATCACATCCCCTATGCTTAGAACATGAAAGGGTATGCATGTTCATCACTGAAATGACCAGACTAAGTTTGAGATCAGTGCATTTTTAATGTTAGTAAGTGGTATTTGGAGCTTTTGTCTTCTGTGAAGAAATCCAAATGGTTTTGGTGCTTGAGATGTGGTTAAGTCTTTAGGCAATGATAAAACCAAAAAACATCCCCACACTTTTCTCAGACTTGCCCTTTTAAGCAAAGTTAATGGTTCCATACAATTTTTTGGCTTTATACAGAACCCTTTACAGAAGCCTCTGCCAACAAGACAGATGCCATATTGCCTTCTATATCAAAATAGCAACTAAGAATGATAAGTGAGGACATCACTGGAACATGGATCCAATTAGCAGAATATGGCAAAATTGACATTTATATAACAAAGTTTCAGGTTAGTCATCGATGACTAAATTTATACCACAGAGCTATTAACTCTCACCCTCTGTAGACAGAAGAGCAGCAGATTCCAAGAATCAGAAAACCAACAGACTTTTTTGCTCAACAGACTTCTGTAGAATCACAGAGTGGTTGGGGTTGGAAGGGACCTGCGGAGATCATCCAGTCCCCTTGCCAAGGCAGGATCACCTAGAGCGGGTGACACAGGAACACATCCAGGTGGTTTTGGAATGTCTCCAGAGCAGGGGACTCCATGACCTCCCTGGGCACTATGTTCCAGTGCTCTGCCACTCTCAGCGTAAAGAAGTTCTTCCTCCTGTTGAGGTGAAACTTCTTGTATTTTAGTTTATGGCCATTGCTCCTGATCCTGTCACTGGGCACTAAAAAGAGTCTGGCACCATCCTCTTGGCACCTGCCTCTGACATATTTATCTGCGTTAATGAGATCCCCTCTCAGTCTTCTCTTCTCCAGACTGAACATCCTCAGCTCCCTCAGTCTCTCCTCATAAGAGAGATGCTCCAGACCTCTAATTATCTTTGTGACTCTCCACTGGAACCTCTCCAGGAGCTCCTTGTCTTTCTTGTACTGAGGAGCCCAGACTGGACACAGCATTTCAGATGTGTTGTTCAAAATTCCTGTGTTCCTCTTCCCCAGTAACTTCATGACTGTGATAGGGCAGAAAACAACTGATGCCAGACAAAATACAAAATTGAGCAGTATCACAACATAGGCAGCCAGTATTTTCATGCTTATAGGATTTAAGAAAGCCTCTTTGCTAAATTAATACTAGAACAGTTTACACAATTAAAAATTAGCTGGAGGCATACTAATTACAACAAAACAACCTCCCCAGCTCCCCCCAGTCCAACACACGCTGGCCTTTCAGGAATTTTTCTTTTTTTCATGATGCTAACTCCTTCAATATGTTTACATGTAGAAGTCTCCCTGTCCCCTGCTCTGTCAAGCAAGACAAGCTCTCCTAGCATCTTGTGAAATAAGCTCTCTTCTTATAACTCAATCGTTTCTCTAACACCTCATTTGCAGCTGTCCACTGGAAATCTCATGATTGATCCATCCCTGGATGTTATTTACCCTGTTCACAGCTGAATTAATCCTAATAGTTCATTTCTCAAAAGAGACTTCATAACTGAGATTGTTTTCCTCCTAAATCACTCTCACTGAATAACCTGTCACTTGCAGAACTTGTTGGTTTGCTGTTTATTGTCTGTGCTAGATAAAACCTTTTCTGTTTTCTCTTCTGTTCTAGAGTTAGTCCATAACTCCTTCACATACCAAATTAGTTTTCACTCCATGGATTTTAGTAGACTGAATAATCACTAATATGCAGGAGAAATCTTCATTGGTAGAAAAGCACCTTGAACTCTATATAGGGACAGAGATCGAGAGAGAGAGACAGAAGTACCTCTGCCAGACTTCCTGCCACTCTGCAACTAGCGGACATTTTCATACCCATTATGGCTTCCCAAATGTGCTGAAAATCAAGGACTCGGCTTTCTATTCTGTCAGCTTTCCTACAGCTTTACATCTGAAACATGTTCAATTGTAATAAGAACCAGATACTAAATGACTGGCAGTACAACCTTCTAAATATGTACCAACAAGCAAAAAGGGAAAAAATACATCTGTCATCCAAACCCACAATGTGGATAGACTTCTTCCAGTCACACAGTTTTGTGGAGACAGAGGCTGAAGCTGCAGGCCCCTCCTGAAGACCCTGCTCTCAGCAAGGGACAGTAACTGCCTTGCACCTGAGAGTAACCACATGGACAATGGTGCTCTTTAAAATAAAGGTAAATCTTTAAAATAAAGGCTTAGGACATTGTGTCAGCAAAACTGTAATTCCCACATCACTGGTGATCTGCAAACCCTGAGCCTATTAAGTACCACCAGTTTCATTACCTACTCTTGTGAATGCACAAGATAACTGAAAATAAATTGTGTGGTGTATAGTGTGTCTTCTCCATGAAGCGTGGGTTTCCAGTTTAATGTTCAGTAACCAGAGGTAACAAATCTATGAGGATTTATGATTATGATCAAGGGAAAACCCTCCTGAGCCAATGGAAATGCTGGTGTGCGAGGTCTGGAGTGATTACATAATCATCTAATTAAGACAGAAACTTATTCCTATAAATGGCACCATTCCCGTTTGATTTAAAATGAGACACAGCCAACTACGTTTTGATCAAGTCTCATTTATGCAACATCAAAATAGCACTAGCTGCCTTCTACATAAAAGGAAAAAAAGGGCTGAGTGACATCTCCACAAGATTCTTATTTCACTGTGATCCACAGAGTAACCCAAGTGATTAAAAATGAAACAATGTGTTAAGTCAAAACTGCCTCTTAAACCTCTTTTGGCCTTAACTCACACATTCTATTAGCAATATGCAATCTAGAAATATTACGTACATATAAAAATGTTTTACTTATTTTTTTTAAACAGCTCACATTTTAAGTATCTATTTTTATTACCCAGTATTTCACCTGCAAAAGCAAATACATGCTGAAAAAGGACGCCACACTAGCTACAATACCAAAGACTTATGTTTGTACAGTTTCAGCCCCATTGCCTTGATACAATTTCACATGACATACCCAACACTCAAATAAAATGGGCAGAATAGTTTGCCAGAATATCCACATTTTTTGTTCCATTTACCGAAAGGAGTAGAGAAGCATTCAGAATTCCTACATGCTCACATGCACACCTCAGCCATCCACACACATCATTAGAAGCTGAGCAGAACAAGTAGTTTCCCTGCTGGAAAAGGCGGGGCTCAGATTTATGTAAGGATATGCTATGAAGAAGGAATAAATGATTTCCACTGCAGCTTTTAAAACAATTCTACTATTTTTGAACACTGTAAGAACCAGAATAGTATCATATTTAGAGCACCACTACAGAAAGAAACGGTGTCATGTGGAGAAACATAAAAAGTGTATAATCTACTGCTATACATATATTTAGCTACAAATCAAACTGATGAAATGTCTGCACTTACAGTTACATTTCTAACATAAAATAGAAGCAGCATGCCAAAAGAAAGAATACTGTCATTATAAAACTGTTCAAAAATTCATTTGCACCAAGATAAAGTCACGAGCAGCAAGAGCCTATAGAATTTGCTCTTTCAGCACCCCAAAAAGTACTACAGCTGGTCTTGTTAGAGAGTTTAAAAGTAGGTAGATGAGTATTTTTTAACTTCTCTTTAACCTTAGCCTACACAGGTGGTAGGCAAAGAGGTTATCAAAAAATATATGTTTTTCATTACTTTTTTTCTGTCACAAAGCTAGAGATGAAAATGTGATTAAAAAAAATTAGAAAAATCCTGGTTACAATAGATAGAGGTGTTAACCTTTCCAATATTAATGTTCATACTAAGGCTTCTACTTCCTGCTACCTCTTCCCAGAAGCACTTGGAGTAATACTGCTAAGGCTTATATTAGAAACTATTCTCCAATTTCATATTCTAATCCTTATAGAATTCCAAGGTTGGCCCCCACCCCACACACAAAACAGCCGTTTTACTGTCCAAGATACGATGGTAAATAAGGAAAAAAAGAAATATTTGTAGCTGTGCCCCTCTTTGCCCATACTTCCATTGCAATTTCAGGAAACAAGAACAAGTAAAGAGAGACAACTTCTGCCAATATGCACAAAGTAGTTAAGAATACAAAATGGATTACACTAGTATATATATTGCATAGAAGCATATATATTGCTTGCAACACTGACAATTTTGAGTGCAAAATGGTCATACTACATTTAGCAGAACAGAGAGTAAATTTTGCCATCTTTAAGTAACAATCAACTGATCTGACCAGACTTACGGAAAACAAGTATTTTTACAAATTAAGTATTTCTAATCAACACAAATGTAAAGAGTTCTCCCATATCAGATGAATTGCTTAAAGCCAAATATTCCACTTTACATAATTATTTAACACGAACATCAACATTAGTGGTCAAAATTACAACTCGTAAGTAGAGCCTTGATAATGGCATGCTCCAACAGGTTATTAAAATAACAAATAGTTAAATTTACTCTTATCTTTTGGTCCTGGACATCCACTGAAAAAAAAACCACGTGAATGGTAACAGAAAAAAAACTCTTCCAGTGGTTATGTAAAAGAATATAAAAAGAATCAGAGTAGAAATCCACGTTTTATTTCTACTCCAATTAGTGCACAGTTCTAAGCACCATTATTTACAAACTAACAGCATAAAAATGTTATTGGTTGCATTATTAAGAATATTGTTTCATATGATATAGGGGGCTTATATGGATATAAATAGCATTAGCTGCTTCATTAAAAATACACCTTTAAAATTTACTTATTGTTTTATTTATCTCAAAGAAATTAGCATGACTGTATCTACGCTAATATATTCACTGCTCTATTTTTTTATTCTTGGTTTTATCTTCAGATAATAATTCTCCTCTCATCCTCTTGTGTCACCCCACCCTTAGACACGCCTGCTTGAATTTTAGCTAACACAATATCTGTGCATTCGAATTCTTTTACTAATTCTAATTAATATTACCTTGATAATAATGCAAAGTAACAGACAAAAGCAAAGCAATAAACAAAAGCCCTGAAAAAAGAGACATTAAGTCACCATTTCTTTCAAATTTGCTAAATCAAGTTGATAATTAACCTGTCATTTACAGCACACCCTTTGCAAATCAGGCAATGGTGGTAACTGAGAAAATTAATTAAGCTAACTTTAATTTCATTTTGCATTTTACATTAGCTTGGCAAGTTAAGGTGACAAATAACAAAGATGATAATAAAGTTCCACCTACATGAATTCTTCTGAGAATTCTCAGTGCCTCCCGGAGACGACATGGCAGAAAGAAATAAGCAAGTAAAAAGAAACCCAGCAGTGGTCAAGTGAAAGATCCAGTTACCAAGCAGCCCCAGTGATGTGCATCTTCACTGATGCAGAACAAAGACCTTTGCCAGAAGGCTGCTTTTTCAAAGCAGTGGTACCGCGGCGGGCAGTTTCCGATGGGTCACTTGCACGCAGATGCAGCTGCACACACATGGATACTTCAACTCGGCGCCTCCCCAGAACCCGAGCACAAGCTCCCAGCAGCTGGGCTCCACCAGAAATGCAGGCATGTATTTGGGAAGATACCACACGCTGCTGAACCAAGGGGTGCTGCGGAGACTGAAATCTTCCCAGCGGGATATAATCTGATGACACGCAGCTACAGCATGTGTTTATTTGGCAGAGAGCTGGAAGCGTCTGAAAATGATTCAGGAGCAAGGGAAAAGGTACAGAAGGGTTCTGAATTCTTTTTTTTATTAGGCGATGTTCACAAGGCTCTCCCCTTAAAGTGCCTTTCCTTAACATGGCTTAGCTGAGATACCCCACAAACCAGAATACATACTATTCCTACTTCACACATAAAATATTAAAAGCCTTGGATGTGATTTTTAAATAAATTAGAATAGTATTCTCTACTGAAAACTGAAATTTCTGTATTACATATCCAGGCTACATTTTCATCAAAAACTAAAAAAAAAAAAAAAAAAAAAAAAAAAAAGGTTATGCAGTTGAGAAAAAAAAATACAGCAACAGCATATGACTGAAAATCTTTGGCTCTGGTGATGCTGCAGTTACACAACAGTGCATTTATGTTTCAAAAACTGTAAGGCATTCCTCAGAATTGGGAATACTGGCACACGTTGCCTCTTCAGTTTGGGAGGGTGTGCAGTGCTGCCAGAAACCAGGATAGCCATAGCAATTCTTTTCTTTTACTTAAAAACATCACATTTTGAAAACCTTCTCTGTGACAATTATCAAAATACAGAGTAGGGACAAAAGGCAATTATATAACAAATACTACTCCAATCGACATCATTAAAAGTAAAAATACCCGGAATGTTTGGCCTACAAAACTCGGGTTTATTTAACTGGTGAAAATAACACCACAGATATCTATGTGAAAGATTAAAAGAGTAACAGTCGTGAGATAATCCAGCCTTCAGCCTGGACTTCAGTAATTAAAGGATGAATTCAAGTCAGAGCTGTGGACAGAACAGGCTTCTATGTTTTTCCACATCAGTCATTTAAGCATTAAAGACAATTAAAATATTACACCTTTAAATATTTTCTTTTCTACATAAAGTGAGTATGACAGGACTTACGTTCCCATGAAATTGTTTCCTATTATCTACACAGTTTGCTATTCACCCTAGCAATGGCTGAAGAAAATCCCTATTGTTACCCTGGCCCCTTATACTCCTCACAAAACCAGGATTCTGCAAAGCTGACTCCAGCAGAGGGTAAACGTCCATCACAGTCAACAGGAGCTGCACCTGCACACCCATGAGGCATCTTATTTTAAGCTGCAGTGATGCCAAATTTGTTGTGATACATCTGACCTCTAGTGCAATATTCGTTTACAAAGACAGTAGGACTCAAGGAAAAAAAAAGAGAGAACCACGTAAATGCATCACTATTAAAATTTGTTGGGAGGATAAACCAGCCCCCTCAAAATCCAAAGCAAAGACAAGATGAGAGGGCACATGGGTGCCTCATGAAAAAAACCCACAAAATTCTCTAAAAATATATGTAGATGAAGCAGAATTTAATAGAAAGGAGGGTTCCTGCTCTTCACTCTTACCAGTCAGTATTAGCATTAAAAAAAACCTGATAAACACAAGGTTTCAGAAGTATCAGTAACATTAGCACTCCATGGATTATGCTAATTCATTGTCTGAATAGTACTTTCAGGTGACAGCCATCATCTAAAATCCTGAAATCTAGCTGAGCATAGAGGCTACAAACTGCACTATTGAATCTGTAACGTAAAAAGTTACATTATAGCCAAACACACAACAAACAAAAAATAAAAATAAAAAAATAAATTAAAAGGCATTTAAAGCATTAAACCAGAAGTGGTTTGGGGTAGAAGTGACAAAACTAAAACTTATCTTTGATCAGCCAAGTTACAAGAGCACACTGTTTATTCCAAAGAAATGTGACTATCTAGTTTGCCCATAAATAATCTGGTCTCACTATAGCATCCTTTTGAAACTTCCTTTAGAAACCCTACTCCCTATTTACAGCTTTGAAAATTCAGGTTTTTTTCCAATATATAACCACCTTAGTAATGAATGCCATTTTATCACTAAGATCCACCCAAAGCTGTATTGACACTACCAAAGAAAGCCCTGTTTTCACCTCACCATTTGAAAACCAATAAAAAATAAGCAAAAGGAAAATAATTCCTCATCATATCAAATTATTAAGAGCTGGGGTTGTTCAGCCTGGAGAAGAGAAGGCTTTGGAGAGTCCTCACCATTGCCTTAAGGGAGCTTATAAAAAGGAAGGAGAGGGATTTTTTTTTAATGGGTAGATAGTGACAGGACAAGGGGCAATGGATTTAAAATGATAGAGTGCAGGTTTAGATTAAATGTCAGGAAGAAATTCTTTACTCAGTGGGTGGTGAGGCACTGGCACATTTTGACCAGAGGGGTGTGGATGCCCCACCCCTGGAAGTGTTCAAGGCCAGGTTGGGTGGGGCTCTGAGTAACCTCTCAAGTGAGTGGAATCCCAGCCATGGCAGGGAGGTTGGAACTAGATGATCTTTAAGGTCCCTTTCAGCCCAAACCATTGTATGATTAAGTCAGTTGACAATTTAGCCCTCCTTTGGGCAAAGCATAATGGAAATTTCCTTTCTGATGTAGTAATTGAAGACAGAATTGTAGATAATTTTGTTTCTACAGTTGAAGTATGCCAAACCTCCCCTTTTTCCATTGAAATGTAAATTCTATTTCTTGTACAGAAAATCTTGTCTGTCCTGAAGACTTGATGCTCATTATCATATTAGATAACAAATTTATTTTCAGTCACCTGCAACATAAATGCGTACACAAGGTATTATCCATTGTACTTTGCTTCACTCCCAGTCTTAATACTTTATCCAGCAAATGTTTTGCTGCCTTGGCAAAGGCAGCTAATACATTTTCAATTACACCTCATGCTCAATTCATGTTGCCAATTGCGAACAAAGTCATGTTTAGAGGGTCAGTGAGAGGCAAGCAATTGCTTTTGTGTATTATCCCAGACAACTGAAAACTTCCACTGTTCCTGGGTATGTACTCATAGATAGGACAAGTTCTCAAAGTATGCCATTAAGTTTGATAACTCAAACAGAAGCAGGACAAACAGAATCAGATGTGTGCAACTCAGCACCACCCACCTGTGGCCTGCAGAAATGTACACCTGAAAGCTCATCCATACATTTCATTGTTGGTACTATCTGCCCAGATGTATAAAGATTCAATTATTTACTGGGGAGGACTGAAACCAGTGCAAGACCAAGAGTGAACCTTCCTTAAATTCCTCTATTTAAAAGGCTTTTAAAACAAAATCACTATTTTCTAAAAGGCTTGATTTTAAGGCCATACCTATTTCAAGGAAGGCAAAAGAGAAGCAAAAAATAGAAGATACAAATAGCTAGATACAGACCTAGAAACTCTAAAAATGTGTCCTGAGAGTTAAATAGATGCAAGAGTCTGCAAACCTGAAAACATAAAAAGCAAAATCAAAAGCAAGGTAGCTATAAGGACACTTCAGAATCTTGTTTCCTCCTCCATCTGTCTCATCCTATTACACTAAAATGGAAGACTTAAGTAGTTAAACTTACTTGCCTTTCACTCAAGGTTTGACCAGAAGTGCAAAGCCTCAAATCTTTCTGTTCCCTAGAGAACGGTTATCACATATAAGAGTCTTGGTCAATTCTTGCCACAGACAACACAGGACATCCAAAGTTGCAAGGTTCTCCTTCCATAGCCTGGATGCGAAAGCAGCTAGTAAAACACAGTATTAACTAGGAATCTATCAGGATATTTTCAGCTCATAGCAAAACAATGAGGAAAATTCCTGATATCTGAATATAAACCTGAAATTTTAATTCCATTTTAGCTTTATTACAAAAGGATTAAGCAATTCTTTCCCAACTGTTTTCTGGTATGACAAAGTAAGGTTTATCTGAGCTACAAGGTTTAAATATTGAAGTTTTGGACCACAGAAATGTTAAAGTAAACTAACTCCGTGTGGCTGGAATGAATTTCTACCACTGTCATCTTACTCTTGCTCAGAAGAAACATACAGGATTATGTGCTCAAAATGACAGCTGAACTTCGAGAGCAGCTACACCACTGAATGTATGAGCTTTGCCAGCCACAAGCTGTAAAGATCTCCACTTGCATGTTACCCACGCATCTGCAAGGCAATATGAAGAGCAGGAAAAAGGAGTTTTATTTTGACAGCCATCAGAACACAGCACAATAAAGAGGATCCCTAGACTAGATGAAAAAAAAAAATCAGTTTGACATACTATTTGTTAAAGTGAGTAGATTTCAAAAAATGGAGAACAAAGCGACAGAGTCAACAGACTGCTCCAAATATTGTGTGCTCTTAGAAGAGGGAACAGCAAAAGTCAGGAAGTTAAAGTTTGGATATAAACATATTTAAGCTCCTGATAAAAGGACTGAAAAACTGCAATTTCAACAGCAGCATCTTAGACGCATAAATAGGGATGACAAAATACCTGCATATTAAATGTGATCTAATGACTTAACCTTGAAGGCAAAAGCAAGGAAAAACACCTCTTTAATTCACAGGTCACATTCTCAAGGAATATTTTGATAAAGCTCTTAAAACTTCTCAGGCCTTGTTTGGGAGAGATTTCTGATTCAAAAGGCTGAAAACATATTTTGTTGTATTGTAAATAGAAGTGCTGAAAATGGTCATACGACCTGTTTTCCCTGAGCTTGAATGAAACTAATCCTGTTAAAGCTTAGAAATACGCATGACTCAGTAGCCAAAGCCATGTGCGTATTTGCCCTCGCAAAGTTGCTGCCACCTTTCATTGTCCAAAAGTGCTGAGTTGCTGATCTCTAAACAGCCTCTAGTGCTTTAGTTTTCTTTCCAGAAATGAACTCAAAAACAGTGCATCCTAAACTTTTAATAAAAAGGGACTTTCACAAACAATTTTAAAATCTATCATGTATATAGTTCCCATTTGGATAAATTAGAAGTAAACTCAACAGCGTATGTTATTACCATTGTGCAATTCTACTGCTTTTAAAACTTTTATTTTTTTTCCCTGCTCTTTCACTGCTGATTACCTACCTCATTATCTGCTCCACTCTTCCATCTTCTAATGAGATTAACAGTATTCTGTAACTATTTACTACACAATCCTGGCTGCTCTGAAGCTAAAGGAATGTTAACTCAAAAAAGAAAAAAAAAATTTTAAATGGTACCATGTGCCTAGAAGGATGATGGAATGATTTGAAATCTCAGTGTAGTCCTAAATGCACTAGGTTTCAAGTACCAGGAGCCAATAACCACGTATGTGCTATCTAATTTCCAGTTTGTCAGCTGTAAAATGACAATGACGCACACCCTTTCTAAACCACGCAAGAGCACAACCCATCAAATACTAAAATCAAAACCACACACAAATATCAACTAAAATAAACTCCACTATTGCAAGGAATTGCCAAGATCCAGAACAGAACACCTTTTTTTAGCATCTTTATGAGTCTCAGCCAAGACAGGACAGCACAGAGCATAAGCCAGTTCCTACAAGTAGTTCTCCAAAGACTGAAATTGGTGCAGGCTAGGAAGAAACTTGCAGGCTACTCCATATGGCATATCAATGTTTCCATTCATAAATCCATCATCTTTTACAGCAAAGACCTCTGAAAGATAAAGTACTAAAAAAAGATAAGAAACTGGAGAACCTTTGAGATGTTCTGTCCTCATACTTCAGGTACACAAACGCCAGTGCTGCAGCAGTGTCGACAAAGACATCACACACTCATTCCTCGCCTTCTTCAGAGAGAGATGTTTAACACAAAGAAGCACAAAAGCTTATAATCTTCACTTTCTCAGCATCACAGATTATTAAGCAATAATCAGTTTCAATTACTCTGTAATAGAAAACCCTTGTGGCTGAAAGAAGAGGGACTGGAAAGGTTTGTCCTGCCCCTGCAAACTGTGGGTGTGCAGCAAACAATAAAGGAGAATGTCTGGCCCTGTAAAATTAAGTCTTAAAGCAAAAGGAAGAATAGTAAAATCTATTCCTTACAATGAAATAGAGTACAATCTGCAATACCAACATGAAAATGGCAGGGACAAATTCTAAAATATTGACAAATACAAATAATTAATGATTTCTTAAAGTAGTATTACATTCTTATTTCATGCTTCTTAAAGGTAGTAACACCAACAAGCAAGAGGGTTAGTGGATTCTCAACACTTTTCAAAGCTGCAAACAGGCATATATACCTTCCTTGTTAGGGCCCCTTGTGGATGACACCGCTATCATCAAAGAACATACTTAAAAGGTCAATGAATTACCACTTTGTACCTTGGTACACAGAGTGGGAAGTTGTAAATGAAACCAGAAACAATTCCATTTCTTGGTTGTGTGAAGGTAGATTTTGTTTCAATATTAAAATAAGTAAATACCAGGAATACACAAGGGCACTTAAAATGTTTTTAAGGTTACAGACATCTGAAGATTTCACAGACTTATAGACTACACCTGTGTATCGATTTGTATTTACACATCCACAAAACTCCACGGAAGTAAAGTTTTAAAACAGATCTGAGAGGTCTGTGAAGCTACCCACCAGCCTTGTGAGTCACACATGCACTCTCAGGGTCAGTGCCAACGTATAATTTGCATTTTTTTCTGTATTCATTGTGTAATTGATGGGATGCATCACTGAATTCAAGTTTCTAGTGCTGTGCTATTTTGAACCTCAGAGTAGACCATTCAGTTTCTTAATTCCAGTAAAACGTACCTTCTATCCTGAGCAAGGCGTAAGAACTCATCACTAGTGAACATGAGAGTTGCATTTGGACACTGAAAAAGGTGCATACAACTCTCTTTTAACCCTTCTAGCAAACATACTGAAGGAAGTTTTTTGTGGTACTTTAATTCCTGCATATTCAGATAGAATGATCTTGTATCTTTATGAAAGATATTTTTATGCAAGACATTTACCATCCTTATATCCTGGAAGCTATTACTTTTTTAGCATATGGTATTCAAATTCCCAAATAACAAGTTACTATTATAAAAAATGGCATTTCGGGTTTTTCCATTGAAACAGATCTTAATGTACAATGATTTCAAGCGCAAATGCATTAGAAGATGTGAGCGTATATGAAGGTATTTTAAACCGTTCTTCTTTCCTAAACCCTGCGCTGGGTATTTCATGAGCAGAGTGTTGATGAAGACACTTCACTCTGGACAGTTATGCAAAGATAAATTAGTTGAGGATGTAGTCTATACTTGCAATATTAAAATGTGAAGAACCATCTACTCAACTACTTAACATGTTTCAGTTGGAATCAACTTTTCCTGGTTTCTTTTTGCTTTTTAGATTACAGTGTTAGGCTGTTAACTTAGGACACACTGCCTGCCCTCGCCACTGCCTTTTCCTTCCTCTGTGACAGGATTCCTATGGACATCCACCAAGCTATCTCAGTGTGCTTCATCAACCAGAACTAAAGCCAACCACGTGACAGATCATTTTTGCCAAAATCTAGTGAGCCCTGGAAGCAGCTCAAAACAGAAAACTCAAGTAGGAGCCCCAAGTTAGATTAGGCAAAGCTGCCCTAGAACCGAAACATCTGCCATTATGTAATGAATCCTTCACAACAAGGAATCTCCTACTCTCCCTATTTCCAGCTGATGAAAGATAGGCCAGATACTAATGCAAGGTCCAAATGGCCAGAAAAAGACTGACTGAAGCCAATATAATGAATACCTCTACTTCACAATCCAGGTTGACAGCAAAAATTCCAAGAACTAAGAAGGAACAATTTCGTAAGTCAGAAACCCAAGAACATTTCCTCCAAGCATGTATTTTCAATCAGCTGTGCATCTGGATTTTTAGTAGTTTAATCCCAATTTCCTGGGAAATGTCATGCAAAACAGTGAAAGTTGTTGCCAAAATCATAACACTGAATATATTGTTTATTTTAAACCTTCTTGTTGTCATCTTCTAGAAAGGAATTCGACTTGCTTGACAAGACCATTCTCGAAATTTTCTTAGCTATTACTTCGCTCTTTTCTGTCAGGTACAAGCTTGTCCAGTTGCTTAGTTTGGTATAAATTTCAAGGTCAACACACAGCTAGCACCTTCCTTTTCCATCAAAATAATTGTCTTTGTAATTTGTCTTTACTGTCAAATAATGTTAAAGTCTCTATTAAAATAACAAGAGGCCAAGAGAGAAATTACTTTGGAAACCACTCTCCTGGCTTCCAGAAACTCACTTAAAACACCTAATCAATACAAACAAAAAACCAAGATTCACTGTTCTCACAAGCGCCAGGTACTACAAAGTAGCTGCCTCGCTTTGGATCAGATGAAGCCTGGCATTATCTTCCGTTTTGTATTGAGTTGCTCTGTTGAAAGCTGTCAAATCAATCAACAAAAGGGTTGGTTTGGTAAGTTACAGAAAAAGTGACATTTTACATAATCTGTGTTGCTTATCTGTTACTGTAACTGTTATTTTCCTTTTGTAGCACCACACAGATGAGATAGTAATGATCTGAAAAGGCAAAGGAATGCAGCTGATAGAAATTTCCATCCCTCCTTTCAATTTTAAGAGACAATTGATTGACATAAGTCAATGCACCTGACTTCATTCTCATAAATACTAGTCACAAACCCACAGTCACATCCCATCCAAAGGAAAAGATAACATCAATTCTCAGGCTGATCAAACATTAACATCAGTAGGTAGAGTAAGCCCCAATTTAGGATTTACTGAAAATGGGATTGTGTTCCATCTATGTACCAGAGACAAAGCAGTAATACACGACAGAGTTTCCAGGCACTACATCATATACTGGACAAATATTTGAATACATCATCAAGTATCTCCAACAAGTTGAGCTACAAAAATTAAATTTGTCTGATAGCATAATACTGTGAAAATTCCCTAGAAACAGCCAGACAAAAATCTAACATGTAACAGCCTGCAACATGTGCCAAAAATACATCCATGCTAGAAAAGACATCAACTAGCTGAATACAAACTCCTTAACTACAAAAACTGAACACCAAGGGAAAGGCTTGAATTAGATAAGGGAACTTCTGAAACCTAGATAAGACAACAAAGTATCTGTGTTCTCCCTATCACTTAGGACTCTCCCAAAGAAAACAGTAGCAAGAACAGGTAAACCGAAAAACATACAGCCTGCCAGGTCAGCATAAAATTAACGTTGTCAAACGTAGAGGGCAACAGTCCCTCCCTAGTTTCACTTAATACACAAATTACTGTAACTCTTACCAACACTTAACAAGAAAATAAAAATAGAATTTACCTTTGAACGTCTCCAGTTCCTTCCTGTTGGAGAAGAGCAGAATTAAAAAAAACAATTAGAAATACTACATCTGGAACTACGGGATTTATTTTACGTGCTTTAAGACTCACTAAAAGACAAAAATCGAAGAACTTGATTGTCACCATATATAAGGGTAATATTACTACATGTGTTTATCTAAAGCAAACAAAATCAACCTGTTTAGAAATTAGGCCACCGCCTCTTTATAAGCATGTACAATTATACAAATATTGCACATTTATATCTAGCTACATAGTTTCCTGATATACTGCTCCGAAAATAACCAAGACTTCTTAAGGCTTTAGTTAATAAAGCATCCTTTGCTTAGCAGAGATTTACCAATTTACAGCACAGTGAATAACAATTAGTGTCCCATTTTCATCAATGCTATTCAAAAACATTTTTGCAACACTGAAGGAGAAAAAATTGACAACATCACTCGCTCAGTTAAAACAGAGAGACAGGCAAAGAGACATACAGTGACATTCCTCAGAGGAGAGGATTTTCAAGTATGGAATATGAAGATAACCCATAGTACTCATGTACCAGAAAGCTAAGAAATGAAGTAAAAGATAATAATATCTTTTTTGCTTTCATACCAGGCCGCCTTCCACTTTTAGTAGTTATACAATTGTGAATGCAGAGGCTATAAAAGGAAGAGAAATATTTTCTCTGTTTTAAAGAAATTGCAAAATGCTACAATTGTCATTACTACAAGGTAGTGATTCATCATGAATTTAAAGGCTAAAGAAGAATCAATGTAGTAACTGAGATAAGGCAGAATGCTGGCCTTACAAAACACTCATTTACATCAAATATTTTTTCAGTCTGTACCTTGCAGAATGTCTAGTTAAATTCTGAATTTTAAAGAAAAAGTGATTGTAAGAAAAATAAATTAAAGACTGATTTAACAGTTGTCCAGATAAATTATTCTATTCACTACCCACAGACTAAAGCACTCTTCAGTCACCTACCAGAGACACTGTTTCACAATACATATGCTATACCATAATAACTCCTTCTACCCCTTAGCGGATGATGCAATTCAGCATTTATTCTTGCATCAAGAACAGACAAAACTCTCTCAAAGCTGAAACAATTTATTTCCTAAGCAGGACAAAGTATTCTAAAAGAAGCAAGAGAATGCATTTACCTCCACATTTCCAGAGAACATCCCACTTTTGTCACCAAATGTTAAATACAGGTTTTTGAAAGAATGGTTGCTCTACAAGGAAATAAGCTAGAGTGTGATTCACGGTACAGAATTCTATTAGCTGCAACTTCCTGTGAGTATCTATTTCCTTTCCTGCTTCTCCTCCATCCCTTTCCCAAGCTAGTGTCTCTCTTTTATACCAGAGAAAAAAGCTACTTTACAGTATCTGTGATTCGCAGGTTCATACCCTAAAAAGTTTTTCCTACCCTGCATACTCTAAATAGAGTTACAAAATTCTTAAAACACTCTCACAAGTTGCCTTCCTTATTTTTTAATAATGGCACAGTAGTTGAGGAAACAACAATCACAGGAAATGCTTATTTTCCATGGACTGAAACAAAACCATACTGGAGGAAACATCTTGTGAAAGTAAGAGGGAAAAAACTACATTACTTGCATCTAAAATCAGGAGACTTTATGACACTCGTCTACAAAAGGAAAGACAAAACAATTACTGCCATTGTGTTGAATGAGGTTAGTAAACGAGATCGTAATACAGTAACCAAGTGACAATCACTCATTTTGTCTAAATCCCCACAATTTTCCTTTTCAAAATCCCTCAAATATTTTTAGGGTTGAGATGCACTAAGATGCTGACCCTATATCCATATACATAATTGCCATTCTTTAAGAAAGCTGGAAATTAATGTTTGACAAAAACTTTTTACCCTCTGAAAAATTAAAAGTATCTATGATTAGCATACAGTAAAAATACAGATTTGAAATTTAAGGATCTGTACTTCCTAGTATCCTCATACCAATTCAGACCCAACGACTGAAGATTTTATATTTTACACAGCATGACTTACTCACATCTTGTGGTTTCTCACAAGACTTTCAATAAAACTTCCATTTAGAAATATATACAAAAGTACATGCTTATTGAAACCATGTTCAGCATCAGCAGCATGGAAGATTTTTTTTTTTATTTATTAAGTCAAATTATCCAAATAAAAACTTGTAAGTTTTAAAATTTTAATCTTTAATCTCATTTATCAGCAGGTTTGGTAGGAACATGACACTAAACTGAGAAGTGGAAAGGAAACTGACCTGTAATGACACTGGAAAAACAGATGGCTTAAGAATGTACCACTGCATTTTCTAGTTAGGTAATTAAGACCTTGCACACAGGTGTACAGAGAAAAATGTATAACAGAGTATTACACTTCTCCCCCTTATAAGTAAATAAATATTTTTGTATTTATTGATAAACTGTCAGAAAGAAGATACCTCCTATGTCTTCTCTAAGAGTCTAGAGACAAAAAGTCATCTGCAGAATATACTGAACTCACATTAAGAACTGAACTACGTATTCGGAACACAGACAATGTAAAGAAACAACAATTCATGAGAGTAATTAAAATGAAAAAGATTAAATTGAAAGCAGTTTTGGAAAACTGGCCTTCAAAGCAAGGTTGAAAGACAAGCAGGAAGAAATATATGGCAATTGGAAGAGCTCCATAGGGAAATGCTCCTGGATTTTAAAAAGTTTTCATTCAAAAGAAGATTCATGCACTTCACAGAAGGATGAGACAACCCTTTCTACTACTATTAGAAGGAAAACACATGCCTGCCTTGCCTCTGGCCTCGCTACACATGAAGGTTCTTGAAGTGTGGGCTGCTCAGCATCTGTCCAGAATTAAAGGAATTCCCATGCTGAGTCTGACCACTAACCAGCACAACTATCTGGCATCGGACTATATGCTCTTCAGCTACTAAATTTTAGGTTACTGACAACAAATCTGGCTAGTTAGTCATATAAGAATACATTTTCCCTTTTCGCAGTTAACAGTAAGCTTTCAGAAGAAAGGATTCAATTAGGAGGCAGATTATAATGTAAATAATTCTTTTCAGTGAAAGACGAAGTTCAGCACTTCTGAGCAAGAAAAAAAGGCTAAAATAACAGGCTAAAGTCTAATATAATCAGACTATAAAGGCATGGAGACACTTCAAAAGTAATCTCGTTCTGTATGCAGAGCAAGTTACAAATCCCAGCTTCTTTCCTGAGAGGCAAGAGGCTGTACAGGCTCCACCGACACTGAAGTGATGTCCATGAAAACTATCTAGCCACACATAGAGGCAATAGTGTTAATCCCTGCCTTTCCAGTTGCTTGTTTTCATAAACTAGATGGTGGGGGTGGGCACTTAATTACTGTGTGAAATTCTATACCCATCAAACTCAGTTACCAGTTCTTAAGTTACCTGGAATGTTCTAATGATGATGCTGTCAGTGGTCTCAACTTCTTCGTTTACAGAACAGTTGAGATTCAGGGTTTGTGGTGAGAAAACATAGTTGTGGAGACAACAGATGAAACAAACCTTATACAATATCAATCTAGTTAGGAGGCAAGTACAAAGTCCCAAGTACCTTCCCATTCCCCTCAGGCTTTTCACTGCATTGTTGGATTAACCCTGCTCTAGTCACTGAGCAGACAGGACAGACACAAGGAAGATTGTATTGGTATCAATGACAAACAAAAGTAAATCCAGAAAGAATAATATGAGAGGACCAGGAGGCAAAACTATCCTGCTTTAAGTTACTGATATCAAAGGGAATTTAATTTGTTCAGCAACAGTAAGAAAAAAATCTCAGGTTCTACTATATCTTGCAAAGGGCTGTAACACTAAGATCAATTTCCTAAGCGTAACTAAACATCAAGGAATCCAGTTAAATACCTAGGAGACTACAGAAACATCACATTCTTTACAAAGATGCCACCAGCCAGAATTGACAGTTTTGTATTTTATCTTCAAGAAAAGAATACGCAGATAAGAAAGCAACAAAGTCATAAATGAATGTCAGGGACAATTTTGTAACACTAGCTCTAAAAGTAACAGTCAGTAAATTCCAACTACTAGACTCATATATAAACAAAAGACAATCTCAGGACAGCTTATGACTGGTAAAAATTGGAGAGCAAATTGGAAAGATTTTACAATAATATGTGTTAATAAATGTTGAGTTGTAAATACTATTTACAAAAAATACCTTTGAAGAAAGTATAGATGCTTTTCAGCAAATTAATCTAAAAATATTTATGGCGCCTATTAATATCTAACCCAGAAACTGAGAAATGCTGCATTTCCTCTGCTATGTCAGGTACAGTTAAGTTTTCAAAATTATATATTAAAAAAAAAAATCCTTCCATAGCCTGACTCAAGCTTTAGTAAGCTAAAAAGCCACGAGATCTCTCCTCTGGGACTTTCCTCTGGATAGCATCAGAAGTAAAAGCCAAAAAACGGAGAACTCAAAACCTATAACACTCACATGGTGTACAGAAATAATTCAAGTACTTTTCTTTTTGTACTTAGGATTAGCACTTTCGTCAATCCTGACACAAAACTGTCTTCCCCACCCCTGAGATTCATTAAGCCCCCCTTGAGATACTTAGGCCAACTACTACTTTGAAATACACTTGAGACTGAAGCAATGAAATGCCTTTAAGTATTGAAAAATCAGTAAAAACTAACACTATTACTAAACTACTGTTGGAATGGAGCAGCAGGCAAAGGTTTTGATTCATCTGAAAAAAACACTGAAGACAGGTCAGGATTCTTCATCCTCAAAAGTGACATTTTATCCAGTAAAAGAGAAGAGCAGAGAACTAAGGCATTTAAATAATATTGCAATGGAGATTTTTTTGCTTCCATACTCATGCAGATACAGTAGCTGAAATCTGTTTTCCAGCAAAACTTCTACATCAACTTCAGTCCAGAAGATGGAACAGATCACAGCGAATTTTTGTAACAGAAACTACATTAACTGGCAATCAAGTTAATAAATACTTCTAAAAACAAATACTACCCTAATATACTCAGCAGTTTCAGGGTACAGTGAAAGCATTTCTCTTTAGATGTTTCAAAAAAATGAAACAAATATTTATCTTGATTAAGAACACTGAGAGTCATCTTCCAGGCACTATCATTCGAAAGAACAGTAAAAAATAAGGGAGATGGCCGTAAAACCATAAGAAAATAGTATAAGTGAAATCATTAAAAGCAAGTTTTGTCCTCTGCTAAGAGATTGACACAGGCCACTTACCATTAGAACCATTACAAACTGAAATCTGAAATGTGGAAAAAAATGCTCAGCTCCCTCTAAAAGTTTATGCCTTCAGATATAAGATTTTGCACAGGACATAGTTTTTATGCTTTTGCTTTCATCCTGTTGTTATCCAAGAAAAAGAACAGTTTTTAAATTTCTTTTTTTTTTTTAACTTCTTTTTTTTTTTTTTAAACTTATATCTTAGTATGCAATGTCACTGGATCACTAAAACATACATGTATCAACACAGTTTGTTTTTATCATACAACCAAAATTTTAGAACCAAAGTTTAAAGCTGAAATTTGAGAATAGAAAATTAAGAGAAGCTACAATTTGCGAAACTAGAAAGAATGCAGGAGAAGCTGAAGCTTAAGAGAAGGTACAAACAATCCACCATCAAAGGCCACCTCCACCATCAACTCCACCATTTTTTGGTAGAAGGAAAAGGAGTTCCTGCAAACCTGGTTTTGGTAAACAGCCACACAAGAAACTGCAGACCTTCTCGGCCATCAATTTCCCCATAAGCATTAAAGAGAAGAAAAATTACGGTATTCAAAAACTGGCCAAGCTTTATTCAGTCAGCAACATGCAGTACAACGCTAATTCACAGAAGCACGTAAGTAAAAAGAGCTTGTGACTCCACGTGCAATCTTCACCTAAAATGCTGAATGTGGTTCAACACAGCATGAATGCAATTGTGCCAGAAAGAAGTTACAACTTGTATCTCCTCGGGCATCCTCAACATGTCCCTTTGACGTAGGAACGTAAAACCTCCCTCACAGAAGCGTTGTCAACGAATGCATTTAATACATTTTTTTAAACTACATTTACATGCATTGGTTTTCAATGTAAGTGAAAAGGAGTTACTAAAGATCTCGGGAAATAATTCATAGCAAAGAAACACAGAATTTATCAGGAGGCACAGCACAGAGAATGTATTTTAGTGTGGTAATGACAAGCACCTAAGCCCTATTCTTCTGCCACTAGCCACGATGAATTAATTACACATATAAATAATGCATTTTTGAGGAGAGAGAGGGTACAAAATGATGATTAAGGCAGTCCTAAACCATCTGTTCCTATTATTGGTACAGTAAGTCTGGACAAAGAATGCCTGGTATTAACAGCTTGACAGGATTTGCAGATTATGCCCACTAACAAGCACCACATAAAGGTAGAGATAAATTATGCAGGATTGACATAATGTTTTAACATTTTCTAGATAATGTTATTAAAAGGTGCTGTAGGATACAGAGGATCCAACACAAACATTCAGTCTTTAACCACAGGTCACAAAAGCCGAAGAAAAAAGTCTTATTTGCCTATTCAAAAGAAAACAAGACTATAAGGAGAAGGTAAGCATCAAATCTCTTTGTAACAATGTCACTGTCTCTCTGTATCAAGCAAAGATCACCAGAGAAAGAGCAAAATTAAATCAACTTGAAAGTGACATAAATTATACCGTACATTCACACTTTGCAAATAAGAGAAAAAACTGCCAAAACCCCTGCAATCTCCAAATCTGCTGTGTGTTCAGTCTTGCCCAATGTTTCCAAATACTGGGAGCACTGATGGGAGTAAAATTCACTAATAATGAAGCAGCATACTCCTTTGGGTTTGGCATATGCAGAATATTGTAATGCAAGAGTTCTTGCAAACAAAAGAAAGTTCAGAGCCTTCAAACTACAAAAAAAAGGAAGCAAAATTATCCATGAAATTCTTCCAAAGCTTGTGCAAGTCCCTTCAGGATCAATAAGAATTCTCATTCCATGTGTCTGCCCAAAGAAGTGCAACAACTGATGGCCATAAAATTAATTCCAGCCATTTATCACCATGAAAACACTTGCAGCTGATTGTGCTGTATGAAAACTCATGAAACAGGATAGAAAATATCTTTCCAATGTGAGTACAGAAACTTATCCAATGCCTAATGAAAACCCAAAGCCAGTCAACCACTGCACATCTACCATGAAAACTGTCCTGAAGATAACAAAAGTTCTGCATCCAAACTTGCAAAAATGTTTATTTAGGTACCCAGTTACACGGAGGTATAGCAGCTCCAAATCTATACCACTAGGAGACTGATCAAAAAGAGTATGGCATGAAAATTTACACTGATGAAAATTTTGATGAGAACTATGAAACATGTATTTCCAAGGTCTCAGAAATAATTCTCAGTACACCTAATGTTAGAAGGAAAAATATACTCGCTCGAAACATTTGCAATAAAGGTGCATATACACTTTTTTACATATAAAAAGTTAATTTTATAAATACATGTAAAGCTTGAAAGGGTTATGAAGGTAAAATTTAAATGTATCACTGCCAGGTCGGAGGGAATCATCAGTGAGGATGCTGTACAGTACAGAGTACTGTTCTAGCCTATCGCTTGAGGAATGCTATGGGATCTAAACAAAAGCTGCAGAAGACGGAAGTTTTTTTTATATTTACTTCTCAAATGTTGGTGTTGGTCAGGCCTAAGATAAGCCACCGTATCTACATCCAACAACCCTTACTGTTCCTTCTGTTCCCAAAGCAATTAAAAAAGAGGGATAAAATCTACAGAAGAAAACAACAGTAACTAAGACATTTTCTCACACACATCTCTAATCTTCACAATGCAGTTGCCATAAATTTTCTACCCTTCTGTATGAGAAAATAAATCAAACATTCTTCTCTCCCAGAAGCACAAAAGCACTATCGTGGCATGGCAATGCATCCAACAAGAACTATGACAATCTTTCCAACTCCTCACCTACTACACTACTTACGAAAGTATGGGGTTACACGTTATTTGACCACAAATAAACCTCTAAAATACAAAAGTTAGAAATAAATACACATTTTAAGAACTTATTTTCTCTTCAAGTAAAGCATTTGTTTAAACCTCATCAAAAGGAAAAACAATAGTCCCACTAAGGTTCGGATTTTAGATTTTTACATTTATTTTCCTTCTATGTCTGTTTTGAAAGCTGACAAATACTGAAAAACAGAGACAGTTCTTAAACAAGGCATCCTAAAAAAATTATTGTTCAGACAATTATGTTTTAAGTCAAGTAACACACAAAAAATCCATTCACTCATTTCCAATGGCAAGGACTCTGCTATTCCCAATGTATTCCTACAAAATGCTACAGTTGGGCAGCTCCTTTTAATTGACAGAATACTCAAAAGTTTCTATTTTTCAAAACACGGTGATCTCTCTGAAATGGATACGAATAGTACCAAGAGCTTCATAGGAAGTATAGCTTCAGGTCAGAAACATTTTATCTTACACCACAAGGCTGCCATTCGGGGCACATAAAAAAACGACACAAAAGTGAGCTCCTGACAGTGCTTCCTAAATAACACCGTGCACTTGGGGAAGCAAGAATTGCCACACGAGATTAAAGAGATACAGAAAGTTTTCTGCAATCAGAATATCCTCAGCAGGAGAATGAGGGAAAGGGAAGAAGAATTGTTCTGGATTGAAAAAAGACAGAAAACAAGGGTTTAATGCTAACATACATCCAAACAATTGCAGAGAGACTAACCAGAGAAAACAAGGACGGAATCTAGACTTCGTACAACAGTACTGGTAACCCTGATCGATGGATTTAAACACAAAAAAGAGAATATTAAAATTCCAGAGATAAACTCACAAAAAAAACCCCAATCCCCCCAAATACCGGGCTTTTAAATAATTTGGAAAAAATCCTGGATTGATGAATCTACTTTGAAATTAGTACTCAACACAACAACAAAAGGGAAAAAATTGATCTGTTTGAACTGAAATAAAGTTGCTCTATTTAATAGGGAGACCTATTTCTTGAAGTAAGTTCCCATAGTTACCGTAAGATGCATTTTATAGGTTTCATGTTGACCTAAAGCACCTTCTTCTAAGTCTTTCATATAGGATTTTTTCAAAAGATTTGAAATACACGAGCTTCTAGCCTAATCTCTACAGACTTTACAACAACATTATGTTTTGTTACATGCTTAAAATAACCAGAGTGTCTAGAGTTCATTTTCATCTCAGTTTTCATCCCTATATTGTCAAAACACATGAAATACTTTTTTTTTTTCAAACACAAAACCACTTACTCTCTGAAAATAATTTTTGTGCTAAAGAGAGAACAGACACTCCTGACCCCTTCCCACCTCCTTGATTCTTTCAGCTGGTATCACAGTAAAAACCCCAAGCACTAAAGAGAGGAAGACAGGATACGAGTTCCAAACATACACCACAAATCACACTCACATCCAGTTACCCAGCTGCTCGCTCTTCAAGTACCTACAGAGGCAAGTGTCCTTCCTGTAATGAGCTAGCAGTTAATTTCTTACCTAAATAAATACAGTGGTAATGATCAACCAGAAATTACCTGCATTTTTCCTGTTTTGTCTAGGTCTGACCAAATGTAATCAGCTTATAATTACACTAAGTAGCTTGCTTAGCATTCTATTTATAAAACTGATTAGATGCTGCTAAGCAGAGCAGGCAATGGTTTAACACTTTATTTTGATGTTGAAAGCAGTGGCTAGGAGAAAGGGAGCAAGGATGGCAGAGAGAACAAAAACCACTCAGAAAACTGTAGAAAGATTATTATACAGGACCAAATCTGTCGCTTTATATACATTTTAAACTTGTGTTATTTGGTTAAATAGCACGTGTTTAGAATTTTGGAATTATTATTCTTAAAAATTTAAATTACTCAAGTAGGTCTGAACAAGTGAATATTCAGCTGTACTGTCTGCTGTTGACTCTTCCTGGAGAGAGAATATGGAATTACCCTGACCTGGGAAAGAGAAAATCCAGGCTGCAGGAAAATTACAGACCATTGCTGAGGCCCTGGCCTGACAGCTGAAAAGGATGTGAAAAACTAAAGGACATGACATGAGGAATCGCCAGATGTGACAGGTAGCATAATAAGATACTGACAAAAGCCACAGCTAGTACCATGAGGGATGACTGGATTTTACAGGTGTTTAAAGGGGAGTTAGGTGAGAAACAGCCAAATTTCACAGAAAACTGAAGGGGGAGCTTTAAGGTATTGGAGACCTTTTGGGACGTAGAACCTGCAACACCAGCACTCCTTCAGTAACTGGATCTGTAACACCATAGAAGCCTAAGATTCCCTAGATAATAACTGGGGACCAGTAGGGAAAAAGTAAGCAGGGGTGAATAGGTCTTTTGGGAAGAGACTGGGATTTAAAAAAAAATAAAAATACAAAGAGCTATAAGAATGGCAAGTAGGGTGAACACAGATAAGCTAAGGAAAACGTGGCCAGTGCTGTCTGGCACAGTCCCGCTCTTGATCACCACATCCTAATCAGAACTGTGAGACAAACCAGCTGTTCTGACCTTACCACATGTATCAAAGTTGCTTCCAAAATCAAGGAGGAAAGGAGGGTGCCGGGGTGCTTCCCCTGGCTAACAGGAGGACTCCTGCCTGAACAGATCAAGTAACCTAGTTATCCCCATGTCAGTCAACATCCACATCTACCCATCCTTCCCTAACAGGCTGTCAGACACTGTCAAACTGCTTCAATTCAACTCCTCATTTCCTAATTTATATAATGAACATAATACTGCTTTTCTTAGCTCCTTATATGAGGTTATTTTTGGCACTGGCAGTAACAAAAATCAAGAAAGCCAACAGTTTAAGTTATTTAAGTGTTTAATATTTTTCTCTTGCTCTTTATCTCTTAGGTAAACCTGAAGTTCACGAGTTGAAAGTCCTGAACTTTCACACATACTGCTGGAAGTCGAACTTTGATTCCAAGAATTAATGCCTTGCTTTTACAAGTAAGAGAATGGCAGGAGATTGATAAGTACCTTTCATACAGAGTGAAAGGTACTTATAGGATTGGATAGTGATAGAACTGAAAGGAAGATAGAGGAAAGTTCAGTTCCTGTCAGGTACACGGGGAAAAAAAAAGGTAATCCATAAACCAGGGCAAGGGATTAAAAGAAAAAAACAATTTATCTGTGCTTATTAACAACAGTCCTTATTCCACTTCTTTGCAGGGAATAATAAACATGACTTCATCTTAACAACAATGTAGTGATAATTTTCCAAACACATGTACTCTTTGTTCATCACTAAGACATTCAACGAATCTACTACAAATTTGCAATGTGAAACATTGTTTCTTTAAAATATGAAAATAAAAGGGATTATATTATATACAGGGCATTAATTACAAAAGGCTTATATTATGTGCTAATTTATGTTTATAACAATTATTTTATTTACCTTTTTGTTTTCTTGTAGTTTTCCAGCTGTAATGTCTGCATACATTTGTATCTTTCCAACTCACACTGCTCACATAGTTCCTCAAGACACAATAGTTGATTCTCCATTTCCTCAAAGTTTGCCTCTAGCTGGGCTATAAGAAAGACTTGTATGAATATCAAATTGCATCAATAGATGGACAACTCACCTGAACAGAAACATGATTTCATAAAAGTAAATCATTAACATAGTGATAATTACACATATATAAATGGCTCCAAAAGATAAACAAATCCCAGCCCAAATCCCACAGTAAAGAGTGGCAGCAGAGCCATGTTAAAGGGAGATATTTCTGAGGTTCCCTTGTAGCATGATGCTGAACCCCTCTATCTGCCCCAGCATCGTGGTCTCACAGGCTTGTGGCATACATTTGAGGAAGAGACGTATTCAGGACTCATACTTTTCCCTCTCGAGTAGACTGTCAGTTTAGCCCTTTCCTACATGGTACCAATCCAAGGAATAAAGCTGTGCTGACCAAAGCCAGGTCAAATCTTCATTTATTCAAATGGAGCAAAAGTAAAGCATATGGGGAGAATTTTAATTTTCACATGATGTCATGGTAATGTAAAAGAATATATATTTACGTCTCTGAAGACAGACCCTTTACTGATAGCTAAATATAGAGATTTACCTATTTTACATACACATGTAAATTTTACAATTAAATCTACCTATTTTACATACACATCTCAATCTCATCTTTAAACATAATCGCTCAGTCTCAACTTCAAATAGATCTTGTCTATGACAAATCCTGAGAAAACTGATCTCATCTCATAGCTCACATTGCTTTGAGCAGAAATTGGGACTAGACAGTTCCTGAGGTCCCTCCTCATCTGAATTAATCCATGTGAATCTTGTACCAAAGGATCACTCTCCCTGACAGTGACTAATGATAAAATTCATGTCTCTCCTCAGGATTCCACAGTGGAAAAACTATTTTCCCAAACCCTAAGCAGCTAGTCACTCTGGGATGGAACTGTGTGAATTACAGGACTATTACTCATCTTTTTGTCAGGACTTCTCCTATACCAGAGGGAAGGTAAATTGCAGGAGCAAGAATAATTCACATTTTTACAAACAAATAGCAGCCAAAGTCAATGTATGCTCAAAAGAAGGAAAAAGTAAGCTGAGGGCATCAGTCAAATCTTCCATTCTGGCTTGGCAATTCTACTTGAAGCCTATCTTGGACTATACGTAATTTCAACTGCCTTAGACATTGCTCCATTATGAATAGCCATCCTTGTGGTTCCCCTAAAAAAGCAAAAGTTAAGACTTCATAAGCAAACTTCCTAGGATGCATATTCATATGTTCAGCTTCACTTAACACCATTTTTTTACTCCCTAACAAGTAAGATCCACAACAGTAAGGGAAACATGAATCATATAATCAGCAAATATTTCCCTAAATTATTTATCTGTATACAGATCTCTGAGGAGAGGGGGGAGGGATTGGCAAAAAAAAAAAAAAAAAAAAAGAAAGAAAGAAAGGCAGTTGGCAATTAACGCAGAAACAAATCTGAGGTAAAAAAAATTATTTTCAGTTCTACATATTGTGATGTGGAACGTTCATGGTTTACCAAATACTCAATTTTCTCTCACAAAATCCAGATGTATTCAAAGTGTAATATGATTACAATTCTGATTGGTAAGCCCTTTTTGCTTAAGAAATTAACTTCTCTGAGTGCATTAAAATCCAAATACCTGTATTGTGCTAACTTGCTTTTTAGAATGATTGCTCCCTTATTAATCTGCAAAATCCTCAAAAACAGCAGGGTTGAAGATAATTTAGTAAGGTACCTATCAACCACTGTTTTTTCCACTTAAAAAACCTCCGCCACCCGCTTTGCTGTATTTGCTATTGAAATAATATTAAAAGACAACAACAAAAGACAGGAAAATAAAGAGGATGAAGAAAAGTGAATTCTAGAGAACAACTGATTCCTAGCACTAGCATTTGAGCAGCCTCTAGTGGGAATTGTGGAAAACACTGTGCTCCTGAAGAACAGGAATGGACACTGAAGATATCTCCAGGAGGCAACAGTCCTGCTTTACTGCAACACAGGTTTCAGTTTTTTTCCTTTCTGAAGTGAAAGAAAAGTTGCTTTTCACAAAAAAAGTTGAAGACAAGCTTCATTGCAGTAGCATCAGCTACAGCTGAGAATTAACACCTCTCTTACCCAAAAGAGAATATTTGCACTGCGCATACAAAGGCAGGTCCAAACAAAACTACAAATTTAATCAATTTAAAACTTAGACTGTAAAAAAACCCATCTCCTCTAAACATTTTTCATATTTGAAAAAATATATTTACTTTTAGATTAAGAATCTTCATGTATAGCAATACGCCACACTTGGTGGAAATAGTATTTTTTATTAGATAGCTCAAAAAAACTTGTTCTTTAGGTCACATCTCTCCAATTATAGCAGTTTGGGCTGTTTTTCTTACATTACCACAAGTATAACAACATTATTTGAATCTTTCTTAGTTTTAATTGTTTTGAAGTATGTTTAAAGCTTGGTCAGATGACATTATATTGAATTATCTCCCATCAGCATGCACTGTTTTTCTTAGTTTACCAGCTACCAGGTATTAAAGTATTTACCTGGAACTCAACAACCACAATTTTTTTTCGCCTGAAAACACTTTCTTTCTGAAGTGTACCTAATTTAAATTTACCACATAATTTTTTAAACTGAAACCTATGTTATCTGTAGTTCTGTATGAGGACATTTGTTAGAATACTAAATCACAGCTGTGTGTCAGAAAATAAGTTTCCACTAACTTTAGATGTAGCTTTCCTATACTGTTCCAGCCACTCAAACAACAGAAACCATGCAGCAGTATTAAAGACATTTCTACAAAGCTCATTTATCTTCTGACTAAAAGGCAAAAAGCAGAAAGGATGGAAGCAATTACATCAAAGATGTTCCCTCTACCTCTAGGCCACACAGGGGCAGAGATTACTAAAAGCTTAAAATGAGCAGTGAAAGACATATGAACAGGAAGAGTCCAATTCAGGTGCCAAAAAAAAAAAAAAAAAAGAAAAGAAAAACCTTTTTATATAATTACAGTTCTACTAGTGCTCAATTTTGATCTGTTTTTACAGAAAAGATCTTAAACCCAGCTAGTATTATACCACTCACAAGAAGTTAAAGCAGCTTCTTTGCTGAAACTACATAGCAAGTACACTAGGATTCTCTTCCTTGTGTATTCAATCCTCCAACACTTCCAAGTTTACAGAACCAAACTGTATGCCTTTTACACATATACATCTCTATCTAATACAACAAACCTCTCTGCTGAAGTGTTGTGCCCTGGAGCCTATGGAGAAAAATTCCCTGTTGAACATAGCTATCTTTACACTATATTATTCAAATTCACTGGCTTTAGGTAAATCTTCCCAATATTTTCCCTGATTTTCTCAGTAAAAGATAAATGCAAATTCTGAAAAAATTCGACTGGATTTTGCACAGCTAGAAAATGGCAACTTTCATACTTGATACACAATCTGAAAAAAAAAAGACTGATCTTCTGCTCAAGATATAAACAAGGATACTTCTCCTAAGTAGTGCAAAAGTTTCTGTTTCCCCAAAGGATTTTCACACCCATCTGATCCATACTTCAAAAAAAAATCCTAAAGACTAAGAGGCAAAGGCTTTTATCTCTGTGACTACATCCCCAGCCTTATTTTCTTCCAAGTCCCACCAGTAAAACATTTTCAACCTATGTTGGATCTGTCACCTACAGACAAGACCAGTCTTTCTGAAACCAGTATCAAGTTAATGCTTAACATTTTATCTTTAACAAAAAAAAAAAACAAAGGGAGAAAAACTGGCTTTGGATCAATGTCTGTGTGTATTGATTTGCTCAAACATGAAACATATTTCATATTAAGATAAGTATGTCAGATATCAGTGAGCAGATATTTTCTACAACATCTCAAATAAAAACTGGCTTAAGTGATGGTTCCAATTCTGCACTTTGAAAGGGCAGTAACTTTTCACTTTTACATGAGAGTAATTTTTTCTTCAAAGTTCTCAATAGCAGCTACAAGACATTGCATAATACACTAAATTTATCAAATGAAGTTACATACTTTCTCCTTCAAGTGAGGGATGACTGATAATGTGAATACCTAGGCTAAAGAACTTTATAAAACTGCTAATGAAAATGTGTCTTGTAATACATAGCAAAAGCTGAAGAATCTGTACATGAGTCATACCAGTTTTAAGCAGGTCACTAAAAAGGTTCATTTCCATTATCTGAAATTTCTTTTACCGAAAGCAGCAGGGTCCCCTATCTACTTTCAAAATGAAAGCATTAATAGATTAGAAGCATATCATGTCATAAGACACAACTATTTTGTTGAAATGGTGAAGGTTAGCCAAATTACATCTTGGATGCACAACCCAGCACTCTGCAATTTCATTTTCTTTTTTTTTTTTTT